>JAODUD010000026.1:15206360-15269339 GCA_026784285.1 Stomatorhinus walkeri
CCGCCCCCCCCCCCCCCCCCCCCCCCCACCGAAGATACACCTGCTAGTCTAAGACTCCAGACAATGCAAGCTGCTTGGTCATGTCTGTGGTGTCTGCATCTCAAGTGCTCTGGAACACGCACCTTCTTAATCTTCTTGTTTTCTTACACATGTCCTGTTCCAGGCACACGTCTTCCTGGAAATAAGAAACACATTTGTTATCCAATTGTCCAATTTATTGAGCTGTCACTTGCAAGCACAGGAAGAGGGCTGACAGATCAGGGCTGTCGAGGAGGAGATGGAGCGGAGCCCCTCCTGGCTACTGTCTCTGCCTCTTGGCACATCCCAGAAAACAGGGGGGAATTTCCATCAGGCCAAAGCTGATAGCTGAACGGTTGGGCCCCGTCGGCCTAGCTCTGCACGTGGGTGTAAACAGAGGATTGTTCCATCTTCTTCTTTTTTCATCATTACGGAATTCTCTCAGTGAGCCTTAAAGTGCATGAGCTGGGGTCTGGGGCTTTTTAGATTTTCTGGTAAGACTGATACAAAGTCAGGATATTTTGCTTGACAGAATTTTCAACATTCAGAATGGTAAGCATTCAGAATTCCCTCAGCGGACACCTCCAGCCCAGCAGCCACCTTGCCTAAATTTACTAATGCCAGAGCATAATGCAGCCTTAAATTCTCTTTGCCTTAAATTCATTTACCTGTATTTTATCATGTTCTGAAATCACTCTGGATATGAGTGTTTGCTTAGAAGACATTTTAATAGCAAAATGTGAAGAATCTTTAGATGCATATCATATTTTCTGTGTGTGTGTACATAGGTCTGTAAAAGAGTCTACCCTCAGTTTCAGGGGTAGAATTTCCCGTCTGCATCTGTGTACCTCTGCATCTGTCCCTGTTTTTGGTCCCTGTTTTGAGTCAAGGCTGTGATTCACATGGGGACTGACATATCGATCCACCCACGCCAAGCCTGCTGCACTTGCTGTTATATTAACTGTCCAATTTGTAAAATTTGCACTGCGTAATGTGATAAACTTAGACAAAGGGCAAAATGTCAAGGCACTCTTGATGTGACCAGATAATGTATTAAAAATCATCCCTGCTACCTAATGATGTATATTTTGTCTAAGGACTGGCTGACTCTAATAAATGTTTATAATAAAAAATAGTTTTGGTTCTCCGTATGGAGCTAGAGGATATACATCTAAATTTACTCACGAGTCTCTGTTGCCTGGGGTATGAAGCCTCCTAGGAGAAGCTGACATTTCAGAAGGTTGTTGAGAAGCAATGAGTGAAATCCTTAGTTTGCATTTGACAGTTTGAGGCTATCAAGACAAAGGCTGCACATCTCAAAACTGGGTGTTCTTCACAGTGTCAATGCGGAGTAAGATTTATAGATGTTTCCTTGAGCAAAAATTGCTCTCCAATTACACAGAAATCACAATAAGAAGCACTGAGAACACAAAAACGATTTATTCATTATAGGCTGTGCACAGAATGTTCCATTTGAGTCCCATGTTCTTCTGGCTTGTGGCTCACAATACAGAGGGTTTGTGTGAGGCTTTCAGAGTTGTGCATAAGCAACGTCATCCATCCCAAATTTTTTAATGCGGTTGAATTGCAGTGACTGTGTTCTGTGGATATTCTGTGAACTTACCCATAATCCACCTGGGTGCCTCCACTCGACTGACATTTGCTGATTCGGAATGGTTGCAGTGCTCTTCTATAAGCATGGTGGTGACATGGTAGCTCCTACATATACTCAAGCGATTATGGGTGTTGTTACACAGTGACTCTTATGCCAGTGATGTATCACTCGCGCTTGTCTGGGTCTAACTGCAACGTGACTGCCACCTCATTGCTATCTGCGGTTTGAGATAAGTTTTATAGTGCCCTTTGCGTAGTGTCTTTGAAAGTCGAGCTGAACAGCGTGTCTCCTCTCAGATGGAACGCGATCTGCGCCGGCCTGTATTTATGGTAACCAAGTGGGAACTGTGCCACAGATAGGATCCAGACACTATTTATTGAGCTTTTAAATCCTCAAGTTTGTGGTATTTTTAACTCTGTGCAGGACTAATTCAGCAAATTATATAAACACATAATAGATCCACATATTATACTTTGTGTGAAATCAAGCCTGTGCTGTTCAACCAGACTCAGGGCTACACAGACAAGGCAGTTTGCTCAGAGGGACAGAAGCTTTTTGTCTCCTTAAAATTGGTGATTTCTTATGCAATAACTTGCGATTGCAGTACCCAACTTAAACAATGCAGAATTGTGATAAATGTGGATTTCATAACTGGGAATCAGCTCATTCAGGTGTGATATTTATTGGAATATGAAACAGTATCATCTGAAGGATAATGTTTTGAAAGTTTAATTGACTTTTTTATTTGAAAAATCCATGAAAAATAGAAGCTTGTTGCACATTCGTACAAGTCCTTTCTCAGCAAAGTGCTCACTACCCTAGGCTGCAGCCTGATGATAAGGAGAGGCTCAGCATATTGACTTGTAGCTCTAATGTTTGGTTGTCTGAAGGCCGTCAAGACAAAAGCAGAAATTAGGTCCTCAAAATTGTGATGGGAAATGCAAGCCCTTAATTAACCACCAGTGATGATGTGGATGCCAAGGTTCATAATTACAGGCAGAATGAGAAGCTAGAATTTTAAGGGTTCCCCCCCACCCACCTAGAGGCAAAGAAACCTAGGAGGTGGGTGATGTTCTGAGCAGCTGGATGTCATGGTGATGGATGGCTTCCAGCAAGTTGTCTTCTGCTTCCGAAGGCCTGGAGCTCCCAGCAACCCCCCCCCCCCCCCTCCGAACCTTCAGCTCCCTGGAGGTGCTATCAGCCAGCAGGGGCTGTCTGTGTGTTAGCCAGATGTTTCACTTAACTCCAACATTTCATCCACATCTAAACAATCTCATCTCAGCTCTTACCATCAAATGCTCATCCCCTTTAAGACAAAGGGCTCCCTGGTCCTGTGTGTCACTTGCATCCCCTTTAAGACAAAGGGCTCCCTGGTGCTGTGTGTCACTTGCATCCCCTTTAAGACAAAGGGCTCCCGGGTCCTGTGTGTCACTTGCATCCCCTTTAAGACAAAGGGCTCCCTGGTCCTGTGTGTCACTTGCATCCCCTTTAAGACAAAGGGCTCCCTGGTGCTGTGTGTCACTTGCATCCCCTTTAAGACAAAGGGCTCCCGGGTCCTGTGTGTCACTTGCATCCCCTTTAAGACAAAGGGCTCCCTGGTGCTGTGTGTCACGTAAAAGTCTTTGCTATCACCTTCCTTCACAGGTCTGCCTGGCACTTACGATGTCCTGCTGCCATTTTACTTTTTGGCAAAGGCGTCTTACTTCTTGAGAAGGTTATTCCGATTTGGTTTGACCTGAAAAGAGCCTCAGAGTGACCAATGTTATCACAACCTGCCTGCGGCTCTCGTTTCCTGCGATGACAGAGTGTGAAACAGCAGCTGAACCCAAGCTATTGTGACTGCATGTCCAATCAGAAGACACGATACAGACAAGAAGGAGATGCTTCAGAAGGAAAACTCTGCCACAGGACATCACTCTCATATGTGTCCAGTGCCATGTCAGACCAACAGATACTAATTCCAAATAATGATCAGGAGTGTGAGTATTCCTTACAAAGTGTGATTGCTCTACTCTCTTGCACAATGGCCAGGCCTCTCAAGAGCAGTGCAGTAATTAATGCAGTGGAAATTGCGGCCTCTGCCCTTATGGCCGGGCTCGTCTTCGCCGTCGCACGGGGAGTGCAGCAGGGAAATCCTGAAAGAACAAAGACAAGAGAAACAGTTTTTCTTTTTTTTGGAGGTTGATGTGATAAATAGTGCTTGCTTTCATGGGTGTGGTTTATTTCAAGGCGGGTGAGAGAGTTCAATTTTCACCTGTCACTTTCATATACAGTGGTACCTCAGTTCTCAAACTCATTAGAACTCAAATTTCTTAAAAGTCGAGTAAACCATTTTATAAAAAAATTACCTAGAGCTCGATCTGAATCTCAGAAGTCAAACCGTGAATGCAGACCTAAGATAATTTTATGCATGGGGAAATGAGTCATGCAGCACGTCTCTCAGCGGAAACAAAGGGTAAAGCTTCAGTCCCAGCCTCGCATTCGCTATGATAGCATCGTGCACATTTACACTAGCTGAATGCATATATTTAGACAGTAAAAATACATTTAGACAATTGTAGACAGTAACAGTAATTATTATGTAATAAATAAATGTAAAAATAAAGATTTCTTATTCATTATTTTAATATAGGCTTATACGGGCTTTAATAATACAGGTAAGGCAGGCAAAACGCAGATGGACAATACAATGACCGGACTGGGGAAACAAACTGAAACGTGGACTAAATACAGAGGACTAATGACAACAACCAGAAACAGCTGATCACATGGGGATCCCACACGGGGTTAATGAGGGGGCGTGGCACACGGAAGCAGCGAACGATCAGGGCAGGACACATTGTTTTTTTTAACTTTACACAATGTTTGGATACATTTATTTTCTCACTTTACAAATTTACTGTTTTGATAAATGAGCTTACATGTGTTTAGTAAAGTATATGCTCTTCTTGTTTTATCCAGTTCGTTTTGTGTTTAAATGCTAAAAAAACAACATATTTAGGTGTAATTTTTTTGTGGCCGGTACCACTGTATATCAGACATGTCAGCCCTGGATCTTTGGGGGATTCTAGATTCGAATTGTCCTGTAAAATTAACCTACACGATGTACATTATACCTTGTGTTCATATTACATTTTCTATATGTTTTGGATTTTTTTGCTTTACTACGTGGGCACTTTATGTTGAAGGTGCAGGGAGCATGGGTTGTGTGAATTGGCAGAGATACTGTCACCGTTTGAAACACCCATCCATGTCTGCAGATGTGTCTCATCTCGACAGCTCATTCAGTCACTGGTCAGGCACAACTTAGCTTCACGTTCCTTTTGGACCGGTGTCCAACAATACTATGAACTAGGGGATCTGTATCAGTGCAATTCAATGCTGCTTTTTTTTCCCAAACACAGCCAAGGTGTATGTTGACATATTTATAAGCATCTGTTTTCTCAGCATAACCAAGAACTATGCATTCATAAGGAATCCACAAATACTAATCTGCTTCAGATGATAGTTTCAGGAGAAGATCAATTTAGCCGGTCTTTGCTGTGATAAACTGGAGCGTTATGCATCACTTGCAGGCCGCTTTACTGCGGCTGCCTGCGTCTGCACAGGCAGGATTGATCACGGGCTTTATCACGGTGCTCAAAATAGGAGCGGGATGAGAGCTGGAAGGTGCCACGGAGTGAAAGCTGTCTTCAGGTGCTGATTATCTTGCCCTGGAAAAAGCGAGTGAACAAACAGAAGAGGTGAAGTGGGGCCGGACCGCTGGAGCACACAGTGGCCTGCTGCGGTCTATCTCTGGATTGCCGGGCACCTGAAATAGCAGCCTGGGGCTGAGAGCACTTCCCTGAATACCAGATAAGAGGGATTAAGCTATGCAGCTCTGCTGTGGTCTTATCTCCAAGCCCCCCTTTAATTTGTCGGTTTAAAATTTAGATCTATGGGCAGAGGTGGACGTTTAAAGTCCAGAAAGTAAAAATCCAGACCAAGATTTTGTTTCAACCAAACAGCTCAGCATGAAGAGTAACACTCATATAGTACTCATCTGGTTGGTTGAAACAAAATCCTAGTCTGGATTTTTGCTTCCTGGACCTGAAACGTCCACCGCTGCCGAAGAACCCATGTTTTTTTTATTTTAGTCATAGCTGAACCTCATAGCGACATCTCTGGTTTAATATTTTTGATTTAGTATATGAAGATGGCATGGGCAATGAGATGTAAACATAACATATAATTCAATATCTATCTGATCTTTGTGAGGGCAGAAAACACCATTGGGAGGAAAAATTTTTAAGATCACTCTATCCCGAGGCCCGAGGCCTGCAGTGTTTCCAAGAACATTGCAGAATGTCAGCTGCACTTACTTGACAGTGATTTGATGCTCATGGTGCTGACAGGTGGCTAGGGTGGGGAGCTGCTGCTTTTGTGGTTCCTGTCGTTCTTGTTTTTGGTTCTTATTTATTTACTCAACCACTATATCCACAGAAGCCATTTCTTCAGTTATACAAAACAAAGATTTAGATGTTGGACTCAAAGGCTGTGTATGGGATGGTAGGTCAGGTGTCTGTAGACTAACAACGATTGGATTGGGTGGTACAATTTTACATGCCTCATATCTGCTTTTGTAGCCCAACTTCTTCCTGAACAAGATCAGCCGAAGATCAGGCTCCATTCACTGCCTCATACGTGCCGTGCAATTTCTAGCATTCCATAATCGAACCTCAGTTTAATCTGAGTATATTTCACACTGTTTGTAAATACCAAGTATATAAATGGGAAGTTTTTAAGTATGCTCAAAGCATCTGCGTGCGCATGTGTTTGGGATGATATCTCCGGGGGGGAGATTGGAAAACTCTCCCAGGACAGTAACACGGTGCTCGATGTCCTGCACCAGGTGGAGAGCAGTAATTAAGTCAGCCCCCCCGTGGACGTGTTTGTTCTCACCTAGGTGCTGTGACGCGGCCTTGGCAATACCTCTCACTAGCTGTGTTTTATATTAGCAGCACAGCTAAGTCCACAAACCCAGGCACTGACTTACACTGTCTGCAGCTCAAATGCTTGCATAGTTTCCTTTGGCAGAGTCCTGTCTGCCTTCTATTTCATGTGCTGTTTGTCATGTTTTAGGGCTGGTTGTTGTGCTCTGGTAAATAAATATGCTATTAACAGCTGACTCATAAGAGAGAACTATCCAGTCCCAGGGCTGAGCCAAATTAATTCCTAAACCACGGGCTGATAGAAGCATTGAATAGAAAAGGTTACAGCGCCCTGCGCCCCAGCATCTGAAATTAAATGAAATGCCTGCGATTTGCCTCCATCAGCACTCAAGGCCACAGCACTGAGAGTACATAATGGAGATGCACCCCTCCAAAATGACCCTCTACCTGAGAGCCACAAGCGAAGCCCCACAAAACAGAATTCATGCTGTCCCAAGTGAGGGAAACGTCAGCCTGTTATAGGATCTGTTGCTACATTAAGCAGCTGCTATATCTTGGGAGAAATAATGTGAAGTGAAGCTGGGGGAATGTTTAGAGGGTCTGAGTCCTAATGTCTGCAGGGTGTGATGAGGTTGAGTCTCACCCCACCTGACAGCCACTTAGCACACCAAGGGGGGTAGGGGGTTGCGGCCAGACTTCCAACGATAAAGAATGTCACAGGTGACTAACTAATAAATGTCTTCAAAACAGTCTCATTGCCATTTCTCCTCTCTCTCAATTTCCCCACAATGCATTTTATGCTGTTTGCTGCCACACTAATCTATTATTTACGTGATGCTGCTGTGTGCATCTACCAGGCCGAACAACAGGTCTTTTCCCAAGCAGCCGGAATTAGGGGCAAACTCAGATTGTAAACAAAGTAGGTGCGAGTGCTTTAGTACAAATATGGTGGAAGGATATCGACAGAGAAAGCTGTGGCTTTAAGTGCTTCTCAGTGGTGGTGGCGTTTACCTGTGGACATGAAAAACACAGATTGTTTTTCTCCTGGACTAATTATTTTGCTACGAGCAGCAATGATGGAGAGCCAGAGAGGTATCTCTGAATGGATGCTGCAGCAGCATCACGGCCCTCAGATGTCCGTTTCCTTGGCAACACAGAGAGGGCGTGGGGAGACAAGGATGGTATAAAAAGCCAAGTCCTCCTAGGCTCATCGGGAGCTTGATATCACCGCTCTCAGCGCTGGGGGAACAGTGTGAGTCGTCTCCTCTGATTTACAGAAACAAATAGCTGAGCTTCATCCCCAATAGCTCCAGCCATGCTCCGGCCCAAAGACCTGTGCCAGGGATCGGGCACCAAAACGTTCCTGGATGCCATGCACAGCGGCAAGGCTCACCTGGCACGCTTCGTCCTGGATGCCCTGGATGGACGCATCATCAACTCCAAAACAGAGAACAACCGCACGCTGCTGATGTATGCCGTGTGTCTCCCGGACCCAGCCGCACGGGTCAAGTTCACGCATCTGCTGCTGGAAAAGGGGGCAGATGTCAACTGCCAGGATGAACATGGCCGGACCGCCCTGAGCCTCACCTGCGAGCTGGGCCACCTGGATGCTGTCAAGCTCTTGGTACAGTACAACGCTGACCCTGAAATTACCGACACCTGGGGCAACAGCGCTCTGATGTACGCCGCCTGTGCCGGTCACAGCCAGGTGCTGGAGTTCCTTGTCCGGGCCTTCAAGAGGTTAGGTCTACGGCTTGACCGCACCAACTTGGCTGGCCACTCGGCACTTGAGGTCGCAGACTTCTTTGGCCACAACCAATGTATCCTGGCCCTGCATGGCCCTGGGAAGAAGATCTTGGCTACAGAGAACCAAGGAGGTGGGGTTCGTCGACCCAACCGACTCCCGAAGCAGGTCCTGGAAAGGTTCTCCAGGCAATTCCACAGCAAGTGTGACGAGCACCTTCCAGCCATGTTTCAACGGCAGCTACGGGTGGGGGAGGGCAATGGGCCAGTGAGACGCCTCCGAGCTCAGCGGTCCCCGGAGAAAATGGACCAAACCCGGACCAATCAGCTACAGAGGCTCTTCAGTAGGGACAGTAAGTTGATTGACTCGAGAGGGGCTAAAATGCTGGACCACACTCCAGAACTTTGTAAGGACACCAAGAAGAGGGATGACCCACAAGAGGAGACTCCAACATGGGGTAAGGCAAAGTCATTCAACATGGAGTTCCTGTCTTGCAGAAAACAGTCATTTCAAGATGACATGTCGAACGGAACCCAAGCTGCAATAACAATAAAGAGGGGATCACTGCAGGACGAGCAAGCTCTCACTTCCAAGATTCAGGAAAACGCATCTCTAACAAATGATGCTGACAAATTAGTACGTGTGTCCCAAGTCCCATTAATGGAAATCAAGCAATCCCTGGAGCCAGCAGACGACAGCCTGAAACTGTACCCTAACGACAACTCCACTTTCTCGGGAAGAAGAGAGTTTCAGAAGCGCCCGAGTATCCCCCAGTACGGCCGCCAAGACAAGCTGCTCTCTCAGCGGGACGAGATCGCACCGGAGAAAATCCCAGTGCGTCCGCCCGGCTTCACCGGACTGGGAACGCGGTTACTGCGAAGGTTCACTGCCCCAGAATTTATGAGACTGGTGCTAGACTTCCCCTCCGGCTCAGACAACGGCAGAGGAAAGATGTCTCGTTCGGAGACGTTCCCCCTATCACACACACACCAGAAGGTGGACAGTCAGCCGAGCGTGGACAGCATCAGCGCAGTGAACTGCGAGTTTGACAGCGCCGTCAACCTGAGGAAAAAGCTCCGCTCATAAATGCGCATCGAGACGCATTCATTTGAAAATGAGGAAAAGATTAAAATCTTCATCTTTTGTGCCTATATAACGAAAGCTGTGTTTTAATTGTGCGTGGCCTTATCGTTGTAAATATAAAGAATAAGCATAAATGCAAATATGCGTGTTATATGTCTGTCACCTTATTATTTCTCTATATTACGTATATTGTATTTCATAATTATAAGAGTTGTTCATCCGTGGTATTTAGGTCCGGAATGACCTATTAAATTATTATCGTATTAAATCACTTGAGTGTGCGTCTTTATTACCTAAATGAAACTCATCTATTCTTAAATTGGTAGTGGACAACATTTGACTTGTCTTTAAATTGTATGATTGTTTTGATAGTTGTCTTGTTAGGGGTTCAAGGTAGAAGTACAGCAGCAGGAAACCTTGTGTTGTTTAGTCTTACGTTGATGCGACTAAAATTTAACTGTATTAAATCCACAACACGTTCACCGATTTAAAGAAAACAGATCATTGTTACTTTTACTTTAATATGCATGAATGCAGTCATTGGGTTGGTTTGTTTTACGCACTTTATGGAAAAATGCAACCCATCCCCTTTCATTAAATGCGCTTTCCATGACTTTCAATACAATTAAGGAAAATTATCCTAATTAATGAGTTCGATTTAGTCACATGCACGGGAAACACTTACAGGGCGCGTGAAACTGGAGTTGACTAAAGAATACGTCCGAGTGCGGCGCACATTCTTTGTAGTCAAAGAAAGTTTTACTCGGTGCGAAATATTAGGTATGCAATATTTATTGTTCATTTATTACAAAATTAAAGCGTGTGGTTGCTCTCTTTCATGAAATACATACTGGTACAAACACGAGAAAGGTTTCGAAACCCTCAACGAATACAAACACAACGTAGGATATATGCTCGGCTGGTGGAGATCTTCAATTAAGCGTCACATGCCAAGCCCATGTGCTTTTACCTATGCAAACTAACGCCCGAAAGGCGCTCTTTAGAAAAGCGAACTCCTCGATCACAGCAGAGCAAGGGCGCGTAGGGGGCAAGCAGAAAAGAGGATCTTCGCATGTTTACATACATTCAGAACACATACGTGACAAAACGAGGTATCTGACATTGTATTCACCGCATCCCCTGTGAGTACCAAAGTCCAGGTTCTCTTTTAACACAATATGCCTCAAAGTTTCATCTGAAGTAAACTGTGGAACATTTAAAAAAAACCTGTGAGGTTCGGAGGTCACATTTACAATTTCACATCTTACAAACGGTTCACGACACCTTTTGGAAAAGCAGGCGAGTTTCTGTTTTTACAGAAGATAAAATAGATTATGAAAATAACCAAGTCCTTTTATATTGTCTCATAAAAAAACCCTCATTTAAATGTAAAACAGTCCTCTCCTGATTGCCAAAGGTTAATTAATGAAGGAAGGAATCGCTGAGTGCCTCCAACCAATCAAAATTAACTACTGTTTAATCTCACTATTTGGCTACTGTGAAGATTTTACTACTCTATGCTGAGTGCAGGTTTGACCACCATCCTGCCACTCTACATGTTGAACACGGGCTGCTTTTTGTTTAGTATTTTATATAAAACTGATCTGGACCATCAAAGATGAACAAGTCAGCGTCTGGTAATACTGTGCATTAGGCACTCGACAGTCTCTCATGTCCATCTTTGTGTGAGTCACTACAAGGTCCTTATTGGGAAACGAGGGGTCCTACTTCACTGACACCAGATGTTGATGCCAGTTAAGTAGTGTCGTCTCTTTTTTTAGCTGCATTAAGAGAATTAGTGATGTTAGCATGCAGATACCACTCCAATCAATAAAGTGCATTTCGTCGTTCCAGATGCATGCTGTTTCCTTCAGCTGCCATGCAGCAGAGTTGGCATCCCCCCAGACTGTCGGGGGGGGGTGGGAGGATGTCCGGACTAGAGCCGCTAGGACCGGCGGCGGGTTGTGTCTGTTGCTGTGCACCGCCCCCGCTCCCCCGCAGGTTAGGTTGATGCTCAGTCGGGGCAATGAGAGACGATTGTAGAAGCAATGGGGAGGTCGGCCAGGTCAACACCGGGACATGCGCTTACGGTACTGTTCCACCAAGGGCACCAGGCACTGGGGCGACCCACTCTGCAGTAAGAAGGGATGTTCCAGCAGGTCCGTGGCGCTGGCGCGCTCCAGCGGGTCCCGAGTTAACATGCGGTCCAGGAAATCCTTCAGCACAGGAGAGACCTGCAGAAAGGCAAGAACATGGGCCATATTCATTGGCTGATATGTTTGTTTCAGACCATAGTGTTGTCTGGTATTGGCTTCAGGCTGTGTATATAAATATTAAATTTAGTGTATGTTGTGTGTGTGTTTCACCTTGTGGAGGTTCCTGACAGTTGGTGCAGGCTCATCTCTCAGCCTTTTCATAGCTGCCACTGGGGCCTCGCTGAAGTACGGAGGCTCTCCATCCACCATCTCCACCACCATGATGCCCAGAGACCAGATGTCCACCTGCCAGAAACACAGAGTCCAAATCAATTGAACATAATAGTGAATGAACTGAGCCTAAGGACAGAAGGTTGTCAGGTCAAATCAGAGTCCACTTGGATCTTGTATTTGAATAAACTCACGAAACCGTAAATGGGCAACTGAAGCCCAGACTGTTAACTGTATCAGGAGATTATGAAATTGCAAATCTGAGCATTTTTAAGGGGTAAAAAAAGGCACAGTTAGAAAGCCAATGTGATGCCAGGCGTCCCCAGTCTCAGACACACAATCCCTAGCATAACACGGGGAACATTTCAGGCATTCATTTCAGGCACTCATTTCAGGCACTCTCCTGAACATAAGCACAAGAGCTGTGGAGAGACATTAGCTGTTCGGGGCAAAAAAGCCACAACCAAATGTAAAGATGGTTTTTATGCAAATATGCATCTCATATCCAATGAAGCACTTGGCCCATTTGCCTATATTTCCATGACGTTGCTTAGACATTTTTAAATCCAAATCGAGTTTCGCTTTTCGCTGCATGAGCCTGCATTTCACCACCAGCGTACGTGACTTAAATATAACTCCTGTTTTTTTGATTCGCGAACGTGCTTCAAGGTTAAATAGTCAGTTTGTCTAAAGTGCTGCTCGTATTTATTCAGCGTTAAATTACGGGTTTGACATGGTGTCCTCGCTGCTTACCTCTGTGCCATATGGGTGTTTGGAAATAACCTCTGGTGCCATCCAATATGGCGTGCCCACTAGCGATTTCCTCTTGGGGATGTCCTTGCTGATTTGGGCGCAGAACCCAAAGTCTGACAGCTTAACCTGTATGGGATTGACAAACAGGCCGTATTTTGTTTGGGATTAAAATGATACCTGAAAAGCACATTAAAGACCATCTCAATCCAAAGCTCTCAGATTACAAAAAATGCACAATTATGTTTTTCAGCTGTACTTTTAAAGTACTACCTTGGTTTTATGTGAACCTCATAAGTAACGTTTATATTTTATCTTTAATTAGATAAAATAACCAGTATTCAGGCTGCTTAAAAAGTCAAGAATTATTGATCTTTCAGAGCGAACAGGGGCATGAGACCTAGTTTACCTACCCTTCCATCTAGGGTGAGGAGGATGGAGTCACTTTTGATGTCCCTGTGAATGACACCCTGGGAGTGCAGGTAGGCCAGGGCCTGCAGTACGGCCTCACACACCGTGGCAATCTGCTCTTCACTCAGTCTGGGGGGGTGGGGGTGGTCTGTCTGTTAGCTCCAATCACACGCACCGCCTCCAGCTCACTCACATAAATTCACATGGAACTTATTATGGCAAATAACGATTTCAGAAAGTCATTAATTCAGTTAAGTAGTGAACTGTACTGCTTCTCAACGAGGACAATTCAGAATAGTACAACAATTATGTTCCATAAAAGTCTTCTGCTTAATCCCTTTGAATGCTGTATTACTCTGCAATATTAGCTCCACACTGCCCTCTAGTGCCAGAAGAGTTACTGAAGTTTAGGGTGGTCCATCATTCATTTCACGCCCAATAATTTAATCATCACTACCCAAACAAAGCTGGATGATCTACTCCATCAACTCCATCCACAAACCGTAACTCTGTAATATCTGTGTTGTAGTCTTTCTGGATCTCAGATTGTGTGTTTTGCATATGACCTTTTTCATCCTACCTTGTTTCAGACACAATGTTAGTCAAAGCACCGCCCTGGAGATACTCCATGATAACCCAGAGTTCTTCTTCTACCAAGGCACTCTTATACATCTCCACCACGTTCCTGTGCTGGTAGTCCCTCATGATGACAACCTACAAGAAGTGCAAGGGCCACGTGATTTCTACTGCAGGACGAATTGCTGTCGCCCATAGGACACAGAGATTCTTTCTCTGGTGTCAGCAGTGTCTTCTAAAATCTACAGCACTCCTGTCCTGAGAAGCACGACACCCCCCCCCCCCACCACCATCACTAGGAAAGGGGCCAGTGAGGAGTGTTGGATACCTCGTTGAAGAGAAGCTCTCGCCGCTGCTGCTTCCGAAGGTCCATCATCTTGACCGCCACCAGCCGGCCGCTGTGTTTCTCGCGAGCGATGCAAACCACGCCTGTTGAGCCCTCCCCGATCTTCACGAAGTTCTCCAGGTAAGACCGGGGGTCCCCCTTATCCACCACCATCTGCAGTGCAGCCTTGAACTGCTCGTGGGTCACCTTGGGGGGGTCAGGCGGTGGCCGGGGGGAGGGGTGCTGGGGGGGCCTGAAGGAGGGAGAGCAGGTACCAGTTGGGCTGGTGGCCAGGGAGCCTGTTGGGGACGGTCGGGGCTGGGATGGGCTGTCCTGCCCCATGGGGGTGGACCCAGAGCAGCTGGCCAAGCGTAGGGAAGGGTCAGTATTGATGCTGGGGGACAGCCCGATAGTGTAGCTTGACGAGGGCCGCACTGCTCGATGGGTTCCACCCACTTGTGGGCTCCGGGTGCCATTGGGCAGAAAACTGGGCTGGTGCCGTAAGATAGAGTCTGCCTGCAATGACAGAGGGAGGGAAAGAGATCACCCTGTGCCTGCTGCTGGTAACCTGGATCAATTAAGGGTGGTCAGTGTCAGAAGAACATTTGTAAGGCAGAATACAATTACAAAATACCCTTTGACTGAAAGCCTCTGAGTCAGTAAACCCTTGCTCAGATCTGATCGGTCTGTCTCCTAAACCAGCATTTCCCAAACTAGTCCTCAGGGCAAATTGGATGGATCCATCTTTTTGTTTTATCCCAGTTCCCAGCATCCCTGTAAGGCATTTACAACTCCTGATTGCTTGTGTCAGGTGTTCTGAGAACTGGGATAAAACAAAAATGTGGATCTGTCCAATAAGCCCGAGCACTGGTTTGGGAAACCCAAGTCCTAAATCATGGATTCACACACACTACCACATTTCACATTCTTATCACACATTTATAATGAGCTTTTTTTTCACTGACTCCTTAATCCATTCATCCCCTTCAGTCTAGCTGAAGACCCGCATTTTTCTTCAAATGTATCAAATGACACCTCAACGTTTCCCAAAGCCACAACTGCAGTGAACTTGGACTGCGTGTTCTGCTTTACTCTTAACTCTGGATGGATGTGCCCTTGTGCTGAAGCCAGCACTCTGGAGATCTGTATTTGCCGCATCATAAAAGCAGTATCTTGTGAAAGCGAGTAACAGGGGCTGCAAGAAAGTCTCCTAAATTTTATGGAGGCACCTGCTATAGGAAAAGGGGTGTGTGAATTCCATTTCAGTTCCGTTATGAATTCAGCTCCTTTTATGAAACTCAATGTGTGCTGACAGACTGTCATTGGCTTGTTCATTACTGCATTATTCACTTGCTGTAGGCCTGTGTCCAAGGTAACCTACATTGCTTATGGTTTAATGCTCACACACCCAGTAGCCCGGAGAAGTCTGTGCCCAGAAAATTTAGGTCAGCGGGCCGGCTTGCCGGTAGCATCATCCTCCGAGTCCGAGAGAGTCCCACAAACACACTTTTAAATTACTTTATGACGCGTGACTCAATGGCAGCTGAAGCGGTGATTACCTTGAGGTCGTACGAGGAGAAGGGCCTCCCTGGGCTGTTCTGTGTGTGAAAGGGGGGCCTGTCAAAGGCGCTGAAGTCTGCCAGGCCTCCTAGGTTGGCCCGAGGCTGTGGAGCTGATGTTGCTGGGCTGTAAAAGCAGGACACTGGTCTCTGGGCAATCAGGCCAGTCCTTGGGCCCTTGTCCCTCAGAGGCACCAACCTCCCTGTGGGGCTGCTGGGATCAGGCCACAGGCTAGGTGCCTCCCCACTGCCATCTGGAGACGGGGACTTGTTCAGGGAGGTAAGGCTGACCTCATGGGTGGACTTGGCCCTGGGCAGGGCTCCGTTAGCCTGCAAGGGGTTACGGTCCAGGCCCAGACGGGGACTCCCACTCTCGCTGCGCACATTGCGCATCTTGTCACGCCAGCCCTGGCTCCCACTGTTGGAGTCTTCTTTCATCAGGTCCTCATACTGGTACGTGTCTCCCTCCTTGACCTCCCCCAACCGACCCAGGGATTGCGCCCTCTTCCGGGCCGAGGGGCTGCTTCTCCGCAAGGAGTTGGAGCTGGTCACAGAAAGGCGGTTCATGTCAGAGATGACCGCAGAGATGTACTCGCCATGCCCTATGAAGCTCCCCCGGACGATAGTCTGGAAAAGAAACAGCCGTATAGCATTCCTTAACTGACTTGTAGGGGTTTGCGGTAAATATGCAGATAATATCCGGGAAGTCTTTTACCAGCAATGTAGAAATTTTCTGAGGTATTTTTGCAATACAGATACTACTCTCCTATGACAATTTCTCCAGAAATCTAGTGCTAGTGATGAAACTGCTAACAAGCTATAAATCTAAACCCAGATGACTCCCCTCTCAGATGATTGCTGTACAGTGGCATTGGCGTGTTTAGTGGTATGTTTTTTTTCTTACTGAATTCTGCGCTCATTTGCACAGGAAGCAGAAATGACTTCTAAGGGTGACAACCATAAATAACAGACAAAAACCGCTTATGTTCAGACTGTGAATGATGTATGTAAGACTATAAAAGCTAGCTTAATAACATAAAGGATGCTCGCAAGGCCGATGATTGTGGCTGAGCATGTTCACAATGCACAGATCTACAGACGCCATTAGACTTTGCATAGTTGGGTGCACAGACTCATGATAATCCCTTTCATTCGCGATTGTCGCACACCTCCCATGATGCACCACGCTGCTGGAGCAGAGGCGTCAAAATTTGACGCGTCACGTGACTCGTCCTTTCCGTCTATCCGGCGTGACTTTGTTGCCCGGCGAGTAATCTGTCGGCCCGGCCGGTTTTCGAGCGTGTTTAACATGTTTCTTTTATCAGCCACAGACTGCTGTTGAGATAGACTGCTGACACTGTCTGATTTTCCTGAACTCAGCCCCCTATGTGAAATCAGAGGAAGTTATGATTATGTAGCATTCTGTTTATTTTTGTGCGGACGTCCTGTTCCCTCAATTGATACAAATGAGTCGTAATGTTATAAATCCCGCGGTTCGCTGAGCAGTTATTTTTAAAAGTGTGGAAATAGAACCGTGCGATAGTTGACAAAATGCCGCGAGCCGAACCGGGCTTTGCCTGTCGCCTCAAGCGCGCGTGATTCACGGCGTCTAAATGTGAAGGCGAAAAGGCGAGGACAGATGCCGCAAAACTGACTTTACTTAAGGGAAAACAACGTGTTTTCCATCCGTAAATGTTCATCCATGCTCGGTTTTATTTTAGTTCAGTTGAATCCTCAGTGTGAAACCTTCAGGTTCCTGTCCAGAAAACCTGTTCAGGTGAGGTAAACAACGCAAGTCTTAAAGCTTCACAGTACACAAGGTGCGACACAGAACCTACAACATCAACGGGTTGAGACCGTATTGGTAACATAATACCTTAACATGCCACGAACATTTCAACTTCCTTTTCTACAGCGTTATTGACCTATTGTCGACCTTCATATAAGCAGTACGTGGTTGATTCAGTCCTGCGGCTGTACTATGGGCATCGTCTGCTTGTTCTTCTATATCTAATTATGCTCGTAGACTGCTCAATTGGGGAAAGTAAACTGGATATTATTTACGAAATACATCCTTATTTTATAGATATCTGTACCGGGGTAATGGTACTGAAGCGCCACCTAGTGACTATTTCGCACCACTGAATTTTTATGGATAGACCATCAATATCGGGCTATAATAAAATGTGACATGGAATCAGGTACGCGTGAAAAAGGTTTAAATTACTTTAAGATCTTTGAGATAAAACGGCAGGGAATTTAAACCTTTAGGGCACAAAGTACTTTAAGGAGGAAAGCAAAAACCTGTCACAACGCTGTAAATTTACAGGGTCGTACTAATCATTATGTATATCTGAATTCCACCTTGCATTCACAATTTTCATATACTGTTCCACGTTTTTAACGAAATATGTTGATGGTACAATTAAACATGAGAGAATGTTGCTCAGCATAAAAAGCATCACAGGCAATATCACCTTTTAGGTCATAATTATACTATTGTAATATACATTATAACACTTTTTAAAGTTTTAAGTGTATTTTTAAGTCGACTTTAGTGTGTTAACTTTGGAGCATCATTTTCACCCAGGAAACCAAAAATATGTTTGCCATTACTGTGTTGTTAGGTTGTCATAACATTGCAGTTGGCCAGTTATGCTTAATGTTGCGAAAGTGCGATTCTTAGAAAATAAAGTACAGCTTTTATGCTAATAACTGACAGTGCAAAGAAAAACAGTGAATGGACTGATATGTTGCCATGGCTGCAAGCCCTAGAGGTTAAATACCACAATCATGAGAAAGAATCGAATTATCTGGAAGATGCAGTGATAAAAAAAATTTAAGACCATGGCTAAAAAATTCTGCCACTAAAGCACATTTTAGGCTGTAATTAAACAAACTGCAGTAAGCTTACATGCTCCAGCAGGCAAAAGAAACGGCGTGGCATGCAGTAATATATACTTTGAATATACATTTGTGCCATTCACTGGAGGAGATGGCACAAGATCACATGCTGCACTGTCTTGCATCCTTCACGGTACGCTTCAGCCTGCGACCCAATGTTGAATCCTGGGGAAGGTGCTGCACCTGTGCTTGCGAGATGGTGCTTGGGAGGAGCGGATACAGTGGGGGCTCTTATGAACAGGGAGGACCTGAAGTGGGCAGTTTCTTCCCCGTTGCTGGTATCAGCACTGCTGAATCACTGCTGTACCTGCACAATTCCTCCCCAAGCTGATCATTCATAGGAAACTGTCATGGACAGTTATTAATTTCCTGTACAGACTCATAAATCTTACATCCACCCCCCTATAACCCACAAGTATGCCGACAGGCCTTGTTAGTTTGCTCCCAGCAGGCAAAAGCGTGGACGTCTAACCCAATGGTTGCTGGTTCAAATCCCAGCAGATTCCTGGCAGGTCGAAATGTTTTTCAATGTCCAAAAACTTACTATTGAAGAATTTTATGTGAGCAAATGATTATTGAAATTATGCAGAATGCATACTGCCACTCTATAATATAATCTGTTGACAAATTACTGAACAATACAACGTACTCCAAAGGAACATTCCTGATAAGTATAATAGCTAGCTGTGCCGTGCTAACGAAATAAATGTTTTCTATTTTTATTTGTATTTGTTTTCTATTTTTATTTATATATTTATATCTGACAGCCTCCTCAATTGTACGTGCGTTGATGCCCATTTTGGTGAGACCTGTCTCCTCCCACTGTGAGAATGGCACTACAGTACCATAGGGCTAGGGTTGGTACAAGTCACTCCTGTCTGCATGAGGACCAGACCCATTGGAGAATGAGACTTTAAACGCATTTAAGCCAACTGGTATCCAAGACTGCCAGTTTTTTTTATTACTGTTGTCATATACATGTACACAGCTGGAGGTTTACTGAACAGTAAATGTTAAGTACCATAGTCAAGGATATAACTGTTCACCCTGTTATTAGCACCAGATTAACCACCATCTATTGCCCCCCTACAGCACTCAAGAGCATAATATTAAAGTAAGAAAGGGGCACTCAGCTACATTACCTTTTTTGGCTTGAGCTCCACCGGTGTGATCCTGGAAGGATCCACCACTGGCTTCGGCCTGCGAAGATTTTCGATGATGCTCTGCCATTGGGGCGGCAGGCCCACAAAGCAGCCCCGCTTGGAGTCATATGACGTGTGGACGCGGTGCTCGAAATTCTTCGGAGCCGAGATCTCCGGTCTCTTCTTTTTCTTCTTTCGGAACATCCTCAGGTCCGAGAGAGCAAGAACCTGCCGGAACCAAGACATCCCGCTGTTAAAAGGAGATTTCACTCTTCTGAGGTAGGCCATTGCGTCCAGCGTAACTACACGATGGTTGCTTTCTTGCGTTTAAGGAGCCTTTGACTTTAACACAAGTTGAGCTTCCTGCTAGCATACCATGCGAATGTACATTCCAATGGTTAGCCAGGTACAAAACAAACCAAACTTTCCAGGTAAGCCTGATGTCATGTGATTCTGCATTCTTGTAGCATGTCACATGGTTCAGTGTAACCAGCTGCTGATTTGCAATTCTGTGAAGGAGAACATAATTTAACACCCTCCCTCCGCAAGTGGGTCCAAGGCAAAGACCATCTGCTCGTGAAAAGTCTTGAAAGAGTGATTGAAGCCCAGAGTTGAAATGTCAGTAATATGGCATCCCTTTGTTCAAACCGCTGACTGCTTCATGCATCCGATGAGTTTTGCTCTGAGGCATAGGGACAGGGAACATGCGCGCGTGCAAAATGGGAGCTCTCTGGTCATTTGGGGCTTATTCATTTATTCATTCACTGTACCCCTTCATAGGACACAGCTTGCATTCACAGCAGAAAGACACACAAAGAACCTGCTGACCGTGGCCCACAATATATGTTAATGAAGGGCAAACAGCCCTCTTATAAAAACCCAGTTTGGCTTAAAAAGCATCATCCCTGGCAATGTCAGAGACAATGGCTGGAAGGTTGCTTGCAGGGTTTGCTTTTTTTACTGACTTTGAGCTAATGGCCTCCATGCTGTGTGCTGTAGGCTTCATATTTGCAAAGATAAGGCATCTTTGTCTTTTGTATTTGCCATACAGCTCTTAAAAGACATGTCCTACTTTGCATATCGAGTTACCCAAATGTGTCTCGCCGTTAATCCATGACAATTATCTGCGCATGGATTTTGGTTTCATGTTTCTGGTATTCCTGTGGATAAAAATTCCAGGTAAAGCTGCTGTGATCAGCATTGTCACAAATACTATGGGCAGGGCCAGCATTGTGGTTTGCAGAAACATGCAAAGGAAAAAGGCACACAGGAAGCTATTATTTAATAATATTATTTCCAGGGTGTGTTTTATATGGCCCACATTGTGCAGTGAAAGCAGGCTATACTGCCCTGCTCATCTAGCTGACTGTCATACTGTCAGGCTCCACCCTTTGACATACTATCATCGATCTTCACAGCTGGCAGAATGAGCCTTTGTGATGAGATGCACTCCAGCAGGCATTGTCCTTATGGATGCATGGCAACGAAGATGCATGTAGCAGATGTGAAAGCCTGAGTAAAAGCTAAATCAGGATAATTTTTTCCCTAATTATAAGGAGAGGGAAAGGTGACACATGACAGTCGTGTATTGAGGAAGCAAGCTAAAAGGTTTAAGAATAACTCAGTCACGTGGCTAATATGCTAGGTGTTGCGTAACTGTATCTTCCTTTGCCATCCCTATGTAAATAACTCTGAGCTGCAAAGGATTTTAACGAGACCTGACAAGAGCGTCATGGCTTGCAGCAGTCAGGATGGGGCGAGCAGTGAAACCAAAAAATGAAAGCGCCAGAGCCTGTTGCAGACTGGGAGGGTGCAGTATGTATGAAAACATCAAAAGTCTTGTCTGGCAATTTGTTTTGATTATTCTGTGATTTGGAGTCTATGAGGTTGCATCTCGCAGAGTCACATGGAAACAGTAGCCGTCACGAACACTTCAAAGGGCAGCCGTGTGTTGGGATGGTGCCCCGCGTTATTCTGTGAAAATAACAGTGGATCCTACACCCACACACACAAAATAAATACATGTTCAAAAGAAAATTCCTGTTCAGAGCACATCCTGTATTCTTATTCATATTCCTTGTTTCCCATATAATCTCTTATAATCCTACTAAGGGCTTCAGAAGGGCATACCCTGACAGATTCAGGGGACCCTGTACTAGGGTCCTCCCACTTGCCAAAATTCTATATACTGTATATGGTGAGACCTGTATTTGCCAACTAAAGCAGGAGACCCAGCATTTCTAGCTACAACCCTAAATCCCACTTGTGTATCTAAAAGTTGATGATTGGTCATTCAGCATTTGCACTATCCTTCCTTCAAGTTTCTGTGATATTGCAGGTCTTTGCAATATCTGTGACCAGGTAATCATCACGTTGCACATGTTGGCTTGCAGAGATGCAGTGGGCTTTTTCTCCACTAGCAGGCTAATCAGTATTTACCCAAGAGGAGAGGCAACCTGCCACAGTAATTTGTTTTACTGTATGTGACAAATTAGTTTAGTGTCACTTAGGGAAGCAGTAGAATGATTTTGGTATTCCCGTTTGATTTTCATGCCTACAGTTCAACCTACCACCAAAGATGCAAGGACTGTAACTAAATGCAAAAATGTCAAAATAGGGACAGAGTATTACATTTTTTGCTTTATAAGAATTTGAAGGCTTGCACTTGAAGGTCTACCAGCTTGTGCTTTCGGACCACTACGGATGATTCAGAATGCAGCCACATTATATTTATTCAACCTAGGCATTCTCATCCCACGCCCGTCCTTGTCTCTCTTCACTTGGCTTCCTATTGGCACTCACATCAAGTTCCAGTCCTTGATGTTGGGTTACAGGTCAATCAACGGACAGGCATCCATCCCCTTCAAAAGCCTACTCAAGACCTATGCCCCATCTTACCCACTACTGGCAGCAAATTAACGTTGCTCGGAGCTCCCATTATTACATGAGAAGAGTCACTGCAATCAGTTCTCTTGTCCCTGACTTGCATGTCGCTTTCAACAAAGGCATCTGCTACATACGTAAAATATAAATATGTCAGCTCTTTCTGTACATCCCTGCTCTTCTTCATAAGCTCAGACCTTAGTTTCTGCTCAGAACCTACCTAAAATTCTGTCTTCCCTGATCTTGATATGGTTCTATAAATGCACAAGAACACATTCTTCAGTGGCTCTGCAGTGTCTTAACTGAGACAGCACTTATTAAAATTCTGAGATGTGTTTGCTTACTAGATTGGGTAAAGAAGCAGGTATTATTATCGATTCAGAAGCCCCCATCTCATAGGATTCTGCAAGCTTTCATGGCAGCTTGTTATTGATTTGTAAAATGATCCTCATAGTACTTGTTTATGGAACGCTGGAACTACAGGTATATCACTGTCCAGAGAACTCAAATGTCATGACAGAGAGTGACAAATAATAATATAATAACATTTCCTCTGGGACTAGAAATGCTGGCTTTTAAATTTGTTAGTAGAAATAGAACAACTTCCTCTAAACATGACAAATTCTGATGGACATTTTGATCAAAATGCAATTTTTTTTTACCAATAACAGGATATTTAAACATCCACCCTACATAGCTTTTTCCCTCAATCAAAACATTTTGCTATGGAGACAGACAAGCCTTGCCACAGACATGTTTATCCATGTTCGGACAGGTAGATAATCTCTGCCCGTGAGGCTGTTTCCTGGTTTTCGTGGTCAATGGCAGAATCAGGTGAGATGGTGCTTGCACGAAAATCCAGGTCAGTCCATAACTGTGTGAATCACACTACACTAAGCATGGCGTCTGATAGCTCACTGGTTCTCCAACAAGTTGGATCCTGCACAGGAGCTGTACAGCAGTCGAGGGGAAGTATGTCCCAGCCTCGCCTGATTGGCCTGCACTTCTTCCCCAAGGAAAACAAGCATTCCCAAGCTGCTTACCTGCAGCTATGGCTTTGGAATGAAGAGTGAAGATGAGTAGATATGAAAGACGTCCTGCCCCCCCCCCCCCCTTCACCAAACTTACTCAGGTTTTAATTTGCCAGAGAATAACAATAATGAGAGCCGGGATTTTCAGGGTACCAGTTCTCAGGCAAGAAAAAAAGTGAAGGAAAAGTATTAATTTTGTCCTCAGTTTAAAAGGTTGGAGTAAGACACCAACAAAACCACACTGCAAGGAACTAGATTAGCTAGCTAAACATTTTTTATACAGCTTCATCTGTGCAGTCGTCGGGGCTTCTGGAGGTGTACAAGCAGGAATGGATCCTCACTTGTATTTCCCCGTATTGGAAAAAAGACTGTATGAACCTGGATATGACCTGCTCCTGGGTTTTGATCTCGGACACCGCGCACCTTTGTCACTTTGGCACTGTTATGTTTACCACAGAGCCCTTTGCAGAATGAGAAGGCTGATTTCTCATGAAATTGGGGATGTTCTCCTTAGTACATAAACGTTTAATGCAAGTGCAAGTGAAACTATAACATGTAATGGACAGTTGACTCAACTTTCAGGAAGGATTGTGAGTGTTCTCTTAAAGGGAAGGCCTTTGGATAGCCGTAGGGGACTTTGTTCACAATTTAAATGAGGAGAATACATTCTAAAAATATGCAGTAAATCTGCCATTCAGTGAACAATGTTGATTCCAGATAGTTTGTCACATGTTTTAGCCAGATTCACTATCTAAGTGAAATAGACAAAAAGACTGAATGTGAAACATTTCTTAGCCAGGTGGATCTTATGTCTCCCACTTCCTTCAAAGCTGTTGGGGACACAGTTGGTTCTGTATGTCGGAAATGGGCTGTCTCTCTGGATTACATCAACAGGCGCTCAGGATTATTATACTTGCTGAGATGGGTGGTCTGTTTCTAAACACTACACTGGTCTTCCTCTCATGCCCCAGATATAATTGGTAATTTAAAAATAGGGCCACTGCAGGTATTTTGTGCTCCAGAAGATGAAGAGAAGACTGTGAGGCCACTAGGTCAGAAATCACGCAATACCGATATGGAGCAACACCCTGGTTGTAAAAAGGGGGGGGGGAAAAAACAGCGTCATTCTTACCAAACTGGTTCATAATGTTTTCTGCTCCCCTTTGAATTTTAACGCGCCATTTTTCACAGCCATGTGAATCAACTCCAGCTACTGTTGTCTGCTTTTTTAAAGCCTAGAGGTAGGGTGGACTGACGGTGTGTTTCAGAAACACTGCACCTGGAAAGTAGTGGCTGCACTGAAGCCTCTGTTGTTTACCGGAGGTGTTTCAGGATTCCTCCTAAAACTCTTCTTATGTTGCTCAATTTTTGTTACACCCTTTGGCGAACCTTCTGGAGGTGAGCAGCTTATAATGCCAGAGGGGAATTTGCTGAAGACTGGGTCATAGGTTTGGCAGAGGTAATTCCAGGCGTTGTCATAACCAGAAATGTGTCTTTTCTCTCAGAATGAATCCTGCACTTGACATTGTTGTGCAGAAATACTCTGTAATGTCAACTGCCTCTTCGCAGTGCGATCAGGATGACTGGATGTGGCACACAGCCCCTCGCTCTCTCTTTATTTACAGTGACGGCTTGGACGGTAAGAGCAGTGCGATTGGGGAGTAGGGGGCGTTAGGTTCTGCCAGCCGTCCTCCTATTGCTTTTTACCAAGCCACTCTGCATTCTCACTAATTGAGTCGCCCCTCTGTTCCCCGGAGACCCCTGCCCTTCACACAGCACGTTGAAATGCTCCGCGGGGTTGGATGAGCCCTTGCTGCATGCCTAATAAGGCGGATTCGGTAAGAGGATATGGCAGACTTAGCAGTATGTGGTTCCCCTCCCCTGTCTATGTAACTGGGGGGGGTTAAGACCAAGAGGAAACAAAACAGGAGATGTGTTCTGTCAGCATTGCAATGACATACAAACTGACAAGCAAACAGACGTGTTAAGGATGCTTGGAAGGCCTCTGTCACCTGATCTGAGCTGTCCTGATACATTGCTGAAAGAAAGCCCATTGCCTTGTGTTTAATTCTCACTGTCATTTCCAGTCCTTCCCCATGAAAATAATATAAGTGGCGGCTGTAGCCACATCCATCCGAAAGCATGTTTTATATACCTGGCAGTCCAGAAAGGGAGCTCTTCCCCATACACTGTTTAATTTAAAGATCTTCCTGGCTCAAGCCAATCCCTTAGACAGTTTTAGCCTGGCAAGATAAAGACGTATCATCAGCCCACACCAAAAAGACAGGCCAAATGGCTTCTCAGGGGCTTAATTTATTGATGCAGTGTTCCTCCCCCGCAAATCTCACCATGTAGCCTTTCCCCATGGAAGTGGAAACTCGCGTCGACTTCCTTCCGCGCCTTGACTGCTCCCCGGGCCAGAGTGACAGGGATTTCTCAGAATTTGGCACATCGTCCAATTATTCACCTCCATATTTCACTTGCTTCCTCCTCACCCTGGGGGAGCAGATTTCACACCGGACCCACACCCCCCATAGACATGGCGCGATGATATTTTTAAAATGATTTCTTTCTGCACCTCATTAAGATGCTGCAGGTCCCTTATGGCGAGTCGTGATCTTACTCACAGCCCCATATCTATCACGAGACCAAAATCGACCCCCTCGCCGTCCAGATAAGCCAGAAAGGAACCACCACTGGATTGGCAGGAGACACAGGCAAATGGATCATGCGGATCCGAATATGCATGTCGCCCCCCAGACACGTATGCCCATCTGCCCGCTTCCCGCTGTTACGTCCCCTGCCTGCTGCACCCCACTCGCTGGGATCGCTGGTCTTGGGATGACGTTTGTGCCTGTGCCATGGCATCAACCACAATCCCCATAGCGGAGCTCAGTACATCTGACCATAAAGAACCACGCTTGTCTTCCGAAAGGAGCAGACTAATTAGGTTGACTTGTTTATGTTTACAAGGGATTAACGTCCCCTGACATCCATAACCTCTCTGCCGCTCACCAGTCCATATCCTGAAAACCCCCTATTCTCTGCTGGCTCCAGAATGTGGTGGGCCACTTGGCGTCACTCCCAAACTCGGCGCTGTCCCCTGACGAGCGGGCCGTCTATGCCCATGGGTTCAAGCGGGGCCAGGTGGGTTCAGGCGAGGTTGTCGCTGTCCTGGGAGGGCGGTTACTGAACTCGGAGGCATGTTACACCATGACTGGAATTTTAGGCAGCAGCTGCGATTTCTCAAATGCTTTGCTGCAGAAACTTTTCACGTCGCGACACAGTATAGCTACATGAATTCATCAGAGCAGACAGTCAGGCTCCTTTAGCGGTGCGGTAACGCCGGGGTAAATGGCCATGCATGGGAAGCCCCGATCAGGGAATCGGGAAGCCGGTGCTCCCAGAGGCGCTGCCACTTCGATACGGACATTACGGTAATGCGGCCACATTGTTACACATCATCTAGTGATTGTCAGCTCGCTCCTGCCTTCCATACGGTCGTGCCTGACGACACCCCACTGTGCTGGTTTGCGAGCACCCTCCCGCACGGTCGAGTAAGGACAACCTTAAGGGGGCATGTTATGGGAGCAGGAGAGAAGGCAGCGGGAAAACAGCGTGTGGTCACCCTCAGGAACGTATCCTTCACCTGAGCAGTGCCTCACCCTCTAAATCGTACCCAAAAGACAGCAGCAGTAGGACAGTAAGAGGCGCACGACTTGCTGGGAACACGAAAATGACAGGAAAGGCACGGGAGCTATATCAAACAATAGGGAGACGACAGTCTGCACAATAACATGCACGGTTCCGAATCTCTCACCTGGCTCGGAATTTACATCCTTCCCAGGAAAGGTGAAGGGATAGCAAGGGAGGAAAAGGTTTTGCGGAGGACAGGAGGGCAGAGGTGCTTCTCTCGTGACACCCTTTCAGAGGTGAACCTCCTCCATCTCCCTTCTTTTCTCCCCGTTCACCAGGCTCTCCGCTTACTGCATTCAGCTCTTGCCAGTACCCTGTGTCCCTCCAGCGCTGCTGCTGTACCTAGCCCTTAGCTCTTTGTCAGTGAGCCTTTGCCTCCTTTCCTTTTTTCCTCTGAACCCCCCCCCCCCCCAACACCATCACCACCATCACCACCCTCCCCCAACACGATCTCCTGCTCCCCGGTGTACGCGAAGGGGGGGCGGGGAGTCTGACGGCACGGAACAATGGAAGAACGCAGACCCCCTTACCTTAGCGTTTGGTGAGGAGGAGAAGATCTCCTCTGGGAAGAGGTTTGCGAGTGACAGCATGCACACACACATGCGCACACACGCTCGCCGGCGCGCACACACTTGCATACACACATCGCTCACAGATAGAGAGAGAGAGAGGCAGAGAGAGAGGGAGGGCTGGCTTTCAAGCAAGTGCCTACTGCAGGCTGCCGCTTGCCCGGTGAAAGCCTGATGCGTTCCTCCCTCCAGGCAAAGAGAAGGAGACGCAAGCCAGCTCAAAGCCTCTTTGTCTGGGATGACTCACGCCCAATGCCATGACCAACTCCTTGTCCGTGCAGCGGTACCAGCAGGCAGGAACGGTCCCGGACGGAGGAAACCGTGGAGAAGGAGAGCCTGAGAGGACACCGCAGCACGGCGAACAAACGTACGCTCCACGCAACCCCCCTGCATCCTATAGGCTGTCTTTATGGTGGACCAAACAATCTACATGCGCTTGTCCGTTAAACGCAAGCCTCCAATCGCAGAAGGTGTAGGAGACGAGAGGCGGCCCTTATGACAGCAATCAGTTACCTGGCTCTACCTGGCACATCCTTCTTCCCCTGCAGCCGACATGTGACCTGGGGTTGAGAGATGGAGGTTGTGACCCATTCACCACCCAAGGGCCAAGGGGGCTCCTGCCCACCTGCCTTCCGGTTAATGACACAAGTTTACGGCACCACTTTTTCAGTTGGAGAACTCGGCAAACTTGGATATGTGCTACTCATAGTGTCACCTGACTGCAGAAGCACATGCTGAGCCCTACCTAAGTGTTCTCCGGGAAATACAGTCATGGTTCCTTCTCATGATAAGAATAGACCAGTCAGACATTTATGTAACACTAATTATTTGTCAGTTTGAAGGCTTTAGTCAAAAGTCAAAGCTCTCACGTTAATATCTTAATTGGCTGTCACTTGGACCTCCTCCATTTCCATCTGCCGACATTCCTGTCTGTGTGACTCTCACCTTTGTGGGTCCTTCAGGGATGGCAGTCACATTGAAACAACATGGGGTGTGAACCGCAGCTTCCTCAGCAGTGATTGGACGTGTTCAGGACAGCCACGTCTTGCCCGGCACCAAAGAATGGGACCAAAAAGCCCTCCTGGGACAATTTGCATCTCAAACAGGCACAGCTCCTCTGCGAGGAGGCATGACAGATGCTAGATGTGACCCCGCCCCCCTCCGGTCCCGCCTCCTTTTGTCGTCGTAGTTATTAATTGGATCACTCATCTCCCACCTTCCTGCTGCTGCCCACAGCACATGGCTCCTGGGAGAGCTGTGGGTGGAGGGGTGCAGGGGACAAAACAACCTGGGGCAACAGCTATAAATGCCACCGTAAAATGAAAAACATGCCAAAAAAAGCATGTGCCTCTGTTTCTTCACCTCTCAGCTGAAATTCTCCAAATATATTATCGCCCAAGACACACGTTTCACTCATTCTGTTCCCCATGAAAGCCTCCCCTGATATTTCCAGAGGACATACAAAGGCTGAATCCTATTTTGGTAACACACAGACACTTGCATGTCTCACAGACGCACTCAGGCTAATTGTTGGGGAGCTAATTGCCCATTGTCATGCGACGGCTTATTGTCCTGACATGGGCACTACTGCTCTGAGGGAAGCTTCCTCCGTAAACAGAGTGGGGGGGGGGACCCAGCCGCCACCCAATTACAGAGGGCAGCCACAAAGCCCTCTTCTCACCTGCTGTGACTGTTAATCTGGAGGAAAAAGAGGCAGAAAGAAGTTGGACTGCAGCCCACAGATTACAGTGCAGAGCCACGTTAGATCCGAACAGCACCAGCCGCTGCATCCGCCTCTGAACATATGGTCACAGTACCTTAAACATGAATCATTGATTAACCAGGTTAAGGCTTGTTCCAAAAGAATGCGGTAATCTCATACCCAAATCAGCTACTAATACTTTTAATCTGAAGTACAATTCTGCCTTCTACAGGTTGTCTGCAGCACGCATTTTCTCAGTTATTTGGATAAGCCCTTGTGGATGCAATTGCATGGGCATCATTAGGTCCAATCACTTGGGGATATAGCCCTGTGTATTTTAAGCCTAGTCCCGGGTATCTTAGCCCCAATGCAAATCTTCCTTCAAAAAAGAAATGTCAAGCCCCAGACAAACTTGATTTAACCCCGGATCTTTTCAGTAGCTAGAAACTCCCCTTTGCAATCCCAAAGATACCTTGAGGGTGACTGGCATTTGGTACCATTCCTGTAGTGTGTTCCAGAAGGGCGTGACATGGGGAGATGTGTCTCTACATCAGACTCCTTCCGTTTCATCTGCTCGGTGTGGTGCTGCATTTGTGCCGTAAGCACTATAGCATTTTAAGGGCGGGGGTGCTCCCGCTTTGGAACGCCGGAAAACCTTCATGACCCAGAGAAGGGAAACACTGCCCACTTCCACTCTGGTAACCATGGGGTGGCACCCTGCCCCATGCCTTTCAGTTTGGTAATAAGCCGCACTTTGCAAGACAATATGGACCCTTGGCTCCCTGCTGTTCAAATACTGCTGGGGGGGAGGGGGGGGGCAGCAGAAGGAGGCAGAATGAGTCCAGATAGGCCCCCAAGCTGCTGAGTGACACAAAAGAAATCAGCCAGACACACTGTAACCATAATCAGCTTTGTCTTACATGAGCCATGACACCAATTTTTGTTTGGGCAGTGTTTTAAAGGGCCAGCCTCACCCAAGCGGCAGCTATATGTGTAACCCGGGGCCTTCTCACCCTGGACCCCTCTACTGCCTGCTGCTAGTTCTTAATTTACTCATTGGATCCAAAGAAATGCATTGCTTGTATTGCCCATTCGTACAGCTGAATAACTCCAATGGCCACTCTCGGTGCAAACCCACACCTCTCAGACACATGCATGTGTGTTGTCCAGGGCAGCAAGAGACCTGCTACAAGTTTGTACGGATCCTCAGACGGGCTGAACTGGAACGGACTCGACTCACCAGCTGAAGAGATCCAGTTCTCACCGACAGATGTGGGTTTCGCTTTCTCGCCGGTGTTTCAGGCCACTTCGGCACATGGGCCGTAAGGAGCCGGCAACTCTCTTGCGACCCGGCTTGCACCAGCGATTCTCACTGATCCAAGGCCGCCCAGCCGGTTCCTTTTATGCAGCCAAGGAGGTCAGTTTTCCCTTGCACGTAACTCCCCGCCCCACTATCCATTAAATATTAACTTCTGGCCATGTGAGAAGACAGCAGCCCTCACCACCTGATACTTCTCTTAGCTGGCACAAAATTCTTGCGAGGTTTTTTGTTGTTGTTCTTGTTGTTGCTACGAGTCGGTTTCCAATATGCAGCTACTCACGAGCATGCAGTTTGAGGTTTTCTATTCCAGTCATGTTCAGGAAGGAGATTCTGGGTAGTAAATTACAGTTACAGCTTATGATAGGTTCACTCAGACTGATGTGCATCTTAGTTTACAGAAAGAAAGGTGTAGTTCATTGGTTTAGGGAATTTATTACCAAGGTGTGTGTTCAACAGGCTCCATAAAAAGATCATGTGGCTCATTTACACTGGTGATGGCCTGCTAACATTAAGTACTTAATCCTCTGCCTGATTAACCCCAAAGTATCCATCTCTTCCTTAAACAGTAAGTCAGCTTTGCAGGAGGTAGAATGAGTTAGCTAGAGCCAAGTGCTGAAATCACCATGACAACACTGCCTGCAATGCCCCCTGCTGGTAGCAGAATATGAAGCGCTCTAAACTCAGAATAGCACAGTGAGCCGCTTTGGATGCACACTCAGGTTTTGAGATACTTTTTGAACATCCGTGAATTTTGAGAAGGGGCAGTGCAAAGCAGTCAGTGTCTGGAAATGGATACGTGAGACAGACAATGCAAGGCAGGGCAACCTTGCCTGAAGCCACCCTTACGATGACAATTTGTTTTGCAGAGTTTTCTTGTAGAATGGGCATTTCACAGACACACGATCGGTTGTTCAGAATTTCCATGCCAACATGAAATATGTCATTTAAATTTTTTCTTAATACAGAGGGCGTGAATGTTTTTATTTACAGTTGGGTGGCGTTGACTAAGGCAGCAGAACATTGGCTCAACCAGTCTGATCTGTTTGCCAGGAGTGTCAGGTCAAAGGTTACAGATGGTAGAGCAAAGCTTCTCCGGACGAATATATGGTTAGCAGTCGTCACCAGTTGGCCAGGTACCAGGTAGATGTTGGTGTGCCAAGAACAGGACTTTAAAATGCTGCATGCGGGGGTCATGGGGTTGGCATTCTGCTAGGGGCACGGCTTTAGTTGGCAGATCATGGAACACTGGCACACTTGCTAAAGGGGAAGAGATCCTTCCCAAATCACCCATAACCTAACCACTCCTGCTGGCCTCATCACCGATCACGCCTAACCCCTTGCTTTGTGAACACGACTGCCTGAGACAGCTAACCCAGCCAGGTCTATGGAAATGATGTGAAATGAATTAGGTTGCCAGTAGCAGCAGGAGAAGACAGGCAGGCAGGAATCGGTGGAGGCAGGCGGCAGGGCTGTTGCACAAGCCACTGAAAGGCTCATGCGTCATTTCTGTTCAATGATAGACCATGCCGCATCGTGGCAGCATAATTATGTTGCATTTTCTAATTGCTCAAAAGTGCTACATAATAGTAGACAGCTGTGTTCCACCACTTGTCAGCCTAATTCAGGAAAAATATATATTTAGCAAAAATCAAAATGCTCTCGCACGGCCAAAAGAAATGGAACTCTATCAAGGGCCTTTTATATAAGCCAGACAGATTTGTAAATGTGGTCCAAAGCAGGAATAAGAGAAGAGATTCCAAACCTTGATAAACCAAGGCAACGGCTTCTGGTTTGTTTAGGTTGAATTTCTGATGCAAGAAAATGTTGAATGCTGTTTATAAACTAACATTAAACTACTCACTACAAAGTCTGTGGTGGATTATCTTCAGTAACCTGGTCATGATTTCTGGAAAGAGATGCTGCTGTTGGATTTTTCAAATGTATTTTTCTGGCACTTTAATCACCACAGAGAGAATGCTATTCACTCCCATTATATTCCAGAGAATTCTGACGTCTGCAAAACTAGGCAATTCCCAGCAGCAAACTAGATGGATAGAAAGCACTAAAACATCTTTTTACAGTTATGGGGTGAACTGCCCCTTTAGCACTGACCCAAAGCAGTATCATACTGTACTAACATTTTATTAATAATCAGGCAATACAAGTTACTAAAAACCACATGAATTAAAAAAAACAAGACTCACAGAATACAATTAACCTACTTTACTACATTTTTTTACAAAAGCTACCTGTGACATTAGCAGTGTTAAAAATATTCAGTTATCCTGAGGTTATTCTCAGTGCCACAGAGGAAAATCCTCTCAACAAGGTGCTGGAGGTCAGACAGAATGGACACTGTGGACTGACTGCCTGGATTCAGAATTTTCCGGAAGAATTCTTGCCAAACGTGACCATGTAGAGTTCTACAAATAAAACAACAGATAAGAGGATTACTTACACTCAAAACACATTAAAAGACTCTACTATACTTCCACAAAGAGCCCTCATACCCAGTAAAGTCGTCAGTGGGCTTCCATTCAGAATCTTCTCTTACGACATTAATTGTTTGTTTTTTCACTAACATGTATACAGTTTCTGCGATTCCAATGAGGTCAACCTGTGGATGCAAGAGGAAATAGGAGAAACAAGTGTTTAGTTCAGCTTGACTGAAGACCGATTGAGATTTTAAGGCATTTGTAACCGAACAGTAAATTTTATGACACCTATTTAAGAGTAAACCAGTTCTTCCCTAGGTCAATAGTACACAGAGTGGGGGGAAGGCATTGAGTCAGGGGTGGAGAACCAGACCCAGCCCAGTACACACCTGGTAAGGGCTGGAGGATGTTGACAGCAGGCCCCGTCTTATGAAGGCCTGGGCAGAAGGAAGGTCTCCAGCAGACATCACCTCAGGCTGCTGGTCCAGGTCCACGCAGGAAGAGAAGTCCAGCATTTGTAGGACGCTGTCTGCATCACCTCCAGACTCCCTTGGACCAGGCAGACACAGGAAAAGCATAAGAACCAAATAATCAAGGAAAAAGGGAACAGTAGAGTACGGAAGGCGGCAGGACTGGATCTGCCCACCTGCATCGCAGGAGAACAGCGTCAGGCCGGATGTTCCCATGCACCAAGCGGCAGGAGTGCATTTGCTCCATCATCTCCAACAGCTGTTTCGTGAGAGACACAGCCACCTGTAGGAAGGGGGATCTCTCCAGGAAGTCCTGTGGGAAACAAACTCATTAGATTAATAATCCCCATCCCCCGCTCCAAAGGGAACAAACATAGCATGAGGACCGAAGATCTGGAGATGTTCACCCACCTGCAGAGTGCTCAAACAGCGCCCCCAGCTGAGAGTTATGCAGCCATCCATGTAGAAGAAGCAGCTGCTTCGGTAGCCAAAGTACTTCTGTGATTTAGGACCCAGGCGGCTCCTCAGTTGAGCAGCAACATAGAAGTCCCAGGGTACAGTTTCAAAGTCCACCTGTAGGGGGCAGTCAGATCAAGCTATGGCTCTCCTCTCTTGTCCTGTCCTATTCGCAGGTATCAGGATTGGGGGGGTGGTATGGTACCTTGACGACGACACTCTCTCTGCTTTTGGTTTGCCCAAAATGGACCATGCCGTTTTCACCGCTGACTATCTGCGAGAGGATCATGATGGATTCTTCACCTTAAAACCCCACCCCCCCAAAAAAAAAAAAATCAGTGCTGTTGCTGTGTTGTTACTGTTCAACAGTATCGTGTGTTAAGGGGTAGCCTTCTAACATTAGATGCTTAACAAGCACCGGTGACATGGAAGCCAAACATCCGTTTGTGTAACCGATATTGCTGGTCATGGTTACCTATGAACAGTGCATCACCCTCCATCACCTCTGGCAAAGACCTCACATTCCGGTAGAAGTTCGGAAAGGATTCCAGGTCCACCTTGCTCAGCACCCATCTCCGGGAGCTTATACTACAAGGGTTGTCCTTTTCCACATCTGCATACAGGGCAAAATGAGTGAATTCCCCAAAAGGTGGTGAAGACCAACACTCAAGGCATGACCAAGGACTTACTCTGTGCAGTTTCCTCAGGGATGATGGGAATCTGGGGAGGGCAAGCCTCCATCCCGCTGGATGAGTGCATGGCCTTCATACCGGACGTACTGCCCAGAGAGGAGCTGGAAAAAGCTGAAGACGCTGAATAGTGGCCATCTTCCAGGCTGGCCTCTTCAATGGGGCTGCCAGGGTGAAAAGAGGTACTCTCCATTTCATGTTCCCTTCTGGTTACAGTCCTAAAACTAACTGCATCTTTGAACATTACTAACCTGAGCCGTTCCCCCCTCAGAACCACCTCATAATCCACCTGTTGCACTGCAAGGGTTGGTGCCGACACCATGGGGTCAACACTGAACGTGGACAGATCCGGGAGGCCGTCGGCTGAGCTTGCAGGGGCGCCGAGGCCTGAACTCAAGCCGCCGAAAGGTGTGGACGCTAGGTGAGCAGCCCTCGCAAAGTCGCTGGTGTCGTCTGGGCTGGGGCACAGGGTTTTGTTTTTGTAGCTACTGACAATGGCATCGTCGGTCAGGGACTCTATTCCTTCCAAGCCATCCTGGGATGGAAAACAACACGCAAATAAACTACAAATGACTCTGTTCAGGAAGCCTTGGACCCACTATTTGAAAAACCATTGTCCCGCAAAACATTAATTTCTACTAATTAGTAATTTAACTACTAATTAGTATTTGCCTACACCAACTGTCAACTAATTGTACAATTACTAATTAGTAATTACTAATTACTACCGAGTAATGGATCATATACCCTTGTGTGTGTACTTATGGGTCGAAACTTAAAACACTACCAGGTTTAAACAGTTAGCTACATTTAACTAGCCTTGTTGAATACCCATCTGCGCAGGATGGAGATGAAGTCTTACACTTTCCAGTCTGGTGGCAGGTGCTTCTGCAGGTGGTTTCAGTATGGCAGTCAGCGGCCTACATACAGACGGTCTACATCCAACAGCCTTAGATACCCTTTGAAGGGAAAACGGCATTTAGACACTCTGGTTTCTCATTTTATACAGACTGAGAACCACTCAACTCTCCACTCTCTCCAGACTTACACTTCTTGTGTTTTTTCACCAGTGGTACTCTCATCAAATATGGTGAAAGGCAGGACCAGGGCGCAGCCTTTGTCAGCTGGCAAAGAAATGACACAGAATTAATGACTGTGGGAGTGGGCTCTTCCCCATCTCAAGAATGTTTCCTTTACAAATATGCTAGGCAGGTCATATGACTTTCAGAAAGTCTCAGGGAACGGTACCCCTTTAACGGCCAAGGGCGACAGAGATACTTGACAGCTATATGCCGTTAGTGAATACACCATACCTAAACGAGGGTCCTCATTTTCCACAGGTTGGTTGACCCTGGAAAAAATGACCAAGAATGTTCTCTTATAGTAGCAGCTGGAATTCCTTATGATGTCACTGTTTGGACAGTATTCGCCTAATATACTGTAGCAGGTTAGGGTTTCTAAATGTAACTGAGGAACAGCAGCACTCAGCCCATGCTGAGATTTGATCTGGCAACCTTCTGCTTACACACCCAGCCCCCTTTTCTCCAAAACACTGCGATATACTGCAGTTCAAGGTGATAATACACTAATCCAATCCCCCCACCCAAAAAAAAATGGGAGAGTCCCAAACATCACAGCAGTCGTACCTTGCAGAAGAGCTGGCCTCGCATTCATCATAAATTTTAAACCCTGGGTCAGAACCCAGCCGCCGTGACACAGCGCATCCAGGCAGACAGTCCATTGGCTGAGATGATTCACCGGCCTCCAGTCGGCCCTGTGGTAGGAGACTCGGTTCAACGTGGTGTTAACGGATACGCACAGGGGAGGTGTGGGGGGCAACTCACATGCTGGCCAGCAATTGGCTGTGGACACCTGTCTTGGAGAAGTTTCTGCTTCTCTTCAATTTGCCGCTTCAGGTCCTCCTTAACCTCTTTCAATTTTTTCTCTTTTTCTAATTTAGTGGAAAGCAAAAGTACTGTTACTTGGGAAAAATACCTGCAATAGATATAAGGTCCATCCATGTAGCCAGAATTTGCTTAGGTAAGCTCTCTCTTCACATTGTTCCCCCACCCCATAGGAGCCGGCTGGGGGCCTCAGACCGCTGCACGTTTCGCTACCTTCCAGCTCCTGGGCCGCTCTCTTGTAGTAGCGCTCCGCCCGTAGCTCCTCAAAGCAGAACTCTGTGACGCCACTGAACAGCAGCTCCTTGCAGTACATGCTCTGCTCCTTTTTGTCGCCCTCTGCCTGCTGGGGCTCCTGCAGACGCTCCAGGGGCGTCTCCTCCTTGGAGGGCTTCCGCACAGACAGCACCGTGTTCACCGTGGGGTTAATCTTACATGGTGTCCTGCCACAAGGCATGCAGAAAAAAAATCCATTTCAGAATTTCCTTTGGATACAGAATAGTAGCTCCAGTGTGCTGCTGACCAAAGACACCCGACTAGAGACCAAACTGGTAAACCAACACCCCTAAATGCAAGGTGATCGTTCTGATCCACCCATTATGACATGGGTGGAACAAGCAAACTCCACATGCAGAGCCAGGGCACAAAGTTAAACCCAGGCCTCCAGATGTTTGAGGCAACCATGCTAACCACTGTGCCACCACGCTTTCAGAGCCATGTAGATCATTCAGAAACATCAACGCAGAACCAAACGTCAACCCTAGCTGAATGAGAAATTTGTAAAGAACAACGGATGTTTGACAGCCACGGCCATCTTGGCAATACTCACACAGTAGGGGGCTGATCACACTCTTCAACGTAAGGTTGGAAGTTTGGTTTGCTGGGGGGGGGCACAAGACTGTGGCCTGCCCTGGACTTCTGTGGCATCTAGACACAAAGGCAATGGCTCTATAGATTAAACTTGCAGTGAACGTAGGACAAATTTCAAACCTCAAACCAATTTTGATACTTGACACAGTATGTAACAATTCAATACATTTCAGTTGCAATTTTATTTGCAGTAAAAACTACAACCTTTTGTCACTGTCTGAAAAGACCTATGTATGGCAATCAAAGCATATTAAGTATTAGTAATTGTAAATCATGCTATAATCGTGTTTAGAGGCACTCGGGAACAGTAAACAAATATTCAAAAGGAGATTTACCTGAGATTACTACAATGCATAATACAAAAGATATCCATTACTTTTACATGTCGTCATTATCTCGCATCTCAAAACAAATACTTGCGACAATTGCATGACTAAAGTTCGTATGTGGTGTTAAAAGTGATTGTATGGAGCCAAAAAAAAAAAAAGGAGGTAAAAGTAATTGCAGACTGTTCAATGTGAAAATGTTTAACAGACTACAAAAAATATGTTAACCCATAAAAAAATGCATGTCATATCTGTACTTCAACCACAACAGGCTCATACAGATTAATATTTCATTAACTCAGAAATAAGACACCTCTCTCTAAACTCTTTGTATTGCATCTTGTGTCGACCCTTTAAATGCTTAGCTAGATTTGTGGCGTTTGCCCCACCCCCCTTGACACCATAGTGCAGTGGCACCACTTGCATATGTCCTGGGGGATTAGTCTTAATCTGGCACAAAGCCAGAGTATTTCCAGACGCCACTCGTCATCAGTTAAGCTCTGACACTTGTGAACTAGTCATGTTAGTGTGAGACTGCACTCAGGTCTAGGCATGCACAATGGTAAGTGCAAACGAAGTGCAAGCGGCAAAATACTTTGATATTTTTGGCAATACTACCACAGGGCTTCAGACTGCAACCAAAATGGTTACGTGTGTGAGCTTTTGAGTGTATGAGTTAAAATTTCACGTGGTCGCATCTGTGCCAGTGTGTACTAATATGATGTTTTGCTTCTGCACAGGTACTGCATTAGTGAATTGTGATTGAAAGTTATTTCCCTCCCCCATACTATTTAATGTGTTTTTTTATTTTTTGAGTTGGTCTCTCCCGACCTGCATGTGGGACTTACATACGTATACGTGCACTGATGATACGACGTGCAAAATTATCCCTTTAGCTGTGGTGTTAACGTGTTCCTGCAAGGAAGCGATCTACGGCAGATTGTTTTTAAAAATAAAACAAGAAGATGATGAGACTGGTGGAGAGCGGGAGCCCAAACGAGGTCCTGAGACAGACACTGGAGATGAATTTGGGTATTAAAAAGTTAAGGTTTAGATTTTAAAAAATTGCAAATACATTTACTGCATCATGTCGAGTCACTGTCAATCTTAAAACTAAGTTAGGATAACTATTCATTAGCATGCAAGGTCATTAATTAAAACCAAGCTGCACCGGAAAACAAAAAAGGGTGCGACCAAATCATGTGCTGGTGCTACCACTGGAAGAGTTAGTCTGAAGCCCTGCTAGTACCTTTCCTGCTTGTGTATGTATGAGGGCAGTATGCTGGCTCTCTCCTCTCAAGTCTTACCTTCACATTGGTCCATTTCTCAGGCATCATCTCATTCTCTTTCGCCCTGGAGCTGGGCGGGGCCATCCAGTGTTCCGGCCTGGGTTCGGAGGGCTCGGCCGCGGCGGCTGCAGACGCCTGCTTTTCATCAAACACCAGGAATTGAGAATTGTGGCCATTATGAGGGGCTGTGGGTAGCTGGAGATTCAGGCCACGTGAACGATCTGTCAAGAAATGCAAGAATTGCTGAAAAATCAGCAATCGGGGGATTTTCACAGTAGCCTAATCAACCCTTGGAAGTAACACTTACGGCTAACGGCGGCCCCAATCCGCACGATGGGAGCGATGGCCGTCTTCTTCCCCCTGGGCTTCAGGTCTACTAGCGAGGACCTCTGAGACTGTGCTGGCTCAGGGCTGTCAGGCTCCTGCTCTCCACCATCCAGCATGTCCTTCATCACCTGCCGTGACACACGTGCCTGGAACGCTCTGTGTGCGTGTGGGTTAGTGTCAGCCTTTGCTCAAACCGAGGATTTCAGAAACTATAGATTTCAATGCTCTGAGATCACAGGCATACTTGTGGTACTGATGGAGCTTATCGGCAGGTTCAGCCCCGCACTTAAAGCCCTCCTGGTAGACACTGTCCGCCTTCTTAGAGTCCCCGTGTTTCTCCAACTCCTCAGACCAGGCGATGTACAAGGCTGCTTGCTGGACACCCATACCCTGCCCGTGCATGTAGTTGTACATGTCCAGAGGCTCAGTGCTGCTCTCGGCCTGAAAGCAAGTGGGGCATTAGCACAACTGTCCTTCTGAACAAGCATCACGTGGGAAAAGCGGAGCAACTTACAAATTTGATCCAGAGGTTGACGTAGCGAGAATCATTGTAGTACTGTGTGTCATCCACAAAGCGTTTGACTGCCCTCTCCAACAGCACAGAAAGATTACTCTCCTTTCCTCCCTGAGGGTATGTCTGCTGAGTCCATTTGATGTACCTGAGGAATGATTACATGGCTATGGACCATGTCCTGACTCAAGCAGATTCCAGCTGCTTCACCATCACATCAGTTCAACAAATACATTCTATTTATTTATTAAAGAAGCTTCCTACCTGTCCCAGACATCAAGGGGGTCATCTCCACTGTACAATCGGAGCTCAGACTCAAAAGCCCTTAAAAGGGGGGAAAAATATCAGGTTTATACTCAAGAACATTCAGATACAGAAAAAATAAACGCGTTTGTGGGAGGTACAGGTGACCCCTAGCGGAACGTGTTTAATTACTACGTACAGCGAAAGACCCGCAGGATCACCCCTAATCCGCCCATCAGGAAAGTATCCCAGGCAATGGCTAATGTTACTTTCATTAGATGCCGAAAACATCATCTGTTCGGGATTCGTCAATTCAGCCAGACTCCCGTGTAAACAAGACGCGCCCATACTGTTTCTGCTGCTGAATGGCAGCGTATCCCGCGCCGTCCTGCTGGCTCAGTGCTTGGTGCAGGGCTGAAATGGCTCGACCACGCCTCAGCGGCTGAATATTCTCCTTGCACAGCTCCCACTCGGCTTCCCCTTCGGCCATGGCGAAGCTTTACAGCTGTTAATCTGCCGGAGCACAGAAAACATGAGCTACCACTTAGCCCGCTTGCATCTTCACGCGACACTAGGAGCAACCATGTCAATTAGTTGTTAGCTAAATAACATCGCAGCAAAGGGCCAAAACATAAATCATATAGACACAAACACGACATTTAAATTGAGCAACTTTATATTTAGCCATAATAAATTAACACGAATTTTTTTCTAAAAATCTGCAGTGCCAATTGCTATCACATCATCATCATACATTAGCTTACTAAATGTTGGAAATAACAACGTTAATACTAATTGCTACTTACTCAAAATGAATATAATGTACCAACCTGCTTAAAACTGAGCAAAGTAAATCCAAGTCACATAGAGAGACACAGCTCCGCTGTCTGCACCCCACTACCCTTCAAAATTTAAACGAAAACCGCCAGAAAAGCGAAGCTCATTGGACGGCCAGGTCCAAACGCTACTTCCGGATATATGGAACGTAAAACATTTTAGTACTATATATTTACAGCGTAAATAAAACAAACTGTATATAACGTCACCTGATTAAACCTATAATGCAGCGATATACTTCAAAATTCTATAACACTGACGAAAACATTGCTATACATATATTAGCTGAACGCACCCACCCGCACGCCTTGTACGGACTATGGGAAATGCAGTTCGATGTGTGTGTCTGCGTTTCATAATTCTGTTGCTAAACTTGTAAACTGTACTTTCTGTTCATATTTTACAAAATTGCTCCGGATTTCCCGCGACCCTGAATAAGATAAGCGGTTACAGAAAATGAATGGACGAATGGGTGGATTGATAGATAGATGGATGGATAGATAGATGGGTGGATGGATGCATTGATGAATGGCTGATTTCGTTTTTCCGAGAAAACTACGTGTACCAGGATGCAACGGGAATGGCTTATACTTCCGTTTTGTGTTCTTGTATTGGTTTGCTCTGTCTTGACTAGATTAGTGTTCTTCTGCTTAACATGGGGGATGTACTGGATTTTTTCATTTAAACAAAGACTCCAGGTTAGCTTTTGCGTTTAATACGATATCTCTGACCTATTCTGTCAATTTGACATCTAGCTCCCGACTTTATGAAGTTTGACAGCGTTCAGGGCTACACCGCCAAAACTATTTTCTTGACTGATTTTTAGTATCATTACACACAATCTGCTTGCAGTTATTTTGGTTCCTGACAAGAGACATGGACAAGCGATGTTACGGATGTGCTTCAAAATTTACGCTATTCAGGAAAGAGGTTTGTAAATACATAGTTTATTTCAAAGGATTTGTTCATTTGCGGGGTTTCGTGGTAACCGACACGACTGCTATTCAGGACCTTTGTAAAACTTCCTCCGGTTGTACAATTGGCATCTCATTAGTTGTCCCTACTGGCTTCTTAGATGGGCTGTAAGAGCTGCGGGCGCTCCTTCTGCTCGGGGTGCCTGGCTTTTACCGCCGTGGTGCAGCGTTTTGGCAGCACTCCGCAGAAGGTCTGCAAGCAATGTCACGGGAACCTCACAAGGTGGCCTCTAACTCATTCTCCGACATGCATGTTACTTTATCATGGCTGTACGCGGAGTGACACGTAGAGCATTTATTTGTTTTTCATTTTATATATGTTTTTCAGTGGTGGCACTCAGAACGATGCTGCTAGATGGTCCCCTCCTGAAAATTACAAGAAGTGAGCATTTATGCGTTGGATGTAGGCCATTCATTTATGTTGGTGGAGGGTGCATGAAGAGCAGGAAGGAAACCTTGTGGGTTACATCATCCCTTTAAATGTGTGCCTTAGGCGAGTGGCCGTTTTGGAGGCCAGGCAAGGACATGGGAAAGCATCCTCCACACAAGTGGGAAAACCTATCAGCTCTACTAGGCCAAGCAAATGCCTAAGTAAAGAAGACCAGGTGATTGCAGAGAGACTGCAGAAACTGAAGGAGGACACGAAGCCAAGTAAGAATACATAGTCCTTTGATCAGTTTCTTTGAGAATGCATGACCCCCTCCAACCTCCTGTTTATCCCTTTGCAGAAACTGTTCCATCAGAAAAGGAGATTGAGACTCGTCTAGCTGCACTAAAGGCCCCAGCCCAGCCAGTTCCTTCGGCTAGCGAGATGGAGGACCGGCTGGCTTCCCTGCAGGGGAGAACCCCGCCCTCCACGGCTCCTCCTCCTGTGAGTCCGGCTGCACACCCTCGCGTATCCCAGCCGAAGCTCCAGAGATCGCATTAGCTTTACGATGCTGCGTTAGCTTTACAGCTCCTGTGATGGCTGATGTTGTGGCTTCCCGTAGGTGCATCAGCCCCCCGACGCCCGCACTCAGGTGGAGCAAGCCAATGACCTGGTTACACAGATGACAGAGGAGGTCAACATTGACAGCCAGCAACAGCCGGACTCAGAAGGTACCGTCGTGTCCGATGAGCGGGAGGTGACAAGGGAATCTCTCTTTACCACCACAATGTCTGGGAGTGGTGTTATTGGTTGACCCAATTCAGGCACGGATGGCCCCTTGAATAACCTGAACAAGCCAGTGGGTGGTGGGCTTGAGGAGAACCTGGACGACCCGCAGAGGGCAGCCAAGCAGCTGGAAGAGGAGAAGAGTCGACTCCTGGCTGAAGCCATGGAGGAGCTGCGTCAAGACCGGCTCAACCAGGAGGAAGTGCTGAAGATGGCCCGTAAACTGGCTGTGCTGAAAGGGCTGGACCCAGACAGTGGTGTGTCTCCGGAGGGTACCCAGGGGCGCTTTTCCATTGCACTAGGAACTGAAATTTTGGTACTTAAAAAACAGTACTGCCCTTTTTACATTGACTTCTGATGCAGTACCTAAGTACCAAACCAGTTGGGGTACTTGTTTGGTACTTCAGGACTTTGGAATGGGATGTGCAAATGTGTTTATTGTTGACTGGTTATGCAAATAACCTGCCTCACAAACACAAAATACAACTGCCATCTTGAAAAGGCATAGTTACGGACTCGGACAACAAGTATAAACAAAGTAAAACAAAAGTAATAATAATGGATGTGTGGACAAATGGAGACCCGAGGTTTGTGATCTGGTTGGAAGAACAGATTCCATAAGATCTGCTATAATGCACTAGACCTGCACAGTATTGGGGAAAAAATAATTGCAACGTGAATTTTTTTACATAGATTTCAAGATATTTGTAAAGCAAAAAAAGAGTTTGAAATTTAGCCAAAACAGACTAGCCAAATAGAACTTATCTACCAGTAGAGTCTGTCAAATAGGTTAGTGTTGTAGCTGCAAGTGCCAATAAATCATTTGATTTCCCACAAACATCTAAGAGTGATTTAAACAGCAAGGATGAAAATGATGGTCAAGTTTGGTTTCCTAAGACTGAGTAAAAATCTTACAGCAAAACTTAACCCCCCCATGTTTCTGGTATAATTTCTGGACAGTAAGGAGGTATGAAAAAGCTTCATCTTCACCCAGCTGACGGTCTTCGCGATGTGTATAACATGCAATGTCAATATTAGTTTCACCCATCGCCCAGTCCTACAATGTACTATACCAACCGTTTTTGAATTCAGTACAAAACACCCTGCCTCTCTTGAGGTGATGTCATTTTCCACCAGTACCAGTTTTTCACGGCAGTTGAAAACAAGCACAAGAAGTACCATTGACTTTGGTACTCTTCTGAAATGCCAAAATTTCAGTACCTGATGCAGTAGAAAAGGGTCAGAATGTTTACTGTAATGTCTTGACTCAGGTAAAGGATCGCTGTGTTGGAGTGAGCTGGGAAAATCCTGGATTTTGTTAAATCTGATTGGTTTATATTACATTATATTACAGTACAAGCTTTGGGGTTTTATGTGATTCTGTGTAAATGCCCAACATCAAAATGCAAGTTCAGTGCAACTAAATATTCGAAACCTTCAGTTTGGATCTTTGAATATATCTGCCTGAAATGTTACAAGAAGCTGTCTTTCAGGTATTTGGAATAATATAATTTGCTTAAGTATTTAATGACCTTCTGCCAGATTGATGGTGCTGTTCTAATCCTACTTGATTTGACTGCAGCTTTTGATAGAGATGATCATAATATACTTCTTGATTGCCATAAGTCCTCTATGGGCATCCAGAATATTGCTCTGAGTTGTGTTCCTTAGTAGGTTAGGTTCCCGTGCCCTTGATCAGAAGGTTCCTGGTTCAAATCCCAGGGTGGGCGGTGTGAGGGGCCCTTAATCCCCAACCGCTCCAGAGACTGGCTGTTCTAGCTTTGTGAATTCTGTGTTGTTTTGGACAAAGGTGTCAGCTAAATAGGAAATGCAGGGTTATCGGGTAAAATTTTATAAACGATTATTCTTTAGAATACTATAGTATGTATTCTATATACCCTTAAAGCAAAAGTGAACCATGCCGGTCGTTAAATAATTAGAAGCAATTAATGGGATAGGCTAACGAGCCAGAATTTTTTTCTTACTTGAAAGCAACAATATCTGAGTTAATTATTTAAGGACTTGTCAGAGATCCTTAAAACCAAACCAGGACTGGTCAGCGCAAGGTAGTAACACTTCTTTTTTACTTGGTTGTTTTTCCAGGATCCCATTATAGAACGTCTGGGAAAGTAGGCAAAGATGATTATATTATTTCGTCATATTTTTTTTCTTAGCTATATCTGCCATTTATAGAGCCTTGGCTGCCCTGCAGGACTCCCCATGTCTCCACATGCTGTTGTGACATCTTCCTCACGCTGAATTTCAGTCCCCAGGGATGATTTCCAGCCCCCTGACAGCGAAGAGGAGACAGAAGAAGAGGCAGCAAGCAGAATAATAAGGCAGGTGTGTAACAGCGTGCAATGCTAGCGAGATTCACCAGCGAACACGGCGTGTCTTTCACTGGCCGAACGTAGCTTCATGAAGAAGTTGTATGCATTCTAAATGATGAAGCTAGCCACTAGGGGGTAGCGCTTTAGACTAAAGAAATTTATGGGTTGTTGCTTACTAACAGACCCATGGTGCCTATGGTGATGCTGCAAGCCTGTTTGAGCTTTGTGTCAAATATATGGATTCTTTTCTTCTTCTAGCTGTCTGAAGAAGCAGCTTTAGACAAGTCCTGTGGCTATAACATCCCACCTGAACCCAGCAGCCGGCAGACCATAGAGAAGCCCAGGCTCCGTAAAGAGCAGGTCACATCCTGTCACCGCCGAAGTTGTAGAAAGGAGCGGCTGATTTAAATATAAAAAAAAAATGTTAAATGGAATGGAGTGTGTGGTGACCAAGTGTGTTTCCCTTTGAAAGTCCTCTCCTGGTTCACTGAGTTTCCCCTAGGCTCAAACTGGCCCAGTGCCCCAGTGTGGGCTGCTGTTGGAAACCTTGGGGGGGGGGGGGTAGAGTTTAGAGCGAGCGTTGTCGTGCAGGACCCGTGATGACCTCTTGCATTGCAGAAGTCGCGTGCCCAGCCGGGCAGCAAGGCCCAAGGAGCCCACGCTCGGGACTCTGACAGCGAGGACGAGCTGCCCTGGTGTTGTATCTGCAACCAAGATGCTGCTGTTCGTTGCCTCTCCTGTGATGGCGACCTCTACTGCCAGCGCTGTTTCAGGTACCCCCACCATCAACAGACAGAGGGCGCTGTTGCACACACGATGGTATTGTGGCAGGTTGACTCATAGCTTACCTAATGCTATCCATAAATAGTTTCGGTTTTAATTATTTTTGTAAATTGTACTTATCTCCCAGGGAAGGCCATGATGAATTTGACCGAAAAGAGCACCAGGTGGCAAGCTACAAGGTGCCACAGAAGTCAAGGAGGCGGACGTGAGAGAGAGCAGGAGTAAGACCTACTCCCAGTACGATGTTAATGAGAGAGTAATAGGAAGTCAAGATGGGCCAGTCTCAGTCCTCCCTGAGTGTTGACCCATAACCTCTGATGGTTGTGTCAAAACCACATAGGCCTGAATGAGTCCTAGTGTGCTGTTAGGCTAGTGTTATGTATGCTTTAGGTAAGTGACCAATGGCACTTTCTGTTATACTAAGGGATACTGTATGGCAGAGCACTTTTAAGGTACGCACTGATTGTGCATTACTCTGGGAGTGTAGCTATAGGCTGAATGGGTCTGTTAGTTTTATGTGCGAGTAGGATTAGCCACTCTCCAAGTGTAATGTAACACTAAATGGGGGAAGGAGCCTTCTCAATTGTAATGTTTTCGCTAATCTTAAATTAAACTAACTGGGATGGAGCAGGTGGTCATTTAATTTTTTTTCTGTTTTGGACAATGGTTCTGACCCAGAAGCTCACAGAAATCCTCACCTACAGGAGTAGGTGTTCGTTTTTTACATGGATTATATGAAAGTAGCTTGATCCCTTTTTCCGGTGGAGACCAGCAGTGTGAGGACATTGGAGAGGGGGCAGGGGGGTGGAAAGGCTAGTGGCAAAGGGCCCATTTTCACCTGCTGAATCATTGACACGTTCAGCTTTTATCCTTTGTTGTGTAATCTCCTGCATGTGCACCAAAGGTAAGATGCACTTTTGGACAGCCAAGCAGTTTTTATTGGCTGTTTGAGGGGGAGGTTTATAACTCGGGCATAACGATTAGCAGGCTACAGTATTTACAACTAGAAACCATTCCTTTTATTAACACAATATACACAAAACACTGTAATCCAGAACAAAAATATCTATATAAATAGGAAACATTGCATTCATACACTAGTCACAAAATGACATATGGATACATCAAAACATGAGACCTTGTGTTTTTTACTCGCAGACAAAGGGGGAAGGCATATTCCTACCTAATTTCAAAACATGACTGTCCATAAATGATGATCAGAAGGCAATCCAAAGCAGGAGTTTGTCCATGAAGACGGTATCCGCCCACGCGTGACACGCCCACGTTAGTCCTGTTAACACAGACTGTACAGACAGACATTCGGGATGGGGGGGGCAGTGGGTCACCGGGTCTTCTTCACATTGTGTCAAGCGTGTCCTCCCCTCATTTCTTTAGGGACATCTTCCGGAGACCCTTCATCCGGTACAGCAGGCCGTTGATAAAGTCCTGAGGGACACATGGGATTGTTTATGTGACAGAGCTGGGTGCCCACAGACTGTCTTGTTTCTGAGACGTAACACGAGTCAACCAGGCACCTAAAGTCTCTAACCAATCAGGACGTCATTGTTATTGTTCGCTGTTATGTATTATGCAACTGTGCATCTATTGTCTAATTATGGATCCACTGCTTACCCACGGAGCACCATTGTTACCCTATTTATGGAGGCACTGGCTGCAAAAACGGGCACGTCCTGGGTTAGATAACTAACAGGGTCATTTATTATTAAATATTAAGTATTTAATGACATTATTAAAAATTAATGATTACCATCAGACCCATGATTAGCGCTTGCCATATTTGTCCAGCTGTGCTGTAGTGTAATGTCCTGGTAGACACAAAATTGATCTTGATGGGGAATAACTCCAGATAAAATAGGGAGGGGGGGGGTTTCTGTTTGTATTGCTCACAGCATGCAGCTCCATACTCTGACTGGGAGTCTTTGGGGTGATCTTAGTCCTCAGTGCTCTGCTGTCTAGCTTATTTGCTAGCTATGAAGGATGTCCGCGTGATGGCTTACCTCCTTTGGCTTGTCGCATTCTTGTAGAAGCTCCTGTGAGTGGAGAAACGTGTTAAAAGTGTGCCCCATGACACAGTCCGGCACTGCCCCCTTACGGCATCTTGGAAGTCTTGCTCAGTGTAAACCAGAGCAGATCAGTCAAGGATGGCGGGAGCAATCGGCCCACCCCCATGCCACGTGCCGCCCATAAGCAGCTGGCAGCCTTTCTGAAGCGCTCCCAATACGACGGGTCTAGACTGGCACTCACGTGCAGCTTCGATCTCTGCTGTGCGTCGGGGAGGTCCAGCAGCTCGTCTATGTCGATTTCCAGCTCTGGAATTTCCTCCTCCTGTCCCGGGCATAATGGGAAAAGGTGGAAGAAACAAAGAAACTCTCACACTGAGATACAGTGGCGGCATTGTGACCGTCACAGATACACTGGGTCTATTGATCCACGGCTGACGACCAGGAAGGTCTGCTCGCCTAAGCGGATATTAGTGGCAGCACACGTGTGTATATCTGTACACGTCCATGAAAACAACAACGTAGTCGAAGCCGATAAGGACGGCGTGCGATTGCCAGTTACACCCCACACCCAGCCCTGCATCACCAGGGGGAAGATCAGTGTCTCTCAGAGTAGTTTACAGAAGCAGCCGTGGGTGCTGGGGGGCGGAGCCTGGAGAAGTGGGCCCGGCACTGTTCAGCTCTCATTCGTAAATGAAAAACAGGCTCCGCCCCCCGAATGACGTCGGAGCAGTGAAAACTGTCCGCTGCCTGCTCTCCTCGGGGTGTGAAGCCACACAGCCACAGGGCAGTCGGTGATGACAGACCTCTGGACCTGTCAGGTGGGTGTTGCAGGAAACCCATGTGGATGTTCGTGGTGACCAGTTTCCCAAGGGAAGGGGAGTGTCAAAGCACGATCACGTAGCAGTGGGGTTTGGTTTTCCTGCCTCCAGGTTCCTAACCCTCCCTCCCCCAGTCCGAGTATGACTCTTAGTGCTAGAACACCACACAGCACCTTCATTTCAATTGCCTGTTCTTCACTCAGAAACACCTGTTAATATTGCCTGTTAAGATACTAACGGTTTAAAGGCTCTGTTCACTTACTAAGCGGGAACGCCCACAAAAGATCTGAAGGCCCATGTGTGTGATTATACAGCAGAATCGAAACGATGACCAGATTCACAGTAAGGAAACAGAGTCCTAACAACCCAGGACACAAGCAAAAGAGGAATATAAACACTCTGTCATGCCATCGACGCCACTGCAAAGGTGACCCGGGAAGAGCCCAGTTAGTAGAAATGATCTGTCGTTGGCAGGCATTCCCTAAATGAGGAAAGGATGTTTTCCTCTGCCTTAGGAAACGTATCCGTGGCAACGCACCACCACCAGCATAGCCGTACGTTTGGTTGGGGTGCAGTGGAAAATGTAGCACATTTCCAGATACACAACAATATTCCTGTCTTGGCTAGTTCAGAGAAAATCCGTGCGGGAATTCCTTCGTAAGGATGAGCCCTGCTTTCCTAATCTCAAAACCTTTCCAGGTAATCAGCAGGAGATGTACCTGTTTATGGAATTTTTTTTACATGTAAACATGCCTATAATATTTAGTTCTTATTGACCTACTTCAAGCATGACTGTGTGGTGTCTCAATAATGGGTGAAGTAGTTTGGAAATGAGTAATGCCCTGACTAAACACTAGAGACCGCCTTAGCCGGAAGTCATCTTTGGTTTGGAAATCAGCCAACAGTGATTCACTCAAGTGCACTTGCTAATAAGATTTCTCTTTGCCTCTAATAGCCGTTGGCCATATAACTGTTTAAACAGCAAATACCCGAAGGTCGCAGTTCAAAAGTCACATTCCTAATGAATGCACCCCCCTGTCCGGCACAGACTGCTTAAGTGAAATGCATTGTGGGTAGGATGTTGGCTATTGCTCTGTCACATGCTGCCACAATCGCACTCTGTACTCTTACAGTAGTCAGCTGACCAAATCAGCATGTGGTTCTTTGCCTGCCCTCCTTTCAGGGACCCATCTGCCGAGGCCAGAGAAGGTCCACTCTCTGTGTGGTCCAGCACATCCTTTGGGGATTGCTGCGCGTGTCACGGAAGGCTATAACCCCAGCAACAGCCGCTAGCAAGGCCCCAGCCAACACAAGTATAAATTAGAGATGTCGTTGAATAATTGAGCACCCAACACAGGGAGCTTGCTGTAAATGCTTCCGCACAGCAAGGCGGGTGTGCCCACGGTGTGACCTATCCCACAATGCAACGCAACCAGAAGCCCCCTTTGCACAATGCAAGCCTTTATTCCAGAGCCAGTCACGTCACCTTTTCTTTGTTTTTGACCTTCCTCTGCTTTCACACGGAAGCACATGCTGGACGTGGGACTCGCTTACACACAGAAGCTCCACTGAGGTCGGTTATGTACAACGTGCATCTCTAAGCCAGCCACCCGCAGAGTTGGGTTTGACCAACAGAGGGGAAGAGCTTGGTTTTATTGCTATCGATCCCTCTGCATTTCTCAAATGCATCTGCGCTCCCTCATTGCTATGTAGGTGAATTTGCCTTTTTGAGCATAGAAAGTGCTTGTCAGCACTGGCACACCGCAACAAAAAGCGTCCTCTGCATTTAACTCGCATATGACATAGTAATAGGCTGCTAGCTCAGTGACTGGGGGAGCTGTACCGTCCCCAGGATGCCTGAGTGGTGTCTCGCTGGCCTGGGATTCAAACCAGTAACCTTCTACCCACCATCACACATCCCTAACTATTAGGCTACCACTGTGAGCTCATAGCCAAAGGCTACAGCGTGGAAGCAAGAGAAGCAGGAGAGCGAAAATAGAGCCGATGGAATTATTCTGGTATCTTAGTTACATTTAAGACATCAGTGAATACTGTTGTTTTTTTCTTGCATCTCCATATTTCTGCAATCTGATGCAAATGTGTTCTCTTTTGTACTCAGGGTTTACTGCAGTTTCTTTATAGTGGTCCACCAATTTGCACCAATACATATAAAATATATATTTTTCTATAATATTGCTGGTGGCTGTGGCAGACCCTGCCGGTGCTGATTAGCGGAATAATGTCAGGAATGTCAGAAAAATGAAGGATCGATCTGCCGACCAAATTTAAAAATTAATTCTGAACATGCTGCAGGATGCATAAATAAAATATAATATAAAATGCTATGTCCCAAATTTTTGGACCTTGTGATTAACTCCACCACACTCCCCACCAGTCACTAACTAAACGGCTCCTCCTGTGTGGACAATGTGATCCCTGAAAAGTCTCTTAAAGTGTTACCCATATGGTAAAGCCAAACAGTAAAGCTAAATCAGTTAGGGCGTCGCTATACAGGAAAAGGCATGCATTTATAGAGGACAACTATTTAGAACTGGATAAACTGAAAAAGGAAGTGAAATCTGAAATAGCAAGAGCAAAGAGGCTTTATAAAGAAAAATTAGAAAGCACTTGAGAACAATAATCTCGGCTCTGCACAGGAGGGTATGAAAACCATCATTAGTGCGAAGGAAAAAAGGAACTCTAAGATTGTGCTTGAGGGTTTTAGATGCGATAGACTTTTCAGAAGAGCTCAATAAGTGTGATTTGAGGTTTGATACACTAGAGTAGAACGCCTACCTGTGTGATAGCGTCCCTGCGTCTTTTGATTCGCATGCTGTGGTTGATACATTCAGGAACTCCAAAGCTAAGAGTCCTGGGCTTGGTAATATAGGGAGTCGCCTGCTTATATCCTGTACTGAGCGCTAGCACCGCATGCTATCAACAGCTAAGGCTGCCGCGAGGCTAGTGCCGTATCATGTCAGTGGCTAGGGGCTGAATCCAGCCATCCGCAAATACATTGTTCGCCAGTAAATAATGCGGAGTGCAGCTAGCCACTAAAACAGATGGAGTCCAGAGGCAGAGTCATGCAAATTTTCACAGTGAATACTAAGGCGTCTAGGATGCAAACATGACTAAGCACCATATTGCAGTAGCGACTGAATTAGCTCTCTGCTGCTTCATAAGCAAACCTGAAAGGTATGTATGAGTACAGCTCTGATAATCTCCGTTAGGGGGGTATATCCAGGGCTGGCTCTACCATATCAGGGGCTAAGCTTTACTCAGGAGCCCCCCCTACCAAAAGAAATGATGATCATTTCACTTCCTCTGCTGAAAGCTACAGCCAGCTTTAGATATATTGGTCCAGCCTTCAGCTACACCGCCCTCCTCTTCTTCAGAAACGATTTGCTGTGCAGTGCAGTTTCCGTGACTTGCCTGGGGCACACCCCAAAGAATGTGATGCATGGTCTGGATCTGACATACGACGACAAGGGGCATTAGGAGAAAATGGGGGGGGGGGCTGGAGAGGGGATCCATTATCTTCCCAGTCATCTATGCAAACAGGCATCTTGAAGCCAATCAAGCATAATCCTTCTATGAGCTCCTCCTGCGAAGAGGAGAGTGGCAAATCTTTCAAGTTATTAATCCCTGTGACGGTGACGGCTTCCCCAGAGCGAAATCGATTGGCTCCCCGTCCAGATCATTGATACCATATATGGGATGGGAGGCGGGACCAAGATGCCCTCGTGGAGGGATGTTTTATTAAAATCTATCATATCCCTCTTAGGCGGAGAAATACAGACAGGAATGACTGGCGCTATGTCAGGCACACCGACCACGAGAGTAAACAATACAGACTGCCCATGAAAAGCTCTTTCACCGTTGACAATAGCGAACAAATCAGGTATGGCTTAAGATGTGAATGACCACAAACATCGCATCCTCATCCCCCAGCCCTGTGATTATCATGTGCGGTAGAGACGCCGCGAGAGAGCAGTGCTCTCAGCAGCGGTCTGGAAGCCTTCCTCCCCACCTACACGCAGCGCTGCATGTCCACGCACCGAGCACCCCCCCCCCCCCACCACATCACCGTCACTGGACTCCTTCACACTTTGACATATTGACATAGGGGACCGGCTAGTGGCTTCTCCTGTAGCAAACTCCCCGCCGTCCGCTCGCTCGCTCGCTCGCTCGCTCGATGGCCGGGTCCTGCTCACCTCACAGTCGTAGAGCAGGTGCAACTGCCCGTCGATCCACTCCTCGATATCCAGCCGCCTCTGCAAGTCCTTGCGATTGTATTTCACCGTCAGCTTGCCCAGCTTGCGGTGGGGGGGCTCCTCTTCCTCTTTGTCCGTGGTCTGGAACACCACCCTGGGCTGGGCGCTCGGTTCCGACGCCATGCCTGCCACGGCCTCCTGGAAACAGCTGAGGGAACTCTGTTGTGCACTCTCTCTCTCTCTCGCCTCTCTCGTTCCCTCCTTCCCTCCCTCCCTCACTCACTCACTCACTCCTTATCCTCAGTGGAGGATGGTAATAAAAGACGCCTGTGTGTGTGTGTGTGCTTTTTGTTGCCTGCTTGCTCTGTAACAGGGAGATAGAGGGGAAGGGAGGGAAAGATGCTGGAGGAGATAAGCAAGGGAGTCATAAACACAGCTGAGAGGGTGAAAGTGCAAAGCCAATAACATCCACTGAGAGAGTTGCCAACGGCCAATAACATCCACTGAGAGAGTTGCCAACGGCCAATAACATCCACTGAGAGAGTTGCCAACGGCCAATAACATCCACTGAGAGAGTTGCCAATGGCCAATAACATCCACTGAGAGAGTTGCCAATGGCCAATAACATCCACTGAGAGAGTTGGGCAACCTGTTAAAAAAAATCCTTTCTCTTGTCCATGCCTGGCTCTGGAAAGCTAGCATGGCTCATTGTCCTGCACTGAGCAAATGCGCGCGGCGAAATGATTAGATCACTCATTCGTCAGTTTGCATCTCAGGACCGATGATAAGATGCATTTCAAGCCTGCGAAACTAACTTTAAAAATGAGCTGAACGAATTAGAGAGGCTGTATTTAAAAAATTAAATAGAGTGTTTCTTTAATTGAACCCACACTCAGCGTACAACAGCTTATCATCCAAATCCAGAGGGAAACCTTGCACTTCCTTCCTGTGAGGCCGGGAGAAACAATGAAAACATATCAAGTTTTTAATTCAGCTGAGATGAGCAGTAAGCACAAGCAAGTCTGGAGAAAGCTTCTCATTAGTCTCACTTCCTGACCAATTTTTCCGGTCTTAATGGTTTTTTTTTTTATTATTAAGTTTTAATGTGATGGCAGGTGGGCTGTGGAGAGGGTAATGGACCCTTTTAGACTCTGCCTGTCATGAAACTTGACACCTGCTACACTCTCTGCCAATGAGAGGAGGAGAGGAGAAGCGCTTTTTGCAGCTATGGCTTCACAAAGAGGATGTGGTGGCTGTCCTGGTGGTGTAGTACCATCTGGGTACAAAGGCCACCCTCCATTCCCAGGAGGACCGTTTAAGTAAAACTCCCATGGCTGTTAATAAGGTCAGCACAGAGCAGTTTCTGTCTCTGGGTAGAACCCTTCAGATGGGTAGCTCAGTGGGTTCATGCTCTGTGCTTGTATCCAGAAGGCAGTGGGTTCAAATCCCCTGGTTAATAGAGTAATTATGTCATCATTAGACCCTTGGGTAGCTCCAACTGCTTTAGGGGTTCTGGCTGGCATTCCCTCCTTTAAGACCACAAAACTTACGGCATATGCAAAAACTAAACAATTTTCTATTCCATGGTATTATTTTGGTTCCACTAATAACCAGGACATGATGTCAAAGGTTTCTGTATGCTCAGCATTTCCCATTATTTCAAACATCAATGTTACTTTCAGAGTAGTGGGCAGTGGTGGCTTGATGGTTAGGGAAGTGCAGTTGTAATTGAAAGTTTGCAGGTTCAAATCCCTGACCAAGGCACCCCTAAGGTATTCTGAGTAAAGTACTGGGTGCTGAATTAGCCGTTCCCTGCTATGTCACATTGTCACATATGGGTTAAACACAGAGGACACACTTCGTTGTTGTGTGCTGTGATGTGTCAACGATGACTCTTGATCACTAAATTCAATTAATGGTCTAGCACAGGGTTATTCACATCAAGGTCTGAGCACCGCTGGTTTTCCAGCATTCCTTTACCTGGTGTGAAGCCTCTGACCAATCAGAATCAGTAGTTATTAAACTAACTACCTGGGAGAACTGAAAACAAAATCTGGATTTGGAATCGAGGTCCAGATTTGAAGAGCCCTGGTCTAACGTTTAGATAAGCTGTTTGGTACAGTATGGATTATTAGCACAAGCAGGTGTTACTGTATGAAGGCTGGCGTCACAGGGGCCTTTCGCGTTGGAATCTAAGAGCTGATGGGACAGGAAGTGGAGGAAAGCAGAGAGAAGAGACCACCACTCAGTCAACTTCAGGGAAGTCCGTCTTCACCTTTCACTCCACTTAGCCATATCAGCGTGAGTGATATCATCATGGCTAAACACTTCATAACAAATGCTATCATTTGTTCCTCGCGAATTGCTGTGGTGCTGTTTAGGCTCATGTTACAGCATGGTGAATGATAGATGAGATGTGTGGAGGATGGCGCTGCTTGTGTAATCATCGTTTAAACGGGGGAGGGAGATACCCTCTTGAAAAGCCAGTAGGCTTCTATGTTTTTTCTCCTGGCAGGTCACGTTCCCCAGTGGACAAACTGCTTTGTGGTCACTCCCTCGGGCCAAACCATCAAAGGGCACATGGGGGTGGCGCAGCTCACCTTACAAACAAAAATAAACGCTACCTTTTTCTGCCCTGTTTTGCCAGGCCGCATCAGTCAAGCGTAGTCCCGCATATCGGTCCCGTCTGTTACAAATGCTGAATTATTCAGCGCCTCGGTGGCTCAGCTTTCCGCAGAGGGCAACCTCACGGCCAGCAGTACTCAGAGACCGGCCGTGACTCGCCTGCAAGGACACGCCCCTTCCTGGCCTGTCACACCTGTCATTTCTGGTTCCTCTCCCATTCAGTTAGCACCTCACTAATAATCTCATTGAGACTTTGAAATCCTGCTGTCAGTGATAATGAGTATCACAGGCTAACAACAGAGGCCATAAAGAGAGGTGGCTTAAGCTGGAGACTGACTTGTGATCTCACAATAAACACCTACTCTAGACCTCTGAGGATTTACTGCTCACACCAGTTTACTGTAGCCTGTGGGCAGATATCTCCAGTTCAACCAGTATGCTTGCAGTTACTAAAGATACTAAGGCTCTGATTGCAGCTCTCACTATGAGCACACCCCTTTTAATCTGTCCTTGAGTCACAGCAAAGCAGAAAGGCATTAGTCATGAATTTATGTTATTGCTGAAGACTATTAGGAGTGTAGCCATATTTCTGTTATTCACCCATTAAATTAGATTACATTAGATTAGACTAGGTGAACTTCATTGATCCCAGGGGGCAAGTCTTGTGTATACAGAAGCGAGGTATATAGATTGCAGATGAACATGCAATTTGTGCAAAACAGTCAAGTTGAAACAACAGTACACACCCCAGACCAGGTAGAGTGGAAGGAACCTCATTCAGTCAGAGAGACCATTTTAATCGGATTATTCTTCAGTTGCCAAAATAATAACCCTCCACCCCCTTCCCGGTTCTTCTTTAACAGGAACCAGCTTAATTTTTGTAATTATTCACAAAAAGTGATGTAGTCACATCCTAGTATGAGAAACGGAGTAATCATGGTTTTTATTTTTGTTCTTGAAAATTACTTAAGATGAATTAGCATGTAGTCTGACTGTGTTGCTGTGGACCACCACAAAATAATCATTCCCTCTGTCTGATAGGTAGTGTAATACGTCAGGCTGTGGAGGGCTGCTGTGTTATTCTGTGGTTTTCTGAGTACATAGCACCACTTGTTCTCCTGCACAGAATCTCAATATATCAGCTAGTTTCATTAATAAAGGCCCCTTGTCCTGGACTTCACCAAAGACCTGACTTCTGCTGGGGCCTGTCTGTGGCGAGTCCCACAAAGGCTCTGAGAAAATATTATCGGTATCTTGACATAGTTTCACTTCCCTGAAGCTGTATGACTCATATTGAGAGTCAATCTCCAGCAATGCATTTAAATATAAGTTACGTAGTAAATCACATTCAGTATAAACAAACAAATGTGCACATTTGAACACAATCTCACAACAAAGACTGCAGTGGAAAGTAACTCTTTGTTGGGAATGATCAAGCTGCTAGTTAATCTTCATGTAAAAATATGTTCTGGCTTAACTAGGGGGTGTAAGTAGTTTTTATTTGACTGGCAGATCATTTTAGTTTGAAATTACGCAGTTAATATAAAAGACGAGAAAAGTTTTACAGTGAATGATTTTGAAAGATTTGAATGATTTATTTTTAGTCACACTTAACACCATGTATTGTCACACTCTTTGTCACTGAAACCATTATGACTATTTTAAAAACAAATAACCTTTTTGTAAAAAAAAAAAGTCACAATTATGTCCTGCATTAGCTATAGAGTAAAAATGTGAAAAGACTATCCTGCACATCACAAACGAGTTGATGATGATCGTTAGTAAGGGGTTTTATCATTAAGGCTTCTTGTCTGCCTCACTTCCTTCCTGTACAAGATAATTAGGTCAGCTTCCACCAAATTTTCAGCCACATACACTGGCTTGTTTGCAGCCAAGAGCTAGCCAGTTTTATGATTACTTTACTCAGTTAAGTCCTACTCTGCTAAAGTTTTTCATTTGAGGGGCTCACCTCACTTGACAGCTGTCTTGCCCCAAGCCTGTTCTTCCACATCTGATTCACCGAACTTTTTTTTTTATCAAATTCATTTTACTTAGTACTTTAGGTTAAGTACTTTGCTCACACATACTATAGAACAGCCCTCGCTATGACTTATTCAGTACACCACCTAATACCTAGCTATACACCAGACGTCATTGTTTTTTTTTTTTGATAATGCCTGTAGGTACACCTAGTTTGACTTAACAGCCTTACTGTGTCAATGAGTGCCACAGGATATATAATTCCTACAGTAATACAGGTTAGTCTGCCTCAGTGCAGCCATCTCACCTGAGGGACGGGACCCCCATTATGCAGTCGAATTTTATTTGGTACAGGTGACTGAATGCCATCTGCTAGTCAGCACACGCAGTTATTCAGCGAAAGTATTACATCCACAGGGCTGCTATCCAAAGACATTAGGCATCTGCGTGTATTTGGCAAGCAAACGTGGCCACCAACCTGGCTGCTGGCAAGCCTGTGGCACAACCAATCACACTTCTGTTGCCTAGGAAACGGAACGTATGGCGAGGGCAACGGTAATATTCAGCTCTTTGCTTGAGATGTTTGCCGAATATCGGTTGATGGAATTGCTAAGATACCGGATGCTGGTCCTAGACCAGTGCCTCAGATGGTGATTCTTCACCCATAAAACGTCGATATTACCTTTAAGCATTCTAGGTCTACTGGAGTATATGACGACCCACGATTATATTTCGTTGCGCCACTGCATATTTTACGCCTGTTATTTTGTGAATAGTGGTAGCATGATGTGTGCATATTACAGCATATATTAATACGTTACTGCAACAAGTGTTCTTTGCATGTCCATATTTTAAAACGCACAGCCCGGTGTTACGGTAAAAGGGCAGGAAATCCACCCCCAGCCGCAAAACCCCGAGACCTCCAGAAATCTGACGCAGCCTCTCTACGAAGCATTTGCAGACATCGCCTTAAACTGGTTCTGATTATAGCGACTGTTGGCAGTAGCTCTGGTTAGTGGTCATGCATCAGTGGCAGGTGACTCAAGCGTCCAACACCCTGCCCCCACTGGACTCTTCCACTTCCTGAATTTTACAGGTAGCTGCAGGAGGAGGAGACACACCTGAAAACAAGCGAATGGTTAAATTACAGAGACTCCGGGGAACGAGATCGGCAATAACTTCGCTATGTACAGATATTGAGTAATATTTCTTGGTTTCAAGACGCCGTGGACTAGACGTGTGGGATAGTACAAAAGGGAAATAAAACCAGTTTGACTTCTTTTTTTCCATTTAACAATTCAGCTTTAGGGCATAAAGACCAGCGACAAGGTAGGACCTGTATCTAAGAGGCCGTGTGTTCTGGTATTTGCTTTAAATGTATTTATATAGTCATGTTATCCAAACGTACCATTGTAAAGTTACAATCGACTTTAATGGTTTACGGTGTTATTTAAATCTTAGTTTGGAATATTATAACTCACTGGCAGCATTAACTAAACTAAAATGTAACTCTTCAAGTTCTATTTCAGCCGTCGAGGTACTTCGGGTCTCATCGGGGACGCGCCTTGTCTTCAGGATGATCCCTTCCCAGGTCGGGCTGCTGTGGAGCGTTCTGCTGTTGCTCCGATCGCCCAGTTTGGGGGCCGACACCTTCGGGGAGCAGTGTATGGATACCTTTCAGAAGGGAGAGGAGGACTTCGTGCTGGACACGGACCTCTCGGTGAAGGAGGGGGCCACCTTCATCGCCTCCCCGACCGTGACCCGCGCCAAGGACTGCGTGCGCTCCTGCTGCAAGGACCCCCGCTGTAGCCTGGCCTTGATGGAGGACGACGCGGACGAGGGCATGATCAAAGCGTGTTTTCTCTTCGATTGTGTGTACAAGCAGACGTACGTCTGCAAGATGGCCAAGAAGAAGGGCTTCAGCAACTATCTTCTGAAGAGCGTTTTCGACGAGTACCTCAAGGGCCCTTCTGGTTCCCGTAAGAGTGAATTATTTTTCCTGGTATATCAAATACGCTGTGTGTTGTCAGGGCTGCCAACTCTCACGCATCTGGCGTGACACTCACGCTTTCAGACTCTCACGCAAGAAATCTTCCGGCAAATCCACGTTTTTCCATTATAAACCTAAAATTAGCTACGTCAAACGCGCTGGGGTAGTTTCCAGATCCTACAGACTATATACAGCAACAGTGCATCGTTTACCTCTGGCAGTACTGAAAAAACAAGCCACATACGATTGATTGTAACTGACGTCATTTATATTCACGACCGACAAACGACTGAAACCTAAACCCACACCGGGATATTATTATGTAGCGGGAAACTTTGGTACAGAGTTTGAATTATTCACAAACACACATCAGCCTCTTAAATGAGCAAATGATGTGGAGATACCTTCTCCCCAAGTACAAACATGATAACGCTTGTCTGTTCGACATAAATTTTATGTGGACGCTCCATAGACGGCGACTGTCAGTCATGAAAGTAGCTGAACGGCGGCTCCTGTTTGGACACGTCTTGCTGCGGCGGCCCCTCATCCTACACCTTCCTTTCGGTTTAAGTCATTCGCGGCCTCTTATTTGTAGCTTCCGCTGTTTATCGGGCCGTTTCCGATTAAAGCTCTGTAACACGCTACATTCTTGCCAGGATTACGTTTAGCAGAATTCCTTTTTGCTCTGCCCTATTACATAGTAAAGGGAGGTGGACATTGCGGGGAACCAACTCTCACGCTTTTATTGTCATACGCAAGTAATCTTGCGGCAAATCTATATTAATCAGTTATAAACCTAAAATTAGCTACATCAAAAGCTTTGAGGTAGTCTGAAAATCCAACAGACTATTTACAAGGCAATAAAACTCTTACATACACGCAGACCTGTTTCGAATTGAAAACACAAATGTTGCTATCCCTTTAAAAATGACTTGCCCGTAAATAGCTGTGTTGTGTGTTCCTGGTGAGTCTTGAGTCTTTTTGGAGACTCAAAAGCAGTGAATTGCTGTCTGTTGATGTCAGATGATCTTCTAAACTAGGTCCTTAACATCCCATAGAGCAAGACAGACCCCCGATTGCCAGGGTGGGGCCGGATAAAGTGGTGCAGCCAGATGAAGACGTGCTTCTGCAGGGGATTGAGAGCATCGACGATCATAAGATCGAGACCTATGAATGGTCCCTCGTTTCTGGTGACTCCTCTGTGGTCATGCAGGTGAACAGAGTTTCTGTGTTCTCCAGTGCACACTGCTTTCAATTACAATTATTCCTGTCTTAGAGTACTTAGTTGTGGTACTTAGTTTTGTGTTTATGAGGATTCAAGGTCTCTACTCTTAGGATAAAGGTAGTATGTTTAGTTTATATTTAAGTTTTTTTTTCTGTAATGCTCTCGGTTTTTAGTACACATTCTTGATCCAGACCTCATATTTATGTCTTTGGCCATGTCAGAAAAAACTTCCAGATCAAGTCATGGTCTCCAATCTCTCGTCTGGTGTCTACAAGTTCCAGCTGATGGTCATCGACTCGGCAGGCCAGTCCAACAAGGCAGTGGTCACTGTCCTGGTCCTCACGAAAGTGCAGTCAGAGAGTAAGTGCGGGGTTCAGCGAAGGCCGGCTCTAACTATAAGGCAGTTGCTTAGAGCACCCAAATGACTTGTATGATGTAGGAAGTGAAACAGTCATCAGTATTCTTGGTATGGGGGGGCCTCCTAAGTAAACCTGTGCCTAGGGCCCCTGGTGAGGTAGCACCAGCTGAGTTCTGGGGAAGCTTTTCAGTGAGATCCAGAGTGCTGCGTGTTTCATTCTTAACCGCACAGAAGGAAACTCTCCTGATCAGCATTTAGGTTCCTCTTTGTCTTTTTGCTGGCTTTACACCGTTCTTTGGCTATTTTATGAAAGATGATAAAATTTCCCATCGCCACAAACATATGGTTGTGTTTTAATGCTTTAATGCATGATTTTCAGATCACGTGGGTCTGGGACTGTTGTAACCAAGTGGTGACAGCGAGGAACGTCTTACTAGGCTGCTCTTGGGCCTGAACTGTTTACAAAACACCCAGACATAGGGTCTGCTTGTAGCGTTCAGTCTGTGTCTTCTGTGCGAATCGGCAGCCTGTCCCATATGTTTGAAACATTCTCCTCCACGATCCCGTGTCATTTTTTTCCAGTGGTGAATTTTAAAGGCCTTTTATATTCGCGCGTTAGATACGAAAGGGACATGTGGGAATGAACCGCGTGATGACTTTATGTGCTCTTTCTGTGATTTTGAATTAATGCACAAATTGGGAATGAGAAGAAAGCCTTGCGGAACCATTACCACTGTTGCGCGTCTGTGTGTGTATAAGTAATACTGCATTTTCCACTGTATTCCTGTGGTATAACATGGTCTACCTCACATTCATGTGAGACACGCAGGTGTGAAATTGAAAGTGACAGCTGTATGCGTTTGATGCATCTAGCCACTGAATGATATGGGACGTTGCGTAATTGGTTCCTGGCATTTGAGTCACTGGCACGGCACTATGTGATACAGGACCTGTTTTGTGAAGAGTGGTTTATTCAGGTTGGCTTTACTTTGTGTTTCTCTGGTATTCGCCTGTTGAAACGGGTTCCTTGAGTCACCTCTGGGAACAGAAATTACTGCTGTCTACTCCTGGATTTGTGTACTTGTAAATGGCTTTGAGATTCTTTTATAGTGTTAGCTTTTATTCATGCTCAGGATGAGCATCATTCGATGCTTGGTTTAGGAAGTGCTGCTGCGTTTTTTTTTAAGGTATGCTGTTATTTGTTATGGTTTGATTATTTGCACTTTCATCAGTGTGACTGTCTCCGGTTCCCAATGATTGTCTCTGTTCGCTACGTGACCATGTCTGGGCGTGACCCAGGACAGCATTTGCGCTCCATCAAGGTTATTGTGACAAACTGATATCAAGTTTGCCTGTACGGCGATGTGATCTGGTTTCCCCATGAAAGGCTGGCAAAACAGGAAGTGACGACGTTGCATCCCCCAATCGCCCCCGCCCCCCCCCCCCCAGCTCCGCCTCCCCAACA
>JAODUD010000026.1:15269439-15286158 GCA_026784285.1 Stomatorhinus walkeri
CCCCCCCCCCCCAGCTCCGCCTCCCCAACACACACACCGGGAACTGGTTGGGCTAGTTAAAACATTGAATTTTTGCTCGTGTGGGAAGCGAGTTCTGGATTGTTCTCTAAGTAGGAGGGTCCTTTCAGTGTGCGTGGCTTTGACGTGGCATGTCAGTGATTAATGTCCTTCTGTGGAATGCAGGTTTATGTCTGACTCGTTGCTGAGTGTCATTGTTTGGGGCAAGAGGTTCTGTGTCCCTGGTCCGAAGCCTAAGGTGATGGGCTAAAATAGGGGAAAAATATAGTTTTCCATATCTGTGGCTATTCTAAGTGATTGTGATTTTACAGCAGGATTTTTAAGTGGCATAACCCCCCCCCCCCCCGCTTTAATGGCAGTGTCATGTTTATATTCACTGGTTTTATGTTATTGTGTTAATGTGCCATTTAATCTGTATTGTGTGTTATGATTGACTTGTCCCACCCATTTAGCCGATGGCGACAGCCAGCACGCATTTTAACAGCTTCTCTCTTGGGACCGCAAATAGCGGCATACTTCTGTCATAGTTTTCTCAAGTGTTGTGTCGAAGATGGGGGGGGGAATAGAGCAGCATGTGCAGCCCCCCCCCCCCCACCTCCACCCCGGGAACTTGGAGTTGCCACACCACTCCAATTGTACACACAGGTTTCGTCCTCGGGCAGTGGAACAGCCCTTAGAAAAGCCCTGGACCTGAAACTGAATAGTTCGTCATCCCCGAGAGCTGAAAGGCCTCGTGAGTGGTGAGCTTTAAGCTCCGCCCCTTAACCTTCCCACAAGGAGTCTCCTCATTGGTTAAAGGTGGAGAAATGGAACTTCCTAGTGACCCCACACATTTTTCTTACATATTTTAATTAGTTTAATTTACAAGGACTCTACAGGGTAGATAATTAGCCCTGACTTTGTCATTAACTCGGTTTGAGTCAGGTTAATTTTTAAAATTCCTTCTTTGTTTCATGTGTAATAAACGGACACCAGGTTAAAGTTCCCGCTAACGTTGTCGCCTTGTCTATGCTGAGCACTACCTGCGCACATGTGCAGCCCGTCACACCTACCCTCCCGCTCATGATGTCATCACATCTCCGCCACTGTCAGGTTTTTGACGCTGTGGGGGTGGGGTGGAGTGGGGGTGCCTCTCAAGCTTCATTCCTTGTGGGCTGCTCTGCTTGTTTTTTTTTTTTGGCTGCTCTTGTTCGGTGACTTTCTGATTTTGAAGCACTCTGGGTTACATAAAAATAAAAAAATGGCAGCTGTGTTATATGGGGTGTGTCGGCTGTAAATCTCTAATGATTATTAGCACTTTCAGCATTTCTTCCCCCTATATGTTTATCTCCTGGCTGTACATTGAGCCACCTCTCATCAAAAGCAGCAGAGGGAACTGCCCTGTTTCATTACTTCGTGCCACAAGGGGGTGTTGAGACCCCAAAGAGCCCCCTAATGGGATGTGCTTCTCTCCTAGAACTGTTTAGGTGTCCCTCGCTCTCGCTCTCCATCACCGTCCTATGTCCAGGCTCTCCAGGTCATTGTTGTTCTTTCAGCAATTTAAGTAACCTTACCCCCCCCGCCGTTTCCAGATCACTGCCTGGTGCCAAAGAAAGTGGGTCCCTGCCGTGGTTCTTTCCCGCGGTGGCACTACAACGCGGCCTCAGAGTGGTGTGAGCAGTTCGTATTCGGCGGCTGCAAGGGCAACAACAACAATTACGTATCTAAGACTGAGTGTGAAGCTGCATGCAAGGGCCAGTCGGGTAGGTGCGGCCCGCCTTCTAGTACGGAGCGGCTCGGGCTGCCGACTGATGCGTGACACTAACCGGCTTCCGCTCACCTCGCCCCCCCACAGCCCTGTCCACCCATTCCAGCAGAGGTGGTCTCCGTCCTTCCAGTAAAGGTGAGAAACCAGCACCCCCCCCCCCAGCCTAAAGGCTGCTGAGCTCCAATCGCCGCTCGGGAGGAACCTGCCAGCGGTCACTGAACAGATCATGCTAATATCATTTCTAATGTTGTGTGAGAGTGTAAGAGCTTCATTAGGTGAATAAGGCCTGTGAATCGCATGTCATTTGTGGGAGGCAGACGTCTTAGAAATGCGAAGGAAATGCTTCAGATTGCCACAGGGTTTCTTTATGCTCTAGCATTACATATGTGTTTGGGTTTGTATTTATCACATTATGGGGACCAAATGTCCCCACGATGTGATGTAACCTGTTACTTATTTTATTTGTGGGGACATTTTTCCAGTCCCCACAAAATACGCTTCAGTTTCATAAACATGTGTGAATGCAGTTAAACTACTGTTGGCTATTTCAGTTTCTTATTTTGTTACTTATGGTTAAGGTTAGGGATTGGTAGTGATTGTGGTTATGGCCATAGAAATTAATGGAGAGCTCACACAATGACAGGAATATATGAACTGTGTGTGTGTGTGTGTGTCCACAGGTGAGGTGTGTGGAAGTCCCTGCAGCCCGGACCAGTTCACTTGCAGCAATGGATGCTGTCTGGATAAGGGTCAGGAGTGTGACAAGGAGAAGCAGTGTAGCGACGGCTCTGACGAAGCGTCCTGTGACAACCGTGAGAGTCGCCCCCTCGAAACGCCACCCTGCCGCACACAGCTCTTTAATACCGGTTTGATGTGGAGCCATTTGGGCCTGCTGGACCAACCCGGCTAATGCTGAGTGATCCCAAGCTCTCCTATTATAAGGGGGGATGTTCTGCATCTCCGTGTCTGGGAACCATTATGTTTCAGTGTTCTTTCTTCTTTGCTAGTTAGAGTTCAATCCTGTTTTTCCGCCTTTTTATTAGTTGAAGAAAACTTCGAAATTCTTCTGCACATCCCTATAGATGAAGTGAAAGGTGAGTTAGCTGTTCGGTGTCCCATCCTTTGTGCCTAATTCTGCCTTATTAAATTTACTGACTTTTGTCCCCCTGCGTTTTATCACAGTGCGTTGTACAGAGCCGCCTAAAACGGGACCCTGCAGGTCCAGTCTTACCCTGTGGTACTATGACCCTCTGACCCGGAAGTGCTTCCGCTTCAACTATGGTGGCTGCGACGGGAACAACAACCGCTTTGAGGCTGAGGAAACGTGCATGAACACCTGTCAAGTCGTATCGGGTAAGATTTGCTGTGTAAAATGTACATTGATGATATCCGTCAATTTCCGATGTCTTGCCTTCAGTAATCTAACAGTTAGTATTACATAAGTCTTAACTGTTAAGTATTAGAGGCGACACAAAGGAGTATTAAAGAGCTATGTGTCTGTGCAGAAAAAGACGTCTATGCAAGAGGAACCTTCGAATACCAGGAGGCACAAACAACCCAAGCAGGTAACGCTGTTTCACTGCATCAGCTCTGCACTGAGCTGAATCCTCTGTCCACACAGGAACTTTGTCTCCCTCACAGTGTTTCATTATGAAGGTAATGTATGCCTATCTATGTCTCCCCCGACCTGCTCTTGGTCGCCCCTTCAGCTGGCATCGCCATAGCTGTGCTGCTGGGTGTAGCCATCCTAATCCTACTGGCCATCCTGGGCTACTGCGTCATGAAAGGCAAGAGGGAGCAGGCACCGCGGCACCAGCGGGTGGCTGTCAACGGCACCCATACGTTAGCCACCGAGGACACGGAGCGCCTGGTCTACAACACCACTACCAAGCCCATCTGACCCCTGTGCGCGTTCCCGCCCACCTACCTGCCCTGTCTCTGTTTTTGGGAGAGTGGTTGGGATATGGAGCCATTTTTCTCGCAAAGTTGTGTACCACGGTACAAATACACGGTCCTGCTGGTGCAGCAGCTCACTGCCTCTGAGGCTGTACGGCAGGTCCGAAGGACATCTGAATATAAACCAGCAGCTCGTCTGTTTTAATGAGTTTCCCTACAGGGGCCTTGACGCTATAGGCCATTGGCTGTTCAGGACAATGATTCTCAGGGCAAAGCCGTCTTGGAACAAAATATGTCAGATCCTGCTGTCCTGCTCTTCCCGTTTGTTCAAGCACAAAAATGTGATGTTTGGTAACTCAAATGCAAACACCTCTCCCTAACCTCCAGTCCAGGAGGCATAACCTGCCAGTAAATATTATTTTTAATTGTGTTTCCAAACTTTTGTACAATATGCTTTTTTTTCTGTTGCTGTGTGCTAGGCAGATGCAGGGAACACGATGTTTCTGCTCTCCTGAGTTTATTTGCTGAATGTTGTGTCCGTTTAGAGTCTCCAAGTTGTCCACGGCGGACAGAGGAAATTGAGTGTAAATGTTGGTGGATTTTATTTATTCAGGATCTGGTAAACCTTTGCAGGTATGCAGTGTTCCATCACTTATGTATATAGTTCTGCTTCTCTATTTAGACATGGAAATTGGTTTTTAAGTACCAAACAACAAAAACAAATAAAAAGTCATACGGTATATTCGATTCATTCTTTCACCTGCATTTTCTCGAATGGGTTCCCCTTCTTGCGATTGTGTGAAGGAAACATCAGCTCTGGGAAGTATGGAGGAGGTTGTGTGCCCTTAATGAGAAAAAAAGATCCCTGTACTGTGCGTTGTAAAATAACTCTGTGTTTGCATTGGGATTGGGATGTGTTAACCATTTACTGGTGATAGTGTTGTACATGATGTTTCATTTGTCTCAAGAGAATTTCCTCCATTTTTATAATGTCTGTACGCATTGGCCCACTTCCCGTTACCTAGAATCAGTATATACCGGTATGTCACAAAACTGGTCGTTTAAGTAAAGATATGGTATCTATACTCTTCATATAAGCTGTGGGAAACGAGTTTTGAAAGAAACTTGCATCTTTGCTTGTTCACATAAATGTAAAAATTGCAGTCCTGGGCAACAATAAAAGCCAAATCGAATGATCTTGATTTTCAGCTAGAATAAACTCTATTGCACGCACGAGGCGGGAGGACTTCGACATACAAAAAAAGGCAACACAGAATTTTTTTATCGGGTTGGTTTCGCATTTCACCAACAGGTGGCAGTATGGCACCACCGTAAGGTTTCTAAAACCCCTAAAGGTAAAACGAGTAATACTGGAAAATAGTCTGTAATATTGAGAAAATATTTTTGTGCTATTTAGAAAATAGTGAAGCTTTTTTCAGGCTTCTAGATTTCTGTGATGACTATGATTCTAGGACGTTTTACCTGGCCGAATAACATGCCTCGTATTAACCTACTTACTAGCAGTTAGTTGCAAAAAAACAGATTGAACAGATGAATGTCTTCTCAGTAGGAGGTATTCGAAAACATGAGCCTCGGTGGACAGTTTTGTATTTAGAGTTTTACCGAATTGAAAGCGATTAATTCCAAAAGAATAAAATGTCAGCGTATCTTAGATTATGCTGCCTTTATATGGTAGCATCTGTTTGCAGGACACGCAGCAGGTGAGTGACACGCTCCCTGTTCTGTCTCCAGCTTGCGGCCATTTTGTCCGTGTTTACCTGTAGGCGTAGCGACTGGCTGCATTCATACCCGCTTCATGTGGGGATTGAACCTGAATTTCACCCCCTAGTGGTGGCAAATCGCATGTACGTGCCGCGGTGCCCCCTCCAAGTTATTAACGCACGTTCACCTTATTGTCTGCCTCGGGAACCAAATGAGCTAATCAGACTTAGAACTAGCAGCCCCGAGAAACAGCTGATTTTCAAAACCAAAAAGCGTGCAAACTCACCGCTGTCGTATTGATATTACCCAAAATATCTCGCTTAGGAGTTGTGGTTATATAACATCATGAATCAGGGAATATGCGCATGACAATGTAGACGTATAATTTATTAATTCATTATTCATTGGTGAAATAAAAGACTCGATTTGCCCTCATCATTTAGTAATTTGAAGGCAATTTGTCTCATCACTTATTCACTAAAAAGAAAATCATGGATTACCTTGGATACTTCTGAATGTATACATTCCTGAATAACTTTTGCAGCTGGTGACAGTCGTTTTACATTTTGGTGAAAATGCTCTCTCCGCATTCCGCATGGGTCTGTTTTGTTGGTCTTTACAAGCACACACACACACACACACACACATATATATATATACACCTAATGACTCCCCTGTATTTTAATACAGTTCTTCTTGCTATATTGAATTGCTTCCTTGGGTAATAACTTTGGGTTGAGCACTGGGGGGAGGGGGTGAGGTCTCCACTCATTTCAGGGGGTCTAGGGGGTTGCATTGGCTGGAAGGATCTCAAGTAATGGGATGGTGAGTCCAATTTTGCTCCACATGTAAGTTCTACATGTCACCGGTGCTGTGTACTGTAAGGGCTGGGTAACTGAGCTTCTGTCAAAATAATCCTTTGTGTCTTTTATGTCATTGATTGTAAACAGTGGCACAAGCTTTCCTTTATCCCCCAAGGGACCTGAAAAATCTTCCAGGTTTATCAGAATGTCACTGATGTTACAGCATCTCTATTAATGTCATGAATGATCATAATGTCTAAAAAGCCAATTAACATGCAGATTAGATATTTGCTAATATTTATTTATAATATAAAACAAACCGCTTGTTCTGTCACTGGTGTTGCATGGCATCACTGGTGTTGTTGTCCTATTGTCTTTATTGGGAGTACCTTACTTGAACTTTTAGAACAGTAGGCCTTTGTGCTGATTTTTATTATTATTTGTGCTGATTTTTATTACTATTTTATTATTCCCAATGCTCATTCATTGAATCCACAAGCACATATCAGTTTTTGCAAAGTGGGATAGGAAGGTGCCTTAAAATGTATTTTTTTGTATTTTGAAATATGTGTCTGTAAAAATTATTGATGAAATAATTATTTGAAAGTGGTTCCTTCATTAAAAACAAACATTGAAATATAAATTCAAAACAAATTTATGACAAGCTGAATGCCTGATATAACACCAGTGACACACTAACCAAAACATTGCATTTTATATTACAATAGGCCTATATAAAAATAGTTGTATAAAGTATGTATTCATAGACATATTAAGGTGGTTTACTTTTGGGATTGATGGAACTTCTCTGTCACTTATTATTCAGATGCATTAGTTCCACTTAAAATGGGTGTTTGCTTGGAATTTCTCATTACTGATATTAACTAATCATTTCCGTGACTTGTTTACGACAGTCCTGATCAGATAATTCTTTTATCCTTTAGCCATATTTTCTGCTGATAAAAACACTATGGTTTCCATGGTGTTTCCTTACGTCAAAAATGAGGAACTTGACCAAGTCTGTCTGAAGATGTTTTCTGGACTTATTTGTTCCCGGCAAGGGAATCGATTTGGTTTCAGCAGTGGTAGACACTCTTCCCACCCCTAAACACATGCGGGACGTCTCCATTCGGTTTATTCCTGTGGTTTTTGGTCATGGGCCTGAACCAGGGCGGCTGCTGTAACATCTCTCTTCCAGTGCTGGACTGCCAGGGAAAGTGATCCAGATTGATAATATTATATCCAATAATCCAATAGGTGTTCATTCTGCGTTCTGTTTGATTCTTGCTATATAATAGGTCCTACACCCTCCCTGGTGACTAGGAACAGGTAGTTCACCCACTGTTTTGTGCAGTAAAAATATTTATTCCGTGCATTTGTCAACAGTGCTGTTGCGAAAGCTAGATAACATTGTCGAAAGACGACAAGAAAATGAAGTTATGCATCTAAAATACAAATGCTGCTGTAAATTTGAGTCACATCAAGTTGAATGTCAATTAGTGGTATGTGTTAAAAAATTCCTGTATCCATGACCAATGCAGAGAGAAGCATAACCTGGTGCAGGTTTCACTAAACCATGATTCCTGAACAATGGATGCCTCAGAACTGTTTTGTACATCTTTTATGCCACCCTCCAAGTATAACTCTCTGTTCGATATTTATTATGATTATTGTATTGTTACGTTTCTGTCTTATTGCTCTCCTGTATTTTCATTATGAGAGAATTGACCACCTTGCATTTCACAGCAGTTTATAGTCTGACTGAATACCTTTCATGTGACAAAACTCTTGAATCCTTTAGCCACCAATGTTGGGAACCCATAAGCACAACCAATTGTACCGGGGGTGCAAATGCACCCTCTACTGGTCAGATAAAAATGCTACATGATATTCTAAAGTTATATTTGAAAGTGTGGCTTCTGCTAATCATATCAATGTGTAATAATAATTTATTGTAAATATATGTACTATGTTTTTTTACAAATGTATTTACCTGAATGGTAACTGATTGAGATACTCTCACCTTGCATCCTGTGGGAAAAATGCCAATGTCTTCCACATCCATACGCAATGCTGAGATCTAAACATCATTGAATATCTGGAACTTGAAGCACCGCCCCATCCCTCAAGGAACCAGGGGCTTCTCTCCTTGGTGAACAGCTTGATGTTCCAATACACCCAGGACTCATATGACAGCATTTCAAGAAGGACTAAAGCTGTTCTGCAGGCAAAATATGGATATATTCCTTATTCTGTCTTCATATATTTAGGTGTTTTTCCAGATTACCAACCTTGGTCAGCTGGCTGGAGTGAGATTTTCAATTCGAGACAAGTCTGCATGCACACGCACACGTATTTACATGAATGCAGCAGTTTTACTACCTTGTAAATAGTCCGTAGTCTATATTTCCCCAATACTTCTGATGTAGCTCATTTTAGGTTTATAATGGAATAATACAGATTTGCTGTAAGATTTCTTGCATGAACGTCAGAACAGATGCGTGAGTTGGCAACCCTAGTCTCCGTTTTGTCCACCCTCTGTATGCTGCATACTGTGTAGTCCTTAAAAGGAGCAACAATATCCTGTATAGCACTTGCATTGATTTCAAATACAAGATTAGGCATTAAGGGCGTTTAGTGTTGGTTGTGTATGGATTGAGAGTGCTGTAGTTTAAAGTGCTCTAACAGTGGTTTCGTCTAAATTGATAAACCTACATATACACTGCAGGCCAGATTTCTTCATGTGTTGTTTCTTGTTGTCTAACATTGTGAGGCTGATGTCATTCTTTTCTGTGTATGTCCACCCTATTCTGATGAATTTATTTATATTCATTTATGATTATATTTGGTAGGACTTTATTATGCCTGCTTCATTTAGACAGATTTTAAAGTTGGTCTGGTTGGTACAAGTGACTTTGCATTGCTTGTTAGCTGACATTTCAATTGAAAAAACGATTAATTTAATGACCTACATGGAGATCATAGCTTTACACAATGCAGAGTTCCTTTATTACACGAGAAGAACAAAACGAGAAGGACAGGCAGGTATTCATTCATTCTTAAGCAAATAATAACGCTTTACTATTGACATTAATGTAACAAATCAGATTAAATATTAACCAGATGACTGTTTTGAACGGACACAGCCCAGCAGTACGTATGCTGCTCATACCACATGTTATCTTTTCAGCTACGCTTTTCAGCTTTTTAAAAAAAATGCTGCCCCTCGTATCAGAATCTCGGAAAATACTTCCTGTTTGACCCAGCCTTTTCACTATGAGAGCCGAAACCCTGGGGGGGACAGAGGCGTGGTGGCGGCAAGCGGACGAGGCCCGAGCTGCACGTTTAACTCAAGAGAGGCGAACTGGCTGCGCGACGGCGCATGCGCACGGGCCGCACCGCTCCAGCCAGTAACGTCAGCCGACTGGTTCGGTTTGAGCTCCCAGCGCTGAGACACCGAGCAAGACGCACTGATCGGACCCGGGTCCCCTCGGGTAGGTTCGGTTCTTAAGGAGCCCCAGACCAAAGTCATCGAATGTGTTCGAGATCTCACTAAAAAAAGTCGCACGATCTTTAAATTAGGTAAGTAAAAGTAACAGATCTTCTCATACTTTGTTCGCAGCGTTGTCAGTGCATTTGCTTTTAAACTTGATGTTAATAAATCATCTTAAACTGCTCGGTGTACAAAGGCTGGCGAGCGACCGTACCTAAACATCAGATCTTTTTTAAAGTATTTGTTCTTTGGTGTATGGCTTTGTAAGTGTTTATATTGGAAACTGGGCGCTTCCATATAAACAGCCTCTGAACAACTCGTCTGTTGCTTTCTTGGCTCATTTGTACAAAAAGTTTGACTTTCAGTCTGAACGCTCAGGTTTTCAGTTTTGCGACACGAATCCTTTAGTCCGTAATGCCGTAAGACTCATTATTGCCTAGGTGTTGAGAAAAATGCCTTTGATTTCAGTATTTACTGTTACCTTGGTTTGCATAGATGTTTGTATGCAACATGTTGCGCGTTTACTTCTTCGCTGAAAATTATTTTTAAAATAGTTTAATCAGACGTGACATGCAAACGGGTAGGTAAGTTTGTGTTTTAGCTTTGTGGCTGTAAATTTTGGGGAAATCGTATTAGCAGATTTTTTTTTTTGGATTGCTGTACCTTGCAGCCTTACGGTTTTGGTTCTGAAGTCAACAATTTTGGAAGGTGCTAAAATGACTTTATGACTTCTGCGGGCTGACAAAAAAAATTCAGTGTTAAAAAGATTATCTTGCAATGATGTCATTGGTGTCATACTTCATTGTCTCTAAGCAGACCCGTAAACCAGTTACTAAGCCCCTGTGGTTTAAACATTAAACACAGATTAAATAAAATGTACCTTATTTCCAGATTAAATACGGATGCAAAAATGGGAAATGCAAAATTAAGGACACTATGCAAATTTGTGGCTTACCTGCAGCGAGACCTTCTAGGGCCAACAGCTGGGACTTCGTGGGATCAGTAGAAGGGAACAGTAGGAGGTGTCATCCACGCCCCAGATAATCAAAGCAATCCCAACCTGACGTGTTCTGGTGTTTACAGCTCCTGTGGCTTGCAGCCGTGCCCATCGCGGTGCTGAAGCCTTCTCGCTAGCGACTTCCGTGCTCCAGTTTGGCCCGTTACGACATGACAGCCTCGTCAGGTGTAACTGCCGCTCCACAGGGAGTTTGGGGCGGTGCGGCAACGGCACCTATGGGAACGAGGTGCGGCCAGATGTTGAAACGTCGCAGGGCGCAGGAATGTGTGACAAGGGCTGGGTGACTTGTCAGTCCTGCCCCCAGATCTGTTCACAGGAGCACAGCTGGGGAGACACCTGGGTAGTGTTTAAGTTTGGCTAGATATGTGGTGTGAATTCCTCAAAGGACCTTGGTGGGCTTCAGCCATGCCAGGGAAGCCTGGTGGGCGGGGGTCCGGGGGGGGGGCTTCCTGTTCAGGCTGTATTTGTACACCACCAGACCCTTTAATTGTTACGATGTTTGTTGAGTGTGTGGTGTAATGTTGTGTGGCTGTATACACAATAAGACCTCGCACGCTCACTGTGTTCACGCTCAAGTCACTTGCATACCTTCTTACACTCCAGTCTTAACACGCTGCCCCCTGCTGTTGTCACTCCTCTCGCACCTTATCACAAACACATTTCTGCTGCAGGTCCGTTGTGACTCCATGGAGGTGAGAGGCGGCGGCGGTGGTGGTGGTGGGGGGGCTTGGGGCACCTGTAACTCCGCCAGCTGCCCTTTGGTAACGTGACAAGGGGCCTGGCCAGATTGGGAGGGGGGGCTTATCGCTTCCCCGTTTTTGATAATCTACTGGATTTCTGCATTGAAGGCAACAAACTTGGAGGTGGAAATAATTGTGAAAAATGGCCTGAGGCATTATGGGTAGACTTGACCCGCCAAACAGATTTTCCTATTCTGTTGATTCGCTTGAGTTGTGTCACGCAGCGAGGATAGGGTGTGGTTTTTGGAAGGGCTGTGGGTGTTTAACTGGGAGCTGTGGCCAGCCCAGTTCCTCTCTGCTGCACGGCAAGCAGGGCCTGCGACGCAGCGGGGTGGGGGGGCACTTGCGCACCGTTTCCTGATTGACTGGCAGATATCGGTTACTCTGAGGGGGGTGTGCATGAGCGGAGCCTTGTGTACTGCCCCAGCGTATCGCTCTCCCAGTATCAGACAGCGAGAGTGCAGCTGTTCTCCATGTATCCTTGATGCTTGGTGGCCGGCTAGTTAGTAAAGTTTTCAGAATACCCACAAAATTGGTTTCGGCTCAAAGTTTTATTTATCACACACAATTCGACTGAGAACAGTGTGCAGCCATGTAGCCCCAGACTCTGAAAAAAGGCACATTCGCTCGATAGATAAGACGGAGACGGGGCATAACGTTATACAAACATTAGACATTAAGCATTATTCATAGATATTTGTGTTGGGCAGAACTGGCAGTAAGTGGAGGTACTGCAAGTGTTCAAATAAGTATATATATATGGAGAATGCTGGCCTGTGGGTCCTAAACACTGCTCTCTTTCATGATCCGAATTGCCTGAAGATAGCAGCTCTTCCTTGGCTTTTCTGTGCCGTACCATCCGTGCATACAGCCCGATTTTCCTTCTCTTGGTGCGATTGGCTTGATTCGCATTTTTTTTTAATTTAATTTGAACAATTTCCTTACTTGTCCCACCCACCCCTCAGACCACCACTGATGCAGGTCCTTTCAGTGAAAATCCACTGAGTCTCTGCATGAATCCAGTCTTGCTTTCCTGACCTTCTGGCATGTTCCATCTGTCCCGGGCTCCCAGGTCACCATGGCCCTGTAACCCCGAAGTAGCACCACCATGATGGAGTCAACCGTAAACGCGGAAAGCAAACAGGTCGGCTTATGGTGCACTGGTTGTGTACACTGTCAGGATTTTTTTCATTGGGCTGCGGAAATGAGTGGAATCTGTAGGGGACCTGACGGTTGCAGTGGTCATTGTAGTGGGAAAGCCATAAACCCCCCCCCCCCCCATTGTCATAGAGTGAGACTGACAGCCCTCACTTCGGGGGATGGGGGAGGTAGCGCTTTCAGATGAATGTTAGCCAGGGTGACCTGGTGATAGGAGGTTCTCATGCAGCCCCAGCCCCTGCAGATGTGATGTGTGCCGGGGCGGGGGGGTCGCTCCAGAGCTTCAGAACGTGACTTTGGTCAGTGTGTGTTTCAGCTCAGCTCAACCGTGTCTGTGTTGGCCATAGGAAGAGTGTCGGTATCGCTGTGCCGAAGAAAGAGGGCGCAAGAGAAGCTTTGCAGGGTCATTCTGGTAAACGGACACTCGGTGAGAGGAGAAACCACGTGGTCCTTCTGGAGTAGCTGTTCTGGCCCATGTATTGTAAGGGCAATGTAGCTAGTAAGCATTCCTGGAAAACATCACATCTCCCTTTCACACCAATCTACTGATTTACCCCGTTTTTTAGGGGTAGGGAAGTCATTTAATTATCTTATTCTTCAGAGCTCCTCTGGGATTGCTAAACAGGCACAGATTCCTGCCATAGCTGCAGATGTATTAACACTCCATATGATAGTTGCTTACCTTCTCATGCTGGGACTCTGTTCCATTTCAGCTGCAAGCTGCTGAAGACTAGGAGCTTCCCAGCCATGAAACCCACCTCCACAATGTTTTGGACGGTCACTAGGGCCATGGTCTGGTTTTAATTTTGGGGAGGGCCACCCATGGACCAGCTGTAACCCTCGCCCTGCATTCCATCACCCTGCAGTGATCCTGCAGAGATTGACCATCGTTCATGCCTCGATATTTTTAAACATGCCATTGTCGCAAATATTGCCAAATTCCCTCCTTCCTGGCTGACATTAATTAGTCAGTTTGTTTGGAATGAGGAGGGAGCTGTGCCTTCGGGATCTCAGGGTCACGTGGATGTTCTCCAGTGAAGCCGAGGTCCCAGAAGGCAAGGTTAATAATAATACTCTTACCGACAAGGCAATTGAGGATTTAATTGTCCGGAATGCAAAGATGTGTAGCACAGACTCTGTCCGGGTTTGATGCTCTTCATAGAATATTGATCAAAGATGGCTATTAAAGGCCTCTCTCATGCTTTGAAAAAATGTCACATGACCACTCCAACCAAAATAGGCCCCTTTGCGCTGATGCAGCTCTTCAAGCTGTGGGTGCTCTTTCTCGTCAGACATGAACTTTAGTGTGGGCGAGGAGAGCCTTTGAGGTTGGGCGATGTGGCCTTTTGTATGAGTGAGATCTGGAAACTCGAGGTACTTTGTTTAGAAGACTTTCCTTGAAGCGTCTCACAAGCTGATAGGTAAGCCCATCAAGGCCATCTGGAATTCCAGAGTTCTTGTGCAATGAGAGATGGAAGCGACTGCTAGCAACCGTGCCGTGGTCTGTGTGTCGTTTATCTCGGCAGCACCCTGCAGCGCCTGGGGCTGGAGGTGGTCTTTATCAGTCCCATCTTTTCAGCAAACTCCAAACTGTAATTGGAACCTTGGCCTTGATTTCGATGATTCCTTATTAGGTTTCCGTGTGAATACAAAGGGAAGAAGGCTGAGCAGAGCAGCTTATTGAAAGTGTGTCCTTGGCTGACTTTGTCTAACTCTGGATCTTACTCCAAGGGTGTTGTTTTCTCCCCCCCCCCCCACTGGAAATAAGCCAAGATTCCTCTGAGTGATTTTCCTCATGCTACTCATCTTCTGAAACAAAATCCAGAAACTTCTCTCATCTATAATGTGTCCACACCTTTTGTTTACTGACTAACAAGGAGGTGGTTCTTATTGTCGATGAGTCAAGGAGAGGAACAGGTGCTTACTGCCATTGCTGAGACGTACGGTGATTCCTTCTGAAGAGGTCATGGACTGCAGACTTCTGGAGTTCTTGCGTTCCTATTGGTTCAATCTGCAGTTTTGAAAATGTGACCTGAATTATCTTGAAAGGGCTTCTGTTAGGTGATGTCACCATGAGGATGCATATCATCCTCTCCCAGAATTCCCTGGGTCTGGTCCAGTTGACACAGGAAGGTGTGAGGAGTGGGGGGGGGGGCGAGCTTGCTTTTCTTAGAAAGGAAAACTGTACAGCATGGGGGGGAGGTCCTTTGTTTTTTATTTTTAGGTCAGGCTTGTTTGCAAGATTGTTTAGAATTCGTTTTAAACTGGAGAGATGGTTTTCAGGACAATGGGGCATTCGGGACATGGAAGAGTGTGTCTGTTATGAAAGTGCATTTATATTCCATGGCATTAAATTCAGGAACTGTTCATTTTATCTGCTGACTTTTATTTATGCTTCAAAAGGTTTGACATCTTATTAAAATACTTGCTTCTTGAAGTTTGAAATATTTTGCTAGGTGTTTATGAGGAGTGATTATGGGGTGTGCAACCAGTCTGTAGCTTGTATCACATTAAAATCAGTGCTTGTTAAAATGACTTTTTTGGCAGTGATGGATGGATTTTTCCACACGTTGGTAAACGGAAGGAGTGCATCACCCACTCATTGCTGGTTAGTTATTTTTACTTACTACACATCATGCCTCACTGATACCTAACAGTTTTAGTACAGCAAATAGTCTGGGTGTTTAATCCTTTTGTTTGTCTTGGGGGCATGTTAATGTCTTCTCAGGGAGTATAAAACTCATGGTTTCTGCCTGTGTTGGGCAATTTTCATAGCATTCCCAGTGATGTCATTTCCTGTCTGTGGTAGGTATGCTGATTACGTCACCTGCCTGAACCCTGTTGCTGCTGTTGTCCTACCTTCTCCTCATCCATCTTTGTTGTGATTCACATCGAATCTCCTTGTGACCAATGACTGCTTTGATTTGTGATCCGCTTTCTCGCCGCCACGGTGAAATTCTTGAATCAGAGCCTACTTATAGCAGGTATAGGCTTCCCTGATGTCTCTGAGGATAGCTCTGCTCTTCTTATTTGTACAGCCTGTCTTTCCCGAACCCACAACTTTCTGGGTGCCACTCTGTTTGGTTAAACCATTTGCTTTCCTGAAAACTCTGACCAACCCAAGAGGGAAATGGGCTTCCTCTCCAGCACGAAACGCAGGTGGAGTCGTCCATCCTCTGCTGTCAAAGCTCCACAACTGTTTCCAGTGGAGTGTGTCAAACTGGATGGTGTGGCGTTTGGCACGGCTCACGGCCTGGCCTGCGTCCTCAGCTGCGGGGTGAGAACACTCCTCTCTAGGGCTGTCTCAACTCGCACATAAATCAGAACGTTAGCGGTGAAATAAAATACAAATTGTTCAGTCAATCTAGTCTGATTCCTTCTCTCTCTCTTTCCTTCTCTCTCTCTCTTTCTCTCTCTCTCTCAAGCTCCCCCTTTTATCTCCCATGTCCGGGTGTGTCCATTCTCATCCTTCTCTTTTTTCCCCCTCAGATTTATTGCTTCATCTTTCCACTGTCGGTTAGTACTGCCAACAAGGAAATGGTCGATGCCGACACGGGCCAGATCCAGTTGGAAAGTGGCTCTGTGCTGAATATGTATTTTTTTTGCTTTCTTGGTGATGTGCTTGTTCAAAGATAAAGTAATGTTGTCAGTGAAAATGAAACCTTACGATTGGCTGGAGTGTCACTGGGTCAGAGATCGTATCGCTCTCTAATGAGTGATTATCTGATTAGCTTTTTCTTCATAATCTCATGTTGATTATGCAATCAGTCTTCTAAATTGTAATGTGGTCACAAAGATGTCTTAATCTGACACATTTTTTGGATTGGTTTGTAGTCAGTGCTACATGACCTGCTACATTCTGCACAGCTATGTCCTACAGTCTGAAGACGGGTTCCCATGGCGACCCAGTGGGACACGATGGGTGCATGGGCCCTGCTGTTTGATGTTCTGTGCTGACCTGGTGGGATTGCAGTGGTGGCGACCCACCGTGACAGGCTGAGGGTTTGCAGTTGCGTGTTCCTATTCACGCTGCCTGCGCGCATGTGAATGCATGCATGCATGCAAGCAAACTCCTGTTTGTAACAGGACCTGATTTATAAGCGCAAATCAAAGCACGGGGGGGG
>JAODUD010000026.1:15313079-15365635 GCA_026784285.1 Stomatorhinus walkeri
CCCCCCCCCCCCCCCCCCCCCCCCCCCCCCCCCCCCCCCCCCCCCCCCCCCCCCCCCCCCCCCCCCCCCCCGACCGGCAGAGAGAGAGAGAGAGCCTAGCAGTTGGCCGTCTTGTAACTGAAGACTGGTGTGTCTGGAGTGCGGCAATTTGACATGCGGAGTGCGAGCTTGACTCTTGGCGTGTTGTTTCAGGTGCAGTGTGAACCCACCACACCCCCTTTCCTACTCTGTGTCCCCCACCCCGGCACACACAGTCCTACACCTCCCACACTTCGAATCGCAGACCTTCCCTTGGCAGCCAAGGCGCTGTTCTGTGTATTTTCAAAGAAGCCGACTGGCCTCATGTCTGGCGGCGTTTTCTCGAGGCCGTCAGGGGAAGTTCAGCGTCTCTTTCCCCTCTTTCCCCTGCTCACTCCCGGATGCCGTCCGTCGCGCCTTTGGGCTCTGTGATGGACGTGCCCCTCCCCCAGGCTGCCTCCATGGTCTCAGCTGACCTTGCTGCTCAGGCTTGTGGTCTCCTCAGGTTTCCCGTTTCAGCTCTCCGCCTGTGGGCCGAAGGTGAACGTGCGGGGCCTGCTTAAGCAGCACCCACTGTAAGAGCGATCTGACTGGCCTGCAGCAGACCTTTGTGCTCTAAATGCGTATTTGTTGCCATGTGCAGCAGAGAACTCCTGCGTGGTCCCTTTGCGTTCCGTCCCCGCTGTGAGCATTCAAAGCCAGCATTTGCATGGAGCCTGGTCCACTCCATGTCCGCCTCGTGTTTGCCAGCTTCCTCTCGCTTCTCTCCCCCTTCTGGGAGATCCATGGAGCATCGTAAGGCCGGTTCGCTTGGCACAGCTCAAAAACAAGGATTTTTAATGAACACTCGCTTTGATTTATGTGTGCGGTGCGACCGTTGAATGTCTTGCTGAAAACACAAGTTACTAAATATATCTAACCTCCCCCAAAAAGGTGATTAAACAAATTTGTGCCGTGAATTTCAGTACCAGCACATTCTGAGGGGATATTAACCTCATAAAACATGAACAGAAGGGTGTAGTGACTTTGGGATCGAGGGCAATGCCTCAGTGGTGCATCAGGAGATGTGAAGGAATTTGGGTTTGGACAGATTGTACCACAGACAACCTCAGGCTGAAAAGACATGCAATTGATTAGCTTGTAACTGTAATTGTATTTTTAATTGTAATTGAGACAGTATCCCTATTGTCATTCTGAGTTCTGGGTTCAATGATCTGAATGCGAAGGGATGCTCCTTTTTTAATCCTGAGGGGTCTTGGCATGGCAGAGCGCCCCCTCCAGGTCAGCCTGAGTAACCACACCTCGTTGGCGGTCCATTTTCAGCTTTCCATGCGCTTCGCACCCTCACCAGCAACGATCTTCCAGCACCGGTATATTTGTCTCGCCAACAAAAACATGAGCGGCCCTGATGTGCAGCCCGTCCCAGACTGGCCCAGAGAGTCCCCTAAACATCTCAGCGTCTGCGTTCTCATTTTAGGGCTCCTTTCCCACTGCAGAGCAAACACAGACACGGAGCCTCAACAGCCAGACAATACCTCGGTCTACTAACCTCAGTCTAATTAATGACGTTATGCTAACGTTATAATAAGCCAAGATATGCGGCGGTCATGTGATGTAAAATCTGACACTGAGTGCTTATGTTGCGACTCTTAAATTGCCTTATGTCTGACTGAAGATTGCTAGGTGAATATGTTATTTTATTCTGTTACCTGAGACAGGAAGTGGTCACTGGGGGTAAGTGCAAGATGTCATGCTGCCGGCACCAGGAACAGGATATAATGGGGAAAAAATCTGAAAATCTGCTCTGATTGCATTCAAGTTCTATTGGCTGTGCACTGGCTCCCCCTTTTGGCCAAAACCTGTAATTAACCACAGATAGACTGTTTAGATTTGCTGAGAGGTTTGTTTAAAGCAGGGGTGCCCAATCTTATCCGTAATATCCCGGTGTGTATGCGGGTTTTCGCTGCAGCTCCCTAATTAGATTACTGATTAGAGGACTGTTTGGCTGAAGAGTCACTTGGGTTTGAACCGCTGACCTAAAGGATACCCCAAAAACCTGCATACACACGGGCCCTTTGCAGATAAGATTGGGTACCGCTGGTTTAAAGAGAAGCTCTTTTAATATCACTCTCCGAGTTGATTGGGAGAACAGCGCACATGCTGGCATTTGTTAGTCAATTCATAAATGTAATTAATTACATGAATTAATTAAGCAGTAAATGGGCGAATTGATTTGCTCACATGGTCGGGTTGCATTTGCAGGATTACTTGGCGCACATAATTGACAAAGCGGACCTGCCCATTAGACCGGAGCATGTGTGTGCCCTCTTCGGAAACATCGAGGACATCTATGAGTTCAACAGGTGAGCCTCTTTGTCATCCAAAGGCACACTGACTGACTCCGGGGTCCCTTTCACACCCTGGAGGGGGTCCGTGTTCCCTTGCCCTGGGTTCGGTGCTGGTTCCATTTCCTCACATCTTTCAAAGAAACAACCTTTGCAGATTCCCCCCTCAGGAAACCGGGACACACATCAGCGAGATACTTCCACACCATGCCAGAGCTGGTCTGCCTGTTAAAATAGTTCTTTCTTTTCCAAACAAAGCCCCCCCCTCCCCCCCGGGGCACGTCAACGGCAAAGCCATTTGTCTGAAATGGAGTCCCAAATGGGTGGTACAGGGGGGTCACTCAGGGGTCGAGCTCACAATAACCTCACCCCTCATCCATATAGTTTTCACATGACTATTAACAGAAGGAAGATTTAATGTTTGCAGGTTAAAATGAAGTATTTTAAACTAATGAAAGTCAAAAAAGAAGCTGAACAGAACTCCTAAACCACCAACTGCAACCACCATGGCAAGATGGCTGTGCTGTTTATCTGCTTGGATGGACTGTCTCTCCCCCAGGAAGGAGGCGATGCAGCTTGTGGGTTTTGGGAGCGGGGCAGAGAGCAGCCAAACCCCAGGAAATCCCCACACCTTATTTTAGTGGCTTCCGGTTTGCCGTCTGAGAAATTAATTTGTTTTGTTTATCTTCGCTGAGCATGTCATCCTGATGTTTTAGGGCCGGAAATGCCTGCTAAGGATACTGGGGTAATTTGCACTGATGGCCCAGGTACTGCGTGTGAGAGCTGTTTGTGCACACTGCTGCAGTCCAACGCTGTGTGCCTCCCACTGGGGGGGGGTGTGTTTGGGGCCGGGGGCATGTCTGCAGTGTGGTCACATTTCCTATCTTCTCATTAAGCCTGTCCAACTCATAACCCCCCTTGTGGGAGCGACTCACTGTATGCTCCAAACCTGACGTACCTTTTCACAACCCCTGACTTATCTGTCTTCTATTCTGTCCTCCTTAATTTCTCAGCCTGTCTTGGAAAATGTCCCCTCCTTCAAATTTTGGGCTGAGCGCCTTTAGACATTTGCAGACTGCATGTGTGGTGACATCTCCCTGTGCGGCTCTTCTGCCCCATATCACTTCTCCATGGCAACGCCAGGACCGTACCATGTGTTCTCCATTTCAGGGGTTTCCCTGTAGCTCCATGGGCCCTGAAGGGCCTCTGTGTGGAACTGAAAAATGACTGAAAACAAGCGCTCGGAAATGGTTTGCTGTTGTGGCTTGTCGTCACCCGGTTGCTTCGGTGTGGCGGTAACCCATCCCTGGTCCATGAGTCAATGCACTGTAGCATTCAGTAAAGCCTTATGGTGTCTGAGTGGCACCTGATCCCAAAGGTAAAAAGCGCAAAGTGCATCTCCTGAGCCTCACTCCACAGGGTTGGGTTGTCCTGCTGGCTCTATTGGTGCTTTTCCACTGACGTACAGGAACCTGGCCATACCCGACCTGTGGCGCAAAGAGACACTAATTACAGCACGGTTCCAGCTCGCCTCTGCAATCCACTGCAGTCGTTGTCAGGTTTGGAGAGTGACGGTGACGTTATTTACCGTTCACACAGCGTGCATCAGGATTTACTATGTGCTAATTTCCGTTAGCATTCGTTTCTGTACATTTGCATTACGAATCGATTCTGTTCTGTAGTACTTCTTTGAGTAGGAGTTTGGAATTTTTCAGCTTCTGAATCATCAAGAACGCAGCAAAACATTGTGATGTGAGGTACTACTAAATATGAGTAATATATAGAATATACACATTTTCCTTCAGATAATCCATTAGCAGACAACCGGCATCTCCATGCATTTTGACCAATCAGATGGTGGTGAGGCAACCAGCTCAGTATGGTCACGCTTTCGGCCCAGCTAAGCAGGAGCATGTCATTATGGGTTCAGTTTGGGTACGGCTTGCATAATTTACAGTGGAAAACCGTCTCTTCCCGGTACGGCTCGGTTCTCGTGGCAGTGGAAAAGTGCCGCATGACAGCTGCGCCCCTCACCCTGGCCTCCTCTGTTCTGTCCCAGCGAGCTTCTCCAGTCTCTGAACCAATGCGACAACGACCCCGTGGCCATCGCCAGATGCTTCGTGGACATGGTGAGAAGAGGCGTCCTTGTCCTGTTTGTGCTTCTTTCTGTTTACGTCGAAATGGATGCCATCTGCTTGACATCTGCCTTTCTCTGCTGGGGTTTTTTGCAGAGTGAGTACTTCACCATCTACACCCAGTACTGCACAAACTACCCCAAGTAAGTCGGACGTGTGACTGTCTCGTGGCCACCGCTAATCAGGCAGTCTTTAAGCCAGCTGCCCCGCTTTTAATCTCGCTGTTGCCCCATAGCTCAATAAACCATAATGAGCCTCAGTGACTGCTGTGGTTACAGTTTTTTCTTCCTGTTTTATTGCCGTTGTCTGTCTGTTACCGGAGCATGACAGGAAAAATTGGTCCCTTGTCGGATTGATATGTTCAGCCCGGCTGATGGAGAACTAATAAGACACGGGAAACAGCGCAGCCATAATGTCCAAGCGATGTGACTCTGAAACACTGCCCTGTCTTGGCAAAAACAGTGCAGTGCAGTTAATTTGATCAGGAAGGTCATTCCCTGGTGAATGTGAGTTGGGTGCTTGGATGTCAGAGTGAAAACCCATGTGATATCTCCGGACAGTGCCGTGTCTCTCGTCACAAACTCTTCAAACCCTTCCGTGTGATTTTAATAAACAGGACATGCGGCAGTCTGACAGCTGTCAAAACGGCCCCCATGTTAAACAAGTTAAAAATGTAAGATTTAAAATAGAGCCCCCTACAGCTATCATATCACTAAAGTTTTGAGTGGAAATCTGACAGGACTGTCAGAAATGCACCATGCAGTTAGGTGAACTAGAAGAAGCTGGTTTGATCCGGATGAATGAGAACTCAGAATGCCTGACTCTCTTCAGCCTCCTGCATCCCAGCTGCAATTCATCTGTGTCATCTTCCTGTTCACGATGTCCATTTTGAGACATCCGAGGCCCTCAATCGTCACTTAAACTCCCTAAAAGATCCTTCAGGCGGACGTCCGCAGTACTGAACCTCCGGAAGCACATTAAAATTGCCCACATAATTCTCTTTGTTCAGTTTTCATCATTGATATGTCCACTTGCATGACCTTTCCCAGACTACACAAGGGGGCGCCAACATACACCGTAGTACTTAGTGTGGCTTTCCAAGGCTACTGTCTGTATCGGGAAAACTAATGGAACCAAACTGAATTATGGGGGAATAGTGTCGGTTGGGAAATTGAGTCTGGGTGCCAATGGTAATGGTACTCCCCAGATTACAGTGAGCAAAACCAAAGCATCAAATGGTGTCATCTTACTGCCGTCAAAATGCGTTTAGGAGAAAATTACAGAAAGGCAAAATGGATGGAGAAATAGGTCTGTGACAGGGACAGGGACAGAGAGAGAGAGAGAGAGAGAGATCCACCATGTGTATTGACCCTCCCGCCATACCTTCCCCGTCCCCCTACAGCTCAGTCGCCGCTTTGACAGAATGCATGCAGAACAAGGTCCTGGCCAAGTTTTTCCGGGACCGTCAGGCCTCGCTGAAGTGCTCCCTGCCACTGGGCTCCTACCTGCTCAAGCCTGTGCAGAGGATCCTCAAGTACCACCTGCTGCTTCAGGTAGGAGCTCCACAGCTAGTCCTCCATTCAAAAGCAGGTCATGCCCACCCAAGGCCCTTCCCGCCACTCCTTTCCTTGTTGGCCACACCCCCTTAATCAAAACCTACAACCACTGGTCGACAAGCTCCTCCCGGCATCTGCTGACAACTGTCCTCTCCTGTCCGCTGCAGGAGATCGCCAAGCACTTTGACCCCGAGGAAGAGGGCTATGAGGTGGTGGAAGAAGCCATCGACACCATGACAAGGGTGGCCTGGTACATCAATGATATGAAGCGCAAGCACGAGCACGCCATCCGGCTGCAGGTGAGTCATCCCGTTATCGCAGGAGAAAGCGCATACCATTACAGTACCTTTTTTGCTATTCCATCTGTGGTTCCATTTTATCTTAAGTTCTACCAGGTAGCCTTTAAGGTTTCGGTGCTAAAACTGCACGGGTTATGAGGCTTGAAGTTGTAAGCAAAAAATGTTGTTGTACTCTCTACAATGACAATAAAGAAATCCAATCTAATCTAATGATTCCACTCTGCCCACACAGGAGATTCAGTCTCTGCTCATCAACTGGAAGGGACCAGATCTCACCACCTACGGCGAGCTGGTCCTAGAGGGCACATTCCGGATCCATCGCGCTAAGAACGAGCGGACACTCTTCCTCTTCGACAAGATCCTCCTCATCACTAAGAAACGGGGGGAACACTATGAACACAAAAGTAACATCTTGGTGAGGATCCCGCGGCAGCCGAGAGGTCCGGCACAGGCCCGTCTGTTCCTGGCCGTGTTCAGCATGAACCTGACCCAACCTGGGCCCGGCTGTGTTCAGCATGAACCTGACACAACCTGGGCCCGGCCGTGTTCAGCATGAACCTGACCCAACCTGGGCCCGGCCGTGTTTAGCATGAACCTGACACAACCTGGGCCCGGCCGTGTTCAGCATGAACCTGACCCAACCTGGGCCCGGCCGTGTTCAGCATGAACCTGACACAACCTGGGCCCGGCCGTGTTCAGCATGAACCTGACCCAACCCGCTCCCATTCCAGTGCTCTGCGCTGATGCTGATCGATAGCGCCAAGGACTCCCTGTGCTTCAGTGTGACACGCTTCAAGTATCCCAAGCAGCCCCACACGGTGCAGGTGAGCGCTCTGGCCCATGCGGCCTATTAAAGACTCATCTGATGTGATTTGTGGCTGGAGTGGTTTAGTTTGTTGTGCTTAAGCATTGAGGCCCCACTGTGACGTTCAGGGGAAATACGATATTACCCACTGTCGATAAATCCTTAACTTTCGATGTTTGGGCATGAGGGAGATACAATAATGATGGGTATGTTTCAGCAGTATTGTTAAATTTTTGCATAAGCAACATGTTTTCACCTGGATCTGAGCTGGATCTGTTGTTGGTGGCGGTTGAAGGTGCACAAAGGCATATTGGCTGAATTTGTCAGAGGAAATAAGTAATCAGTTAAGCAGATGAATTTGAAAATCGCCTGGTCTGGTTTACTGTTCAGGAAAAGCTCTCTTTCTCTGATAAAGCTCAGTTTGAGCTGCTGCCTGTAGTAATGGTTTGATCACACAGAAGTGTTATAAAATATATAACTGGGATAAGTGTGACCAGTATAGTATTTTAAAGTGTATACAGATCAGTTTTAAAATCTTAGTTGGAGAGTGTAGGACAGATGCGTGTTTTCTCAGACTCTCCTAGTGGTATAGATATCTGATTGAGCTCCTAATAGGTCCCCCGTGCCTTTTGTCCCATTTGGGGACCCTTACCTGCATACGCTGTCACCACTGACGCTCTGTGCATCTCCCTCAGGCCAAGACCGTGGAGGAGAAGAGGCTGTGGACCCATCATATTAAGAGGCTCATTCTGGAGAACCACCACGCCATCATCCCAGAGAAGGTGCCCTTTGCGTCCGGCTTCTCCTTGGGGGAGCCTGTCTGTGTCTGTCGTCTTCAGTGCGTTCATCTTCTCTTCTTTCTGTCTTTCAGGCAAAGGAGGCCATACTGGAAATGGACTCTATATGTGAGTGTTGGTGTGTTGGTGTGGTCGCACCAGGCTGTTAGGTTTCTTCGGGCTAAATGGGCAGTGCAGCTTAGTGACTGACAATGGCTGAAAGTTTAGCATGTTCACAGTGCTATAAAAACAGATGGAGTGAGAAGACTGTATTGGCACATTTCAGGTAAACCTTTTACGTGGGGGGGGGGGGGTATTAAGATCTGTCTGCTTGTACGCTATTAGTCAGAAGTTGTACACTACCTCATACACTGACTTGTACACTACTAGTCACCTTGTACACTGCCACAGGTTTTACCACTTTTCAGGTTATTTCATAAAATGCAGAGTTTTTAAATTCTTGGAAAGGTGAGTAAGTGAAGTAAAATAAAACAAGTTTCTTTTATAACATGGAAAGAGTATGTAATGGTGTATGTCTGACATCCTATTAACTGGTTGTATGGTGACTGCGTAGTCAAATTCTAGGCTGTCCTTTAACTTTAAATGCACTGGTTCACCCCATGTAACAGAACACTATTCTATGTCCCTTGTAGAAAGAATACCTTGAATTTTCTCTGCCGTTATAACTGCTAGAGGTGGTTACTTTGATGAATCAAGCATATGACATTTTCTTGCTAATAAAGGAACTCAAATGGTGAACATACTGTAGATCTATTTGTTGGCAAAGAATATTGAGTGTATTTTTAGTAAATGGTAATTCAGTAACGTAAATGTAGAAAATATCAGTGTGTCCAATAATTTTGACTGGTGGTGTACGCAGCAATTTTCTGTGTTTTGCAAAACACATGTGTAAGACGTGAAGTGTGATGTCTAAGCGTGTCTTGTCCGTTACGTGGTGCTCATCATTTGTATTGGGTGTGGGTTGAGCAAGTAAGCATTTCACTGTTCTTGTTAAAATATAGCATGTTGAATCTCAAATCTAAGTGGAGGATCTCAAAGGGAACTGAGGAGCCATTGCTGACACGCTGAGTTCTGTTAGCCTGAAATTCTGAGACATCTCCTGTAGAGAAAGCTCAGCCAGGTGACCATATGAGGGTCTCACACTCATACACACGGGCTGCCTTCCACATTCCAGACCCTTCAAAGTACCGGTACAGCCCGGAGAGGCTTAAGAAGGCCATGTCCTACGGTTCAGATGAATTCCCGGGTGGAGGGCGACGAGGGCGACGCCGGTCAGGTAAGAACCATCTCCAGAACATAAGATAGTCAGGTACAGCCTTTTATGGACCACAGAAGCAGCACTTCAGAGGGGTTTCATCTGCTGACTGTACGTCAGCCGGTGTCTCAGTTTTACATTTTGTTTTCGAGTCAGTTACGTGCCAACTACTGTGATATGACATGTTGACAACAGCCAGCGCCATAAATATATTAAACTTCATATCACAGTTAGCAATAAAAATTCATGTTGTTCCTCCTAAGTAGTACTCACTTTCCATTTTGATTTCCTCTTTAGAACCTGCCAAGCAGATTATCAAAAGCACCAAAGGTAAGTGACGAAAAACTGTTTATACACACATTTGACCCCATGGCAACACAGATTTACCCATAATGCAGTGTGATGCCTGCACCTATGGGAGGCTCTTTGTTATGAAAGAAAGGATGTGGGCTTCTGCTCTGCTCAATGCCCTTTAATGAAGTATTCAGCAGGCGGCGGGGAAGAATAGTACAGACGCAGTGGCCAGCCTGTCCGTAGCTAGAAATTCTGAACCCCTTAACAAGATGTCAAGGTCCTCCGGTAGGGTTCCCCCAGTATATTTAGCTGAGTGGGAACGGGGGATCATTTTTGCCAGGGTGAAGGATCTTGACAGGCCCCAGACACAGTCAACCAGGCTGGATATCCACCTGCAGGCAGTGCTGTCCGCAACGCCACGGCCTAAAACAGTTTGACTCCCGTTTGTAGCCAAGCTCGGTTTGGCAGCAGATCAGTAGAGCATCCCATTTGTAAATTATTATTTGTCAGGGATGAAAAGATGCTTTCCCCCCCTGCCATTAGAAGCAGTTTAGGTAGGAGTGTAATGAACTCGACGTTCTTCATTTCTATTTTTGAGAATCCTTCAGCAATGCTGGGGGGAGGGGGAGTCGGTACCAATTGCTCTGAAGAGGCGTGACTCGGCAACAGCTCTTTTCATTTGTGTTCCTTATAATGACCCAATTACAGAGATGCCGTTTTAGCACTGGGTAGAATAAGGACATCTTGTTCTTTCCCTTCTTGACTTCAGTAAGTTGTAGGAGCTTCTAAAATTGCCGTACTACCTGTAAAAATGGCCATCACGTGTCCCATGAGATAATCTCGAGAAAATCTTCCCAATCTTGGGGTGCGAGTGTTCGCATCATTATGAACCTGTGGTCGTTCTCTCACGTCTGACATCTTCCATCTCTCTCTTCTCGGATTTTGCTTCCCATGTGATTTCGCATCCTACTCCAGCCATTCTCAAGGTAAGACCATTCGTTGAAACCTCATGACCATTAGCATCTCTGTGCTTGGATGTTTCTCGGCGACCAGTGTTTGGCTAAGGTCCTGTTAGCCATGAATGCACGTTCCCCCTTTGTGGCCAGTGGCGTGATGTGTCCATCCCCAGTTCCCGCTGTCAGACGGTTGGATGTGGTTCGGTTTGACTGTAAGCCAACTGTAAACTGGTTTTGTGATGGGATTTAAGGTTACCTAGTGCCCCAGACATGAATCAATTGGCAACAGAAATGCAACCCAAAGAATTGCAGATGTCTTCCCTCCTGCACATAAAATTGGACATTGATTTCTTGTCATAAATTTGGTTTATTTAAATTTTTTTGGTTTCTTTCATTTTTATTGATCAGTACTATAAATCCACTGCTATCCTTATGCCCTCCTTAGTTGTTATAACGGATAAATCTTCTTTTCCCCCCCCACCATAAAAATCGAAACCTACACCCAAATCTTGGAGCCGCACAACAATAAAACACCTGATTGACTTTCTCTGGCTTCGTACTGCAGCACGCAGACAGCGAAGGTGCCCTGCAGGCCGACAGGCGCTCACTGCAGGCCGGAGCTAGTGTCAGCACCTTGGGCTCAAGCCAAGGCGAGCCTGAGGCTGAGAGGCCTAGTGTGGAGGACGGTGATGAGGTGCCGGGAGTTCAGAAGGACTCTTTTGAGCGGCTCTCCCCTAGTGACAGTGAGGAACCTAGGCCAGGGGCACCTCCCTGTGAAAGGGTGGCGCAGGAGGACTGGGAGAATAACGAGGACGATATTCTGATGGGGGACGACCAGGTAGCCGACTTTGCCAGCTCCATGCTGGCCGCCATCTCCTGCTGGCACTATAGAGCCAAGGCTTTGCTTTTCGCTCGGTTCACAACGGTGAGGCTCTCTGCCACCAATGGGCTTCTTATTCCTCCATTTGTCCTCCCCACCACTCCCACCTAACGTCACCACTTGGCCAATTGAGATCGTAGGCTCGCACTCTCACGTCGTGCCGTAATCCACTCACAAAGTAACCAAAGGGGCTGCAGCTAACGGACACTGAATGAAAATCTGAATGACGCATGGGTGCATCTCCACTCCCAACTTCACATTAACTTGATGCATGGCTTGAACACTCCCACCCCCCTCCCCGGAATGTTGGTAATGACGCTCGAGAAATGTAATTGCCGTTGGTAATCTGGTCCTGGCATAAGGGTGACTGCGTGACCCCTGAAGGGGTCAGTTCTGCCTCTGTTTGTAGGGCGGAGTCCGTTAGTATCACCGTCCGGCCCATGGCTGTGATGAGGCCGTTGAGCTGGGCTCCACTCGTACGTAGTTCCTCATGCCAGTGTGCTGTCACTAAGGTGCTGGCTCGGTCAGGAGACGGTGGTCACCCTGTGCATTTATACTGGTTCACGGACTCATAACCCTGCATGACCTTCAACAGATATAATCTGCTTCCATAACTGCACGAATTCTGCTGCGGGTGCTAATGAAACCATTTTCTTAACAGGATTTTTTATTTTTTGACAATGTCATGTGCTTTTAAAATATTGGTTAATACATTACAAATTAACTGGAATTCTGTCATTTGAAGTAATTTGGATACTGAAAGTAATCCTGAGTACTTTGTATGTAACTATGAGCTCATGGCTCTTATTCTAACAGAGGCAAAGTATGGTCACATGATCATAATATAACATAACTGCGGATGCCATAGCATGGCTTATACTGCTGATTATTTGATCATGGTCTGATGTTAATTCCTAAACAGCTCCCGTGGGCACAGTGCTCCTCTTTTGGATGCACACATGTAGTAGATGGGAGAATCAGTAATGGGCAACTCTCTCTTGATTTGACTTGAAATACAGTGGAGTTTTGATAAGCACTGTAGGGTAATACTAATTAGATTACTAGACCCCCCCCCCGATTCAATGATTGTTTGCATTTCATTCAATAGCTCAGAATTAGTGGACAACTTCAAAGGTGTATTTTTCGAAGGTCACTAAAGTAAGCCACACTTTGCCTTTAGTGATTAAATGAGCAGTGGGCTTGCCTTTTGATTTTTTGACAATAGGGGCTGTTTGAAAGGAGCTCTTATGAGAATCAAAACAGGATGTTGATTGAACTTTTAAGTGAGTCTGTTCCTAAAACGGTAAAATGGAGGAAAAACATATAGGGTGCCAAACTTAATCGGCTACCAGCATCCAAATGCCACATAATGGATAGACAAGACCATCTGAACTCGCACGTCATGATCACTGACTATGCAGGGATATCAATCTGCCAGCACTCTCTGTTAGTTGAATACCCTCCCTGGAAGACTTCACCCCTGCCATTTCTGTCTTTGACCCCCATAGGATGAAGATGGGTGTGAGGATACAGGGGGGGGCTCACCAAAACAAGTGGGTGGACGGGAAGAACCGACTAAGGATGGCGACCCCCAAGAGCATCATGTGAGTGACAAGTGTCTGAAAAAGCGAGACTGAGTGAACTTTTGAATTGGATGTTTAAAAAGAGGGTTGTGTTTTCCTACTCGGACATGGATCAAAACTGATTCGTGCTTAAAAACCTGAGCTTTGGTTTCTGGTGTACCTCTTGAGTTGTAGCTAAGAGTCCCTGCTCCCCGGCGGTCACCCATGCCTCTGGTCATTGCTGTATTCAGTTAACAGCTGCGCTGTAGTTGAAATCGATGCCTAGCTCTGTTCATTTCTTCAGTTCCAAACTCTGAGAGCTCAGTGAAAGACCTTCTTCATGCATACGAGTTTCAGCTGGATCCGAGCCTGGGTCCATGCAGCCGGTTTGCACTAAGAGTACTTTTTGTCATGAAAATAGCAACCACTCAACCCACGCCCACAAACCCGTGGATCACCTCCCTCCATTGCTCGTGGCAAATGTGGGAACGTTTTGGCATCAGTGGGTGGTTCCCGCAGGAATCCGGCTCCTGAGATGAGCACCTCTCCAGCCGACCAGCTGACGATCCCCTTTCTGCATCGCTGAATGTTTCCTTAGCACCTGGGTGTTCTGCACAACATGGGCCTTACTGTGCTTCATTATCGACTGACCATTATGCTGCAATTGCAGATGATTCATAGTGTAGAAATAGCTGATCACATGTCTCTTTATAATGAAATTTTACTGTATGGGCATAGATCCATCAAAATCTATTTCCTAGAGAAGAAATAAAAACATAACATTCAGCCCAGATATATGGGTAATTAAAGAGCCTCATAGATAGTTCAGCGCATCTGCTAATTATTCTTCCCTATCCTTCCCCAGGCCCCTGAGGATCAGCTGCATCCTCATAGCGGTGCCCCAGAGATTGGTGTCACCGAAGACGAAATGGAAGATGCCTCTGACTCTGACATGCGTGTTGCTCATGAGAATCCTGACATTGTTGCTCCTTCTGAGCAACTGCAGGATGGAGAAGAGATGACCGAGGGTCTACTTGTCCCCCAGTTAGTAGAGGCCAAGTCTCTCAGCAGTGGGGAGACTACACAGGATGAGGATGATGATGAAGAAGAGGAAATGGCCCAGGACCCGGAGCCAGATAGGATCCTGCCGCAGTCGGTGCTGGACCAGGCCAGCGTCATTGCCGAGCGCTTTGTCAATAGTCTCTCCCGGAGGGAAAGCCTCCTTGCAGATGAAACGCGGTCTCTGAGCTGCTCCTCACCGCGACTCAGCACCCGTAGCAGGACCGCCAGTGCCCTCAGCCTCGGTGAGACCTTTCAGGAATCTCCTACCCTTGCAGTCGATCCCATCTCCTCCAGTGCTGACAACTGTTTTGAGTTAGACCGAGGGTCTTTGAGGAGGCGAGACACGCTGTCTAAGCGAGACCGCCTGCTTATTGATAAGATCAGGACCTACTATGAGCATGCGGAACACCAGGATGCCAACTTCAGCCTCAAGCGAAGGGAGAGTTTATCCTACATTCCAGTTGGACTGGTTAGGAACCTGAGTAGCCGACTTAATAGCATTCCCAAGGAGGAAGCATCTGTTGCGGAGAAGAAGACCACTTCTAACTCCAGGACACCCTCCTGGTCTGTATTTGATCTCCCAGGCTTCGAAAATGATCAGGGTGCAGGAGCCAAGCTTCCTGATACCAATTTGGAGGTGTTCCAAAGCACCAACCGCCCATCTCTAAGTGTCAATGAAATCCCCATTACAGATGATGAGTTTAGGCCTTCTTCTGAAATGATCAAGGTATGGCAGGAGATGGAGATGGAAGTCAATGGGGACTTAAAGGAGCAGCAGGATAGCCTGAAATCTCAGAAGGACACAAATGCTGGGCCATCTCTGTCCCAGAGGAACAAGGGTGGTCCTGAGGCCAAATACAGTGAACCACTGATTATCCTGGAAGAGTCTGACCTAAGCACAATCTCAGAAGAGTCCTCTGTGGTCTCACCCCTCAAGTCCTCCAAAGATGGAAAAGAGGGGAAACTGCAGATAGACAGCCTGGGTGAAAGCCTTGACCCATATGAAGAGGGGAAGGTCCCTCGAACTCCTGTACCCAGGATAATTAGCCTGGGCTCAGACTTGGAGGAGGACCTGCTTCAGCAGGACATGGAGAAGATGAAGAGCAAGGTGTTCCAGCTGGCCCGGCAGTACAGCCAGAGGATAAAGAACACCAGGCCCATGGTGAGGCAACGGGGGAGGGACGCTGAGGCCCACTTCCTCAAGAAGAACCTGCCGTCTGTACAGGAAGAAAAGCTGGACGTGGAGGACAAAGGTAAGGCCGGGACAGTTAACGCACCAGAATGACTGTTTGAAAAAAGTTCTGTAGTATTTGCTGTTTCATGCCGCTTGACTCAAATATGTTAGAACATTCAGTCGGTCAACACTTATAGGGCGTGCTGTGGTATAAGGTATAAGGTAGGGAATTGAAGAGTCTATTAATCAGTTTGGTTGTTACCACATGCTGAACGGAATGCATAGGACCACAGGAATGGAAGCCAGTTGTTAAACACACATAACACACATTTTCAGTGTAACGTTTCTCTTCTGTTACTTTGAAGAAGAAAAAAAGTAGCTTTTAATAAGGGTGAGAGTATGGCAGTATAGTTTAATAAGGGTGAGAGTATGATAGTATAGTTTAATAAGGGTGAGAGTATAGTAGTATAGTTTAATAAGGGTGAGAGTATGGTAGTATAATTTAATAAGGGTGAGAGTATGGTAGTATAGTTTTACTATTTGGAGCAAAACAATGAGCCAAAGCAACAGTGAATTCAATGCTGTTGGCTGCAGTACTTGGTCATTCCATGAAGGCGCACCTTCGTTTGCAAACAGAACCTGTTTAATTTTGTATATTAAATTTAGTTTTTAATTGAAAAACATGTTGTATGGGTAGTATTGGGAGTTGCAGCTGTGGGGGATTCTGCTGAACGTCGCCGGGATGCACATGATGAGGTCTGGAGTATAAAAGTCCTTTGTGTTGCAGGTAAAGCTACTTTGTTGCTGCCGCTGCACACCTATGAGCAGGTTATCCTGAGGGAGGTGCACTCCCCCAACCCGGCCCACACCCCCAGCTCCCTGGGTAGCCCACACATCCTGTCGCCTGGTCGCTCGAGCTCCTGCAGTCCACTGAGCCCCGTGCAAGCTGAGAGCTTCCACTGGCCAGATGTGCGTGAACTGCGGTCCCGGTACTGCCAGCGGGGCCCCAAGAGTGGCCCGCCCCGCCTCTCAGCCGTGAACCGCAGCTGCTCCGTGCCTGAGAAGATGACAGACCATACCTTTGAGCGGCCCCATGGCACCTGGAGACACTTCAGCTTCTCCTCGTCCTCCAGTCCTCCTGTAGAACTCAGACAGGTGGCCTCTGCTGGCCCCCAGGATATCCCGATCTACAAGTCCCATGCAAGCAGGAGCCCCCTGGGCAGGGGCATTGACAGGCTCTGTAGATCAAGCTCACTGGATCAAAGACTGCCGAACTTACAAGATCGAGAACTGGCCGACGGCTACTATGTGTCCGGTCAGGCCTCGCTGCTCAATGACCATAAGGTCATCGTGGTGGAGAAAGCAGAGCCATGGGGTGGAGCAGAAAAGATGGAAAGGAAGCCAGGTGAACCGGAAGGCTGTGCCCACGACCAATTACCGACCTCCCAGGAAGAGATGTCGATCATGGCAGTCATCGACCGCTGCAGGGCGTACCAAGAGTCAGATGAATACCGGCAGAGGGAGGGGGGCGAGGCTGTGGTCAGCGAGCAGCTCGACGGCCCCCATGTGTCTGCCCTAACTACAGGCAGAAAGATAGACAACAGCCAACAGGGCTGGGTGAAGAACCTGAGAGAGAAATTCCAGAACATGAGTTCAAACACATAAAACGCTTCAGAACCGTGATGTACAAGACCACTGTTTTTAAATGCAAATATTCCTTCCTGTCGTCTTCCATCTCCTTTCTCTGAGGAGGTCCTTAACCTCAACATTGAGATGACACCACAGGGGGGTTCTAATGCATGTTGCAGTCATTGGTGTTGCTTAGTAGCACGGCCGCTTTGCCGGTCTGTGTTCAGAGTGACCATTTTGCAGAATTATCAGACCGCAAAGTACCAGTAGTTCTGTCTGTTGATCTGATCTGATCTCATCTCATCTGACCCGATCTGATCCGATATACTGCTCTATTACAGCAACGAACTGTGCTTTTTAAAAATGCTGTATATATACTGAAAGTCACAGCGATAAAGATATTGTTGGTATTAATGCAGTTCCTCTTTCTCCCTACTGCATTCCGCTTAACTACATCAACAGTGTTGTCAGCAACTCTTCTGCATTTTCACGTTCAGCGGTATCGTGCTGCAAAATATTTTTCTTTTTTGCGCTATCTGAGTGATTCGGGTCCCGTTCTCCTGCATTGCTGTACCTCTTGTAGTGTGTGATGCGAGCACCCGCATGGCTTATCGCCCAATGGCATGGTGGTGTGGCATCGGACGCAGATGGACCAAAGCAGAAGATGAGTCACTCCTGTCCTATTTACTCCAACTGCACAGACTATTATTAATGCCAAGACTGATGTGATATGTGTCCTTTTGTACATATAAGCCCTGCTTGGGGTGTGACAGTCAACGTACTGTTGGTTTTCATGTGTTGTTGGCTGTTATCCTAAATTGTGGTCTATGAGGGAGCCTTAGCAATTCTTTGTCCTTGACTGCCTCATTTCTATACCATGTAAACAAAGTCAATATTACCAGGCCAAACCACATCTCCTTTGGTGTGTTCATCAGTCGTGATTCTGGCATGGATTCCAGTGACCCAAAACGACATCATTTAAAGCACCACCTATCCTCTTACAAGTCAGTGCTTGGCTCTGCACCAAGAGCTTACAGGTTGCAGTTACAAAGAGGACATCCTTTGTACCTTTTAGTAAAGTATCTGGCCTTAATTAGCTGATGATCAGCCTTCTAACAAATTGCGCAAGTCGTTTCAGGAAATAGAATCTGTGGGATCAAATGATTAAAGGAAACTGCATTCTTAGATGCCATGGAATACTCACTTTTTAATGCTAAATCAAAGACACATAAGGAGACTAGTTGTTACCCGCTCAGTTGTTACCCACTTTGCCCTCAGCCACCTCCTGTGCCATGCAGGAACGCATTAATGACATGCAGACCTCGCCAAAAAGGGTTTCGGTGATTAAATGTGGTGTCGCAGGTTGTTACAGCAGTGTAAGGGAAACGTAAGCTCCCCAGCATTAGGAATTACCCATCATGCCCTGATAACGGGGCAGGTGTGCAACATATTGCTTTTCATATGATAATTTTTGTTATCATTTGATCTCTGGGACTAATTCTTCTAATCATGTATATTGCCATCCACATTATTTATTCAGCTGGTGTATATTTTCCTATTCCATAATTGTCTGACTTTATATAAATATATTTCTGTGTATTGTATTCTGTTATGTACAGAAATGTTTTATGTTTCCTCAAAGGGGCATTAATTCACTATTAAACCAACAATGGTTTACAGTTTAGATTGTGGCAGACCGTTTCTTCACCTGTTTCGCCTCTTATTTTTTCTCTCCGTGGCCAAAGTGTCAGTCGGTCCTGTGACGAGCCAAGAACACAGACTGACGTCGGAGACATACACATGGTTAACAAGCCATATCGCAATATGCAATGTGAACGTCCCTGGAATTTTGAGCACAAGTGGCTGAAGTGCATCACTATGAAAAAAAATCACATCACAACTGAAGATAAGACCTAGTGTAGGGCATTCTCCGAGTAGGTTTTGTAATTGTATATTAATGTATTTGCATATTAACAGGCTAGACATGAATCCCACCTGTGGCGGGGTCACCTCTGAGTGTCACTGACAAAGTGAATTAAAGCACGAAAGCTTTTTTTCTATGTAGAGGATGGACTTTAAGGTGAAGTGGAAAAAAATCTAAATTTCCAATAGTGCGGAAAAGTTGTCACTGGAGCTCATTATTAAACGTGCAAAAATATCTTTGAAATATGTTGATATTTTCTGGTTCCGCAACGCGATCGAAGTTTTAACCTTTCACATCAATGGGCAATATACGCTATCCATTATCTATACTCATCGGTGTTGTGTTTGTGCACTTTCATAACATGATAATCACTACAAAATACCAACATTCACGTAACAGATTTTTACTGGGTATCAGCCATATAGGCCTACATACATTACACCGCTCTGCGGCTCTACGTGCATTACGATTAATCACCTGTCACATCAATGCGCAGATCCACGCTACGTATCATCCATATCATAACGTAATGTAGTTGTTCCTCAGTGCCAAGTGATAATGGTTAAATACACTATATTACCAAAAATTCAATGACTTGGAGGGGTGTCCCCATATTTTTTGTAAGACCCGGATGGATACAGCGGTATAGATAATGGATAGTGCATATCGTCAGTATGTCAGTGTAAGCATGCTCCTGAGCGCCACGTTTCTGAATGAGTCGTTTCCCACTTACTCATTGTCACTGACCGATTGTTAGGTCCTTGTATTAAATTTTACAATTTTACATTGCGTTACGATATGGATGATACACAGCGTGGGTCTGCGCATTGATTTGATAGGGGAAAACTAAGATCACGTTGCGGAACCTGAAAATATTAACCTATTTCAAAGATATTTTGCACGTTTAATAACGAGGTCCAGTGACAACTTTTCCACACTACTGTAAATTGCTATTGGAAATTTTGATTTTTTTTTTCACCCCACCCTAATGGACATGCAAGGCCCAGCACCCCCTTGTGGCAAAGACCAGCTAATGCAGTTCTGTGCAAATTGTCATTGCGAGTTGCATGATCTGGGTAAAGTGGCAGACATTTAGATATTTTGTGAAGATCGAGCTATCAGAAAACCGAGACAGAGAATTTGTATATATCTTCATTTTCAACATTTACCTATTTAATTAAGTTTACACCATCCCTTTATCTGACGTCAGCTTCAGGGTTTTCTGTTCCACTTGTACAGGGTTGCCAGCGTTGGTCGACAGTTGTCTGCTGTGAGATTTTTAATTCGCGACAAGTCTGTACACTCATTTGCATATATGTAACAGTTTTATTACCTTGTAGATAGTCTGTAGAATTGGCAAACTGCACCAACGCGTTTGATGTAGCTAATTTCAGGTTTATGATGGAATAATATAAATTTGCCGTAAGATTTCCTGAGAGAGCGTTAGAGTCAGGCCAGATGTGTGAGGGATAAATTAAAAGTACGCAAATATATTTTACAGAACCACGGATTTCTGTCATCGTAATCACTCCAGTCGCACGCCTCTGTCCCGTTACCGCACTTCAGCTCGCGATCCGCCACTTGCATTACTCCCGGTACCTGTAGCTCCAGCAGCGATGTTTGCGCTCTGCCGCTGCAGCTCCGCAAGGCGATGCTTCTCACCAGGCCTTTGGGGTTTGGCAACCCTACCAATTGGTCCCTCTGCATAGATTTTGTGGGGTGGGTCCCCCTCGGTAGATCTTAGGAGACATATACTTTGAGGGCGTCTCAAACTCCTAGTTTTGCTATTTGGCTGCGTGTGTAATCGGTTACAAAAACATTCGGGCAGGGGGTGGTTTCAAACACTTTATGTGCCTGCATTGGGGTCGGTAGACCCCTTTTACTGGGGCGCGTGCACTAGTATGTAAGTGCTGTGCCTCAGTAAAATTCCACGATTAGATTATACGGGGGATGAGGGTTCTGTGCCCCAGTAGAGCTTTAAATGCCTGCTTATCACAAGTCGAGTTTTGCGCAGAATTACCAGTTTAAGAAATTCATAATTAAAAGCTGGGGACATTTTCCAAATGGGGTCCTACTGGGTAAATCGGTGGCAGCCGACAGGCCTTTGCGGAGATGAAATTTTCAGGCGAACTGGTGATATGGTGCCACAAATAGCATTATACTTAGAAAAAATGTACAGGAACCAAATAGGAAAGATGTGGGGAATTAAAATCTCTCCCCAGGGCTGTCAGTCCTGTGTAGCCGACCTGCTTGGGCTGTGCGCCTGCTAGCCGTTTTCGCACTTTCAAGAATAAATATAGAAGCGAAACGCTATTTAAATTTTAGGCGGCTGCCACAAAAAATAAACTTCAAAGCAGCGAGTTAATTTAGTATTACATTTTTAGTGTGTATATAATCTATATCCTCCTGAGACCCCACCCATTCATTTATGTCCATTGTGGAGGACATTTTGTTTTTTGCATCTGTCTTTTCACTGATGTAAGGAATCGTATTTAGTCCTGTTGTCCACTAAAGAGGACATGCTGTGAAATTAAAATTAAAAATTAATTTGAAAAAATCTAAATTGTAAGATGTCTTATTTCCCCCAAAGACATAGAAAATCACAAATAACCTAAAATTGAAGGACACTTTTTTTCTTGGATCTCAGGGGGATATAAGGAGTGTGTTATTAAGCAGGGCCTACAGAAACCATGGTCATCCTGTATCTGCGGAGTTTCACCTTGTACATACACTGCATGGACACATTTTTTTGGGACACCTGGCCATTACACCTACAGGAACTGTCATGACATCCCATTCTAAATCCACGGGCAGCAATGTGGAGTTCATCCTCCCTTTGCCACTCTTCCGCGAAGGCTTTCCACAAGATTTTGGAGTGTCCATGTTGTTGCTCATTCATCCAGAAGAGCGTTTGTGAGGTCAGACTCTGATGGTGGTCGTGAAGGTCTGGCTTGCAGTCTCCATTCTAGTTTATTCAAAAGGTGTTTAATTGGGTTGAGGTCAGGGCTCTGTGTGCCCGTGGGCATCGCTAGTTCCAAGTATTTTAGCCGTGATCTTCCTTAAAAAAAAACACATGAAGTCAAGCCCCAGGTAAACTTGACATAACTTAACGTGGTCTGAGTTTCTGTTGTTCCTAAATGGTTCCACTTTGCAATAATAGCATTTGCAGTCTGCTGTGGAATATCTAGTAGGGAAGAAATCGAACTAATTGACTTCTTGCAAAGGTGGTATCATATATGACAGTACCACACTCAATTTCACTAAGCTCTTCAAAACAGCCCTTTCCTTTATAAATGTTTGTAAGTCCCACTGCATGGCCAGGCTCTTGATTTTATACACCTGTGCCACACTCAGAAAAAACGCTAAAAATTTGTATCTTTGCTTGTCACTGGGGCTGTATCCTCAGGGGTCTCTTAATTGTACCTTTAGCTGTAAGTAACTGATTCTAAGGAACATTTCTGTACCATTGAAGGCACATTAATGCTGTCTGTACCTTTGGGATGTCCCTCAGAGTCCAAATCTGTTCCTTAAAAGGTACGATTACAAGGGCACAGCTCCAGTGACAACCAAAGGTGCAATTTTTACCCTTGTTTTCTGAGAGTGCAATGGGTCTGAATGAAACACCTGAATCCAATGATTAATAGCTGTGCCCCAATACTTTGGTCCATATAGGGTGTATATAGCCTACTGACACCTCGAAGGATTTGTACCAGTTGTAATCTCAGGCTGCTGATTCCGTGTTATGGGTGGAGCCAATCATTTGGATTCTTTTAGAGAATTGGGTGATCAGTGGTCATACGGTGCACAACAATGAAATGTGTCCTCTGCATTTAACCCATATGTGACATAGCAGGGGGCAGCTAATTCAGGTGGACTGTGGGGGTGGGGTTAAGGTCTCCACCCATTTCTCCACCCATTTAAGGGGGTCCCGGAGGTTAATCAGCCCATATGGATGTATTCTATAGAAAAAGGTCATATTTACAAGATAAGAAAACTCTCACTTTTACATCTGAAAATATCAATAATAATACTTATAAATGTAATATTCTTTAAAATAATAGTAAATGAGAGAACATTAAATACAATTACAATAAAGAACATTTAATAAGATTTTATGCATGCATATATTATGCATCATATAATACAAATGAAATTTATGTTACGTATATGCATCGAACACATGTTATACGCAAAGACAAACGTACCTATTCGTTATATCTCCCCTCCCAAATAATACAGGGTAGAAGCCCTTAATAAAGCGAAGGTTACGGTTTTCAGTTCTGACACTCCTTCCCCCGACGCACACATGTCAAGCGGCTAAGCTGGTTGCCTCCGAAGAACATCTGTACCGTTGCTTTCATTAGAGGTGCGTCGTTCGTGGGAGCAGATCGCAGATCATGGGCTGCGCGATATCGGGTCTGGGTCTAACGCCGAAGTCGGGGAGGGGAATGAGCCACGCAGAGCCCTCAGCCGCGCGTCTGAGTCCGGAACAGATCGACATGATCCAGGAGTCTTGGAAAGTTATCCAGGAAGACATCGCCAAAGTCGGGATTATCATGTTCGTCAGGTACTTCTCATCGATGCGGTTTATCTGATTTTTCAGTGTGCCATGTAAGCTCTTTATGATGAATACATTATATTGTTTAGCCTACTGTTTTCTAATAACCTACTTAATACACAATAAATGCAACAATTTTCTGCCATTTCAGATTAATTTAACATATCATAAACCGCTTAATAACAATTTCTGTTTCTGCTTTATCTTCAGAATAGGCCTAACAACAGCCTGATTACTTGCCTAAATTAAATGATATTTAAAATATTTTAAAAATCCATTTTAAACTACAACAAATGTTCTTGAAGGTCAAGCGGTCTAATTTGCATTTCAGTCTGTTGGACCCGTGTTCCTATATAAAAATAACACTAACGCCTTTTCGGAGATGGTAATTAGAGTTGGGGTACAGGATTCGTCGATTCATTTTAAATCGCTAAACATTGTCAAAAAACTGATTACGTTTAACTGCTTATTAAACAACGTATTAATGTCCATGTACGAAAACAGCAGATCGTAGTCAGTTTCACATAATTAACTCCACTAATATAAATTTTCTGACATTTTTCTGACGTTTTTCGACATCTTTATTAATATTACGACCCTGATCTGGTTACTGTTATAATTTTAAAATTCCGCTTAAAAACGTGCCCCAGTAAATTGTCGTTGACATATCAAGGACTGGTATCATGAAATTGGTCATAAAATCCCTTCGGATTATTTGAAGGTTCTTAACTGCTTATCGGGTATCACACAAAAGTGGGGCAATAAGTTTCTGCATTACGCCCAAACACATAAAACTAAAAGTTCTCACTCGTTCTGTCAGTGTTTGATTTTTAAAATGCTTGATTATAGTACTACCATCTATGGAATCCCTTCAAATTTTGGCATGTCTCATTGAAAGGACGCCTACTGGGCTCCGCAAACGCATCATATCCTTTGTTACCATAAGAAATCAAACAGTGTGCCCGAGCGCTTTGGCAGTATATCGCACCCAATTCAGTCGCGCCCCGATATTTTCACGAAGTTGCACTGCGAGGTTTTGGGTCATTTCCCCTCTCTGTTCCCGTACACCTCGTGCCATTTCAAGGTTTCTCTCTCGCTTTACGACTCAAACGGCCGTGATGACTGAACGATGTGTGTAAAAGTGTGTGCGCATTACAGATAACATCCTGTAATATATTCTAATTATTTCAACCTTATTTTAAATAAATTAAACCCACGGTTATGGTGAAATAATCTACTATAATACATTTTTGTAATTCATTTTCTCATATTGTCTCCCTCCAGTTCGAGAATGGTTGTTATGCTCTAAGCTGATGTTTGAAGAATATATTTGGGTCTCAGCCAATCTGCAGGTATTAATCTGCAGGTATTAAAGATGGACTTACAGTAAAAAGGAAAAAGATGAAGAGATGGAGCCACAGATAGATGAGGGAGAATTCTTTGACAGTTAAAAACCTCCCTGAAAAATTTTGATAACCCCCCCCCCCCCAATGGTCCCCCCAAGTCCCTCACCTCTCCAGCAACACCACTTGACCCCCTGCAGGGGCTGGGTTTTGGGGTCTTACGCAATTTTGGCGAATACACGGTGGGAGTCTCTGCTTACCGATCTGATTAAATCTTTGCCTTTCCTTCCTGGCAGACAGCCCCCCAGCTAAACTTTTTAACTGTAATTTCCCTAGACGGACCTAATCTGAAACAATATGACATTTTAACAATTAACCGCACAGCACTTCTACTTTCAAGCAGCAGACAAAACACAGAGATCTCAAACCCGTGGCCGAATATGAGGGTAATTAAGCAACGGGAGGCTTGGCACAGGAGATGGGCCCGGTGTCGATTCGCAACCACTATTTATAGACAGCAGTGAGAACGGCCTCGTGCAAACTGGTAGCGTGTGTAGCACCATGAGAAATACAAATTTATAACCAAAGATGCAGCACAACCTGGGAAGAGGCTGGTAATGTGGGAACACTGAGCTGGGGTCATTCTCTCTGGGCAGCGAGAGGGTCTGGGCACCTGTGATGAGAAATTAGCCAGGATTATTTGCCAGGATTATATTGCCCCCTCCCCACCAATGGGTGTGACTATGTGAGCCCACTTCTGAGGGGGGGGGGGTAACAGTTTAAAGGGGAGTGTATAGGCAGCCCCCAAGACGGGACAGAGGCTCAGCCATACGGCTCTGGGTGCCTCTGATTCAGCACCGTTTTATTCACCAGAACACAAAGTCTGCTTTTCCGTAAGAGAGGGACAAGAGGGACTGGAAGGTGCAGTTATCAGAGCCAAAAATATGGGTATAATGCTCAGTAGGTGGGAGGGCTGTGCAGTGTGAGAGGGAGGGGGGTACAATTTGCCAAATGGGGGATGTGTATGTGGAAAATTGCTGGTTTATCAGAAGAGCTTTTTAATTGGGAGTAGAAACAGGGAAATGGGGAGTGAGGAAAGGTGCACTGGAGGGTCAGCTCCCTCAAGCAGCCTGCAGTGCCCTAAGGGCACCAGCAAATGCCCCATTTCAGCCCCCTCAAGCAGCCTGCAGTGCCCTAAGGGCGCCAGCAAATGCCCCATTTCAGCCCCCTCAAGCAGCCTGCAGTGCCCTAAGGGCGCCAGCAAATGCCCCATTTCAGCCCCCTCAAGCAGCCTGCAGTGCCCTAAGGGCATCAGTAAATGCCCCATTTCAGCCCCCTCAAGCAGCCTGCAGTGCCCTAAGGGCACCAGTAAATATCCCATTTCAGCCCCCAGGCTTCATCTGCATCCCAGCAGATTCATGTCTTACAAAATCCGTCCTCGTCCACACATAGAATTATTCCTTCTTAGAGACACCCAAGCCAGTGTGCTTCGGAGTTTCAAAATGTGAGCAGTAGGGCTCACAGAGATCCCTCAAACTACCTCGTTCAAGCAGCGACTTTGTTTTGTATTTGTATCCCCCCCCCCCCCCAATCAATACATTCCGAAACTGCAGAGATCGGTTTCAAAAGGGCTTGCAAACCATGTGTGTAAAAATACCACATTAAGCAATATCATAACAAAGTATCAATGAAGACGTCCATTTTGATTATTACATAATGCACAGTATTACATTTTCATCATTAAAAAGTGCAACTCCTGCATTTTGTAATAACCATCATAATATGAAATAATTTATATCATAATGCTGGGAAATGTATTACATGTTGTGTTCAAGCTCTCAATTACAAAATGTGACATGCAAACTCCACACACATAGAGCCATGGCAGAGACTTGAACCCAGGTTCCAGATGTGTGCGACCAACCATACCATCCCCGCTGTCACAATGTCCCAAAAACTTTCTTTGAAATGCGGACATGAGTTGAGTAGGCCGATAAATGCTTTCTCCTGAACTGAGATACACCTAAACATCCTGAAACGGATATACTTATATGTGATAGTGAGAAATAGTCTCCCTCTTATTTCACATTTTCATCTAATCACAGAACAAGTTGCAAAGCTTTGAAATGCTTAACGTAATTTAGAACCCAAGGAGACAGGTTCTCAAAAGAAGCCAGACAAATGAGCAAGCGATATGAAATATAAGGATGTTTAATCAGTGCTTGGAGACCCCTGCTTTTAATGGCTTACGAGTGGCTGTTGTCGTGGCAACAGGTTGTTTGAGACGCATCCTGAATGCAAAGACGTCTTCTTCCTGTTCCGAGACGTGGAGGACCTGGAACGGCTGAATACTAGCAAGGAGCTGCGAGCTCATGGACTGCGGTAGGTACTGTTGGAGTAGAACTCCGCCGGATCCGTCGATGAGTAGAGATCCACACCGGAGACGTTGGAGGAGTTTGCAAGTTCCACAAGTTTATTGGCAATCTGATTATAATCAGGGAGCGACTATCTGACATACATCCAGCATGTGCATCAAGTGGCTCTGAAGTACCTATCTGCTCTGCTCTCTTATAACCCATTTGGGCTTCTCCTCCCTCTTGCCATTGTTCCTGCTACGTGACAGCCACATATTTAAACTTTGCTCTAGTTTAGGTGTTAGAAAGTGTGCTTTTTCTTTCTCTCCTTCGCTGGCCTTGGTCCTTCCACCTGCACTTCTCCTTATCTCGTGAGCTTCCCCATCTGGCTGGGCCAAGCCGCCCTGTTTGGGTGCAAGCAACGTTGTATTTTGACTTAATTTCAGTTTCCTGGAACTGTCCTTCGAGCTACTTATGGCTTGGTAGGCCTTGCACCTGTTCTGATAATTAATGGCCAGACTCCTATAAGGTTCTGATCCCAACAGTACCCTCATCTCCACATGACCCCCTCTTCCTTCTAACTCCCTCACCTCCCTCCTTACTCAGATTGCTGTCTGCTCCACTACAGGGAGTAGGATTGAGTCAAACAGGGGGGATCAGGGGGATGTGGTGCCGGGAAATCTACCGGTGTCGTCCACAGATCTCCACATTCCAGTTCCAGCACATCAGTGCCTTTTATAGTGTCACACATGCAAACATTTCTAACCTGAAGCCAACAGATTTTGTTGTGGATTGTTTTTGTTTTGCAAGGAAACATTATGGGATAAACACATTGAAACATGTTGGAAATGATTTTAATAATTGAGTACTGACCAGGAACAAAATTGTTTTGCAGAATGACTACTTACATGTAGTCTCAACAGATTTATGACATCTGTGGGCTTATTTTAAAATTTAAATCCACCAAACACAATTTTTTGCCCCATTGGCTTTAGTGGAGCACTAACCAAAACAATGCTGGCTTTGTTGTGGAGAGATTTCTCAGTTTTATCGCCTAGCATCATAGGATGTGGTTGAATGGACTTCCCAAGGCACCAGTCACTCTAAAAGGTGGATCATTATGTTCCACAATAGGACAAGAGGCAGCTTCTCAAAACAGATGGCAAAATGCAGAGATTTTAGCGAGCTAAATGTATCGATCGGTGAAACACAATTAGATCACGATGTGGGTGTTGACTCTGGGGTCAGAAAAATTATAGTGATTTACAGAGCACATTAAGACTTCAAATTTCATGCAGGGCTTCTTGTAAAGCCGGCCATCTCTCTTTTTGATATTTTAAACTTGAATAAATACGAGATATGAAATACTTTGTGGAGTCCCTCACTTTCCAACCCTACAGCTGCTCTTAATGGAGCCCTACTGCTCTACCGGAACCACACACACAAGGTCCTGCTGCACAGAAGCCTGCCGCCATTCTCCTGCCCGGTTCAGTAACCCCACCTTCCACTGCAGGGTGATGTCGTTCATTGAGAAGTGCGTGGCCAGACTGAACCAGCTGGATCGCCTGGAGCAGCTTGCCCTGGAACTGGGGAGAACCCACCACCGCTACAATGCACCTCCCAAGTACTACGGGGTAGGACTCCTACTGCTGATGAGGAGGCTTCACTTAATCATGCAGAATCTGTGGGACCCCATTCACAGCGAAACTTCAGAGTACAGTAAAAACCCTCTTTTAGCACAAGACCACACCACATTACCATAGCTTATGAAATCGACATGGAGGGTTGCCCTCCCTCAAGCCGGTCGTCTGCGCTCTTTCAGTACGTGGGGGCGGAGTTTATCTGTGCTGTCCAGCCAATCCTGAAGGAGAAGTGGACCCCAAAGCTGGAGCATGCATGGCAGGTACTGATCACTTCTTATAGCTATTCTTTTGTTGTCTTTGTAGTAAAACCTTTTCAGAGATCAAAACAAACAAAGGTGCAATTCAATGGCGACAAGAAATATACACACAACGTATCCTTTGGTCACAAAGATCAAAAGAATTAATGAAAACACTTATTTTAATGCATTACCGGGTGCAGGACATTTTTAGGCTTGTGCTAATTTATTAAAAAGCTGAAGGAAACTGCCCTGCTGAAAAACATATTAACGAGGCAATTTGTATCAAACAGGCCAAATCTCTCTACAGTGAAAAAGGAAGGATATGGAAAATGATGAGCACTAATGAACATATTTCTCTGCTTTGATTTTAGCGAACGAGGAAATCTGTATCTGAATACGATTATATATGCAAGGAATTCTGGGTAGTTTATGACATCGTGGCTTCCATTATGAAAGGGGGGGGCGTGCGGCGTTGAATTACAAAGAGGTGAAAAGGCAAATTGAGTGTGGTGAAATTTTAAAAAGCCTCTCGGATGCCTCTGGGGTTTTCATACCACAAACCAAAAACATGGAGAGATGGGGTTCCCAGAACAACACGGTGAAATAACCGAACACCTAGGATATACAAACAGTCTGTGTCCAATACTAGCAACTCCTAATTCCACCCTTGATCCTAATCAAGATCTCATTTGTTTCAGATTGCTTTCCATTTGATGGAAATTTGAATGTAAATTTAACGGTCAAGAGTTAAAATGGAATAACTCTAGCTGCTCTGGGGGAAACCCTTAGAAATGCCCCAGTCTGACCTACTGGGATGGCTGTAAGCATCAATTTAATGTCCCACCCACACCAGAGTCTCTTCCTGTACGTTACTGGGATCATGAAGCGAGGGTACCAGGAGGAGGAGGAGACCTACAGCACCTCCGCGGGAGCCTCCAAGCGAGAGAGACCGCAGAAGACAAACACAGCCCTTTAACGAGCCTCAGCAAGCCTGCAGCCAATCAGCCATTACTACACTTCCTATGTATATACTGTATTCATTTTTTTATCCCTTTTCTGCGATGTGTCTTTAAGCAGGTGATTTTATTTAGCTTTACCCAACCTGAAACATTTATACTTAACCAAATACAATTAAATATTTTTAAAATGGTCTCATAGGCACTATATGGCTGTGTCTTTGCAGTGGAATACAACAAATAAAGCTTCAAAAACAGGTAAAAGGCCAGAACAAATAAAATTATTACACTGAAGAAAAACTTTATTCCCTTTAGTCTTCTTCGCTCCCACTTCACAAATGATACATCTTAATCCCTTCTAAGACCATGCAGCACATTTTTTTGTGCATAAAGTCCAAACCAGGACCCCAAAAATGACATCAGCTCCTTCATGAATTTATTTGATGAGGGGCAAAAAAAAACAAAATTAAACAACCAAAACAAAAGGACAGGACCGTGGGGAAATTAATCCAGTATTTCATTGACTGGAAGCTTTTTTTCTCCCCAAAATTCAGTGTTTTTTCCTTTCTTGAATTTACATGAAGACTTAACACAATGATCTAAAAAATTAAAACATTAAAACATCCGGTGTTGTCACAGGCGGAAAATACTGACAATTGCCAACAAGAACTGAAATTCTTCTATGTTCTGGCCCACGTCAAAACGGCCATTCTGAACATATCCTGAGAACACTTCATCTTGTACGAACAGATGCCAAGAGCCAATCAGAGGACAGTACCAAAAGAAAGAGGCTTGCGATGACAGGTGACTGATACAACGATCAAAATCAGAAATGCTTTTCATAAAATACAAGGTTGAAAGCAGTTTAAACCCACCGATATTGCTCTGATTTTTGTGAAGGACCTCCCCCCTTCTACCTACACCAGGCTGTACTTTCTGCAGGTCAAGCTCCCCTTTACCTTAAAGGACAAGCTGCAGGCCTTCGACATAAAGCACTGGGCAGCACTCCCAGCCTGCTTCCCCGGAAGCCAAAGTCGCCATTCTGTCACGCTGCCGTTCTGTACGGGTTGGACTCATTTTCCAGGCGGGAGCTGGCAGCTGTAATTAAGGTTGTGCTGATGTAAAGGGGGAGGGACACTCGGTTTGTGGGGGTGTGGGTGGGGTTTTCCGGCACCTTCCGCTGGTCACTGGGTGGCTTTGGTCTTCTTGCTTTTGCTCTTCTTGTCCTTCTTCTTCAAACCGTCCATGTGCGCCCTCAGTAGGTTGGAGTAGGCCTAGACAACGGGGGCAGTTCATGTGGGTCAGTGTCATCGTAGAGACCTCCACGTGTGACTGACCCAACCCTGCATGCCTAGTTCTCAAAACGAATACAATATGGATGCTTTAAGTAACCCCAGTTATTTATCACACACATCACTGTGGTCTATACAAGGCATTAATTATGGCAAAGACCTACAATCTTGATTTTATTTAAACGGTATAAAGCATAATGTCAGGAACACAAAATAATCTGGTGCCTTTCAACCACCATCAATTAGCCATTTAATAGCCCAGATTCAGGTTACATACCTCATTAAAGAGTATAACAGTAAAACTCTCTTGACATGAGCAAACAACCTTCACATCAGGAGACCCAGTGTATAACCGCTATGCTACCTGCTCACTGCCCCATACTAGAGTAAAATTAAAACCCCAATGGACCTGCTTTCAGCACCACAGCCAATCATACATGTCCACCTAACTGCAGTGAAAAAAGGGAGATGGAACATACATTTTTGCTTTTATTAATACTACAAAATAATATTAGCAGTCAGACTCACTGACACCATACAAAATGTGGGGGGAACAGAACTGCCTGATTTTGATTTCTCAATCCATTGATAAATAATGCTGAGGGTTTTTCACATCTGGCCAACTCGTCCCAGCCATAGAGTGCAACCACAAGTAGTGTCGTCAAATTACTTTACTACCCAGAGTCGCAGCAGAGAACCACCAGCTCTGTCCGATTTATCTTGGTCCAGACATACACTCTCCCGTGTCCCATTCCTCCAATAAGCCAAGTGTACTTGAATGTACACTATCCACAAAGTATGTTAATGTTCTTTGGCTAAGTATATAGACCACAATGCACCGCAGGTGATAACTAATACTCACATCGAATACAAGGAAATCTACGGGCTTATCAAAGCCCAACAAGTCTCCAAAGAAGTTTCTATACAAGTGTGCAATGTCATACGATGAATGTTTACACAGCCTAAGCTCCATTGAAGGACAACCCCAGACACAGCGAACAGAAATAACAAGGGACACCCTACCTCTTCAGATGACAAGTGTACCTCACTGGTTTCAAGAAATCCCCACGCACTTGGCGTCTTTACGACATGCGTCGTACATCAAAACATATCAGCATAGTGTATAGTATGTCAGCATGCTTGGCATTAAATGTGCTGAATGGGACGCCGTCACTCCTGTATTCTTTTATAGCCAAGAAAAGAATGCAGGGACGCTAAAGGTAGCCACATTTTATTTTTATTTTTTTACAGGTATTCAGATAGGTCTTTGCAGCAGGTAATTTCTGATACTTTGTCTGGTTTAAACGCGTCACAATGCACAAGATTTACATCTCATGGCTGTGAGACGGCAGTCAGAATGTTAGTCTCACAAATAAGAGGTTTGAAACTTGCGGTCATAACACTCACCATCTGGAACTTTATTACTTCTTTACTGCTGACCTGAAAAAAGTAAATGACACATTTGATGGTTTTGCCTTCAACTGCAACCTTACAATTAAAAGACCCCTACTCACTTGTGTAATGAATTTTCAAAGTTTATTAGAGACTATATATAAAGGGGCATTTTAAAGCCAATATATATTTTTCATGATTTTAAAGCCTCATGCACTGTGGTAGACTCACCACTGTGCTGATTTTCCTCTTGCCGTCTGTTGCTCGGAGGAGACACTTGTTATCAGCAGGTTCAAAAGTGTCCGGGTTTCCTTTCCTGGGGACTGGCTTTGTCCTGCCGTCATCTGTGTAGATGTGGAGGAATCGAGTATGGGTTTCTATACAGTGATGTACACCCTCAGGCCTCATCACTCAAACAGCGGCATTGCATATGAACGACCAGACTACAGGAGCCGCAGGACTTACACTTCTTTAATGTGATGTAAACGCTCCCACTGGTCCGGCATTTCTGAAAGAGCCGCGTCAGTTCGGTCAGGAACTAGAAAAAAGAAAAATAGGTTCATATTGCGCCCTTCCAAAATAGGCCCCTTGGCATGTCATCTTTACAGTATTACACTAGTGAAAAAGGGATACAAAGACAAAGAAATGCATTTATACAAGCTCTGCAGGATGATTTACTAAATCAGTTTTCATAACGGGCGCTAGATAGGATGTAAGTAACTCTGCGCTATTAGTCAAGTTCTCCCCAAGCGAGCATGATGGATCGAATGGCCTCCTCGTTTGTAAATTTCTTATGTTCTTATGACAACCCGGTTATTCCGTAAGTTTCATACAGGAGAGGGAGGCAACACTACAGGCTTATCGATACGGAATTTCGAATTAATGCTTCTGCCGTAGTTATCGCGATGCACAGCAGTGATACCAATGCGTATTTAAGGTATACACATGTAGTGGTTACCACTGGGTCTTCATCAGTCTATTTGATATCCTCCTGGCTCCTGTGTGTGTGTGATATCAGATGGTTAAAACCGTTCACAGTACACATACTCTTTAACTGTTTTAGTACTCCTCCGTAGTCTTCATTCGGGGTTAATACCTGTGTTACTTGTTTTTCTTATTTTTAATCAAAATCTCCCAGGCTTTTGTAATCTGCGCATAGATTGGTACCCAACCTGGCTGACCAGCTCTTTTCACAAGACTATGGTTTACCCGTGGCTGAAATGTCAAATTAAATTAGAAATCGAAAACATTTAAGACACTGATTTTCAGTTCGCAGAAGCATCAGGCGTTAGATAAATAAAGCATGCTGTAATTTGTTAAGAGTTCATTGAAATTAACAACGCAAAACAAGCCACGAAAAACACCCAACCCAAACTAATCTCACGGTTCAATTAATAAATGGAACATACCCTAATAACTTACCGAATCATTTTCAAGGAGAACCATGACTTTTCCCCGTAATTATAAATCTCAGGAACGCGTCGCTCACAGCTGACTCTAAGCACACGTAACTTAACCGGAAGTTAATGTCTAGCCGCGACCTTTCACCTTTGACCGTGTCATGTGACGCAAAACAAGGAAATTAACTTAAGCGAGCAGCATCACAGCCGGCACCCAAATTGTTAGTCAGTGATGCTTTTGCGGTTTAATTTTATTTTTGGTAAATATGTACATGTATTCAGTGTAATATATGTTATATGGAAGGAATGTTTAAACAAATAGACAGCGTTAAACGTGTTAAGCGTTCTGCTGTACGTTAGTTTATAGACCAGAGTAAATGTTTAGTTTTAAACTCTTTCACGTAATTTGTCAAACATAACACCTGAGAAGTACTTATAAAAGAAGGGAAGCAGCTGTACGACAGTCTTTACAAAATACTGTGAAGACTGAGGTGTAGTAAACGATTTTATTTATGAAACAGATTAAAAATATTAATGCTTATGTTACATCACGCCTGCCGGTTGGGGAAAACACCAGAGTTGCTTAAAACATACTCAAAACCAATACTTGAAAATTCAGTCATATTAAGGCAGACTGCATACGTATCCATACACCTTCTTTCGCCTAAGAACGATTATGATCTGTTAGCTAGATTATTCGTTATTCCAGGGTCTATTGGTAAATGTACATTCGGGGTTGTAACCAAGGTTAGACAGCTTGAAGGCATATCGAGAGTTCCAGTCCCTCTCAAAGGCCGCCCTCAGCTGCTCCTGCAGCGTTTCTCCTGTCCGTCCTGGATGCGGCTTGTCCTGGGATACCACCAGCCCCACGCCGGCAGTATTATCAAAGTAGTCAGCTGACCAGTTTGACGTACCTGCACATAGATGAAATTGGCTCAGCGGATGCAAATATTTTTATTATTATTTCATTTTGTTATGTTTATTGCTCTGTCTTACCAACGTACGCCGCTTTATCTGTCACCATATATTTATTGTGGTTTACTCTGGAAAAAGGAATGTCTGATTGGTTCGCCACTGGTACGATATACACTTTCTGAAAAAAACAAAAGAAACAGAACATAGATGTTTGAAATGGTAAATCACTGAGATTTGACCATCAGCTAGAAAAAATAATAGAATTTAGAAGCTACGGAAATGTTTTGTGAACAGGACTTAAGTACTTGTGCGATAATGCCACACCGTACCACTTCAATGCTGATGTTGGCGGCTGGGTAGTGCAGATCATTGAGAGATTTCAAAAATGGCAGCATGGCTGGATCAGTGTCCTGACCGCAACTGACCAGCAGGCGGACTGCAACCTGCTTTGCGAAAGCCGTTTGCCTCAATGCGTCGTCAAGTGCAGGCCAGTAGCTTGAAAAAAGAAAACCGGATTACACTATGAAAATGTCCATGCTGTTAATTAGATTATATTTACTATTTCATTATTTTGAGCACAAGAGGTCCATGAAAAATAGGAATTCACATGCCCAGCTGTAATACCACATCAATCCACTTGAGGGCACAGTGAATTTTATGTTAAATGCATCATAAGAACATTAGATATTTACAAAAGAGAGGAGGCCATTCTGCCCATCAAGCTCGTTTGGTGAGAATTTAACTAATAGCTCAGAAATGTTGTACTGCACACATAAAGTTTAATGTTTCTAAATAGAAACAACAAAAGTGTCCATCCATCCATCTTCAAACCACTTAACCATTTTGTCTAAGCATATGTCTTTGAACCGCAGGAAATTTCCCAGAGAAAATCCACACGACACAAAGAAAACATGCAAACTCCACATGCACCGAGCTGAAGTGGCATAAGAACCCTCAACCCTAGATACGTACGAGAATGTATATATGCAAATTTCGGACAGATAAATGACAATCAGGGGTCCAAAATTTCGTTTCAACCCACCATTTGAGCATAAAGAGTCACCGTCACAGAGTACTCAACTGGTTGGTTGAAGCAAAATCTTGGACTGGATTTTTACTTTCTGGGCCTGAAATTTCCACCTCTGTTAATAATCACTGAGCTCATTGCAGGCTGCTTATTACATGATGCAGGCTATCCTGGGATCACCTGGAAGGTTTTGTAAAGCGAGACGTGGGAAAGTACTCCATGACGGCCACATAGACGAAAAGCTCCGCCTCCTGAATCACAGTGAGTATGGCATCTAGATCCATTGTTCGAGTGCTTGGGCAGAATGACGGAGGTGAGGCCTGATAAGGAACAAGGAACAAGTTTCATTTGGACGTAGCTTTAATTATGTAAAGACTTACCGTTCCATCATGGCAACGGCGACAATGAAGAATACTTGACGACATAACAATGCAATAACATCAGCAGTGCCCTGTATTCAGAATTGGTCAGGAGCTGAATACATAACTACATGCATTATAAGAAATCGACACCTCAGCAAATTTTAGACTTAACAGTACAAAAAAGTAGAAGAGACTCGGGTAAAATTCTGTTCCATCAGTTTATAACAAAACCTGCTGTTTCAATGCTGGCCCTATGGGTTGAAGTCTGATTTTGGGGTGTTAGTTTGGAATCGGCAAAGATAAGATTTTAATTTGGGGAGGAACAAAAAAGCTACATAAAAGTAATATTTCCAAGCAATGCAACGACTGGACATTTTTCACACTTTTAAAGTCATATTCAGTCATATTCAGCCCTGTATCCTTTTTGTTTTTCATAGCAACCATGTTAAAAACTAACCCATTAAAACTCTAATCACACTGGTTGACAGTAATTTACTCTGCAGCTGTTTCACAGTTAAACTAAAAATGTAGGGGTTGGGAAAAGCAGGAGGAAATGAGAAGGACTCACAGAGATGTAGATCGCACTGGCTGCACCGCTTATGTTAACCATCAGGGGGCTCTCTTTGTTGATGGAGGTGTCAAAATATGCGGGCCAGTGTTTCGGGACAGAGGCGTTGTGGCGTCCCATAACCCAATATGATTTGAAGATCTTATATAGGTCGACAGCCAGATGAGGGCAGTCATAGACAACCACTCCAAGCTCCTTCACCTTGGTTTGATAGATAGATAGATAGATGATAGATAGATAGAAAGAAAGAAAGAAAGAAAGAAAGAATGTGCTGAGCAGACCTTGAAAACTCATTTTTTTCAATATTCCAGACCTGCCTGGTTATTCAGAGCTTTAAAAAATCTGTAGCCTTCACCTGCGTCAAAGCTCTCCAGTCCATGTTGGCACTTCCGATGAAGATGTGCTTCATGTCTACCACCCAGAGCTTGGTGTGGAGCACACCCCCAGTCAGATGGCCAAAGTTAACCTTTCTGACATGAATCCCTATTGGAGGGGAAACACATTATGAAGGCTGACTTTGTGTCTAGAGAATAAAATAGTTTAGCATGCAGGTAACTGGTTTTGAAATGGGAACCTTTAGCCTTGAGAACCTTCAGGTCAGTAGAGTTGTTTCTCACAGTTGGAACGCTGGTTGCCACCCAGACTGAAACATTTCTGGATGGAAGGTCTTGGAAGCGCTTGAATATGTCCCTGCCCTGTCAAACATAGAAGTCCATAAGTCATCAGCCCAGAGGGGGTAACACTTCAGCAGGTGTCAGGCTGTCGTGGGTGACTTCTGACACAAGACGACTCACTAGCCAATCCGTGGAGGAGTTGACTCCGATGTCATAGTCCGTGAGAGTCCAGTAGAAAGATGCCACATAGACGCTGTTGGTTGCCTGGGTAAGTAGGTCTTTCCAGGCTTCGTACATGGGAATCCCGAAGGTGGCGTTGGAGTCATAATTCATGTACAGAGGGATGCTCTCAGCTAAAACAATCCTGGGGAATTTACAAGGATATATGTATTTTTTCAATACTTTAACTGGTGTGGTTACAGCAGGGCTGCTGTTGGAGATTTTGGGCCCCTAACCCAGACCAATCCAATTATGTTCCCAACTGTCCCCCTCTTAATGGCACCCCTGGGATACAGTATTTGCTCCTCCTCTTCCTAGAGTACACCCTCAGAAAAAGGGTAAAAACTGACCCTTGTAATTGTACCTTTTAAGATACAGAAATTGACTTTGATGAACATCCCAAACGTAGAAACAGCTTTAATGTACCATCAGTGGTACAGGAATGTTCCTGAGGGTACAAGCGCAGTGACAAGCAGAGGTACAAATTTTTACCTCATTTCCTGAGATTGTATAGTAATATAGATACATCACACTGTGTGTGTCTGGTGAGTGGGAATATTTCGATTTTGCCAATTTCTTTATGAGGAACAATGAAAGCTGTAATTTCCTCATCTCCTCACCTGCATTGCCCTTCTGAGACAGAATGCTGACTGAGCTGATCATCCTCTGGGTCCCATGCAGCCCTGACCCCCTTGGGGTCATCTGCTTTGTGGGTGGATTTCTCTCGCAGGGTTAGGAAGAGGAGCGTCCCCAATGCAGCCAAGCAACCAACGCTCAATATGAAGGTTTTACATTTTCTACAAATGTTCTAACAAAAAACAAACGCATTCAAGCACTTGGATTTTTAAAATATTTTTTTTTTATACAAGTACTGGGTATACAGGTATATAAGTTTTTTGTAACAGACAATAAAGCGTCTAAGATTCATCTTACCTTTCGGTTGGAAACATAATTGTCATGCAAAGCAATGTATGGAGAGAACATTTCAGTTGCCATTATTCCGTGTCACTGGAGAAAAACAACGGATTATGATAAAGATGAATTTACATTGATCGACCACAGTAGTGGTATTTCCAGCAAAATTTCAAAGGTTTTTGGACATTATAGACATTTGGTTTATAGCTACTAGTAGTTGACCTGGTAAATCTATTGATGATGAGCAGTACTAGCCAGTTCGTTACAGGTGAGTGATAGTTAAGGTCACGTTTACAGGTTTCACAGTGTCAGATAGGGAGGTCTGCTGGACAGGCTAAACTCAGCACCAACACACTCAGCTGGAGACCAGTAACGGCATGCAATTCATCAATACACAACAGATTTATGCCCAAACATTGTGGGGATTTTAAATGAAACAGCACCTCAGAATGTGGAAAAAAAACAATCGCAGAATAGAAAGCCTTACCAGTAATTGTCAGCTGTCTGTTCTCTACAAAAATGAAAAAGTTTTGTGTTCTCTGGTTCCTCTGAAGACGTATCAGACCCCTGCACAGAAAGCCCCATTTCCTGTTTTAAGTTTCTCCACTTCCCCTTTTGTGTGCATTACAGCTAAAATAAAAGGTTAAACACACACACTGAAACACACCTGTCATACTGATACTGCAGGAGAAAGTTCAGCGAAGTGTATGAAATTTGAGCAGCTAGTACAAAATACACATCGGCCTGATAAAATATCCCCTCCCCAGCCCGTCTGACCACCCCGCTGCATCACTGCACTATGCAGCGTCTGCAGTAAAGATTCACACTGAAACTAGTGAAGACGAAGGGCATACCCTGGTCAGGTTCCAACCCCCACCCCCAAATGACCTTGGCCAGTATAAGTGGTTGGAATATGGCTGGATGGACACATGCCCACTGGGAATGGATGATGGCGATGAGAGCAATGTGCATTTTGCAGCATTTCCATGTTCAATTTAAGAAGCTCAAAACAGCTGAATGAACCACAACCCACACACATCAATAAAGATTGACGTCAATTTATTACAAAAGATAAATCAAACTTTTCTAAATAATGCAAAAAAGATGTACATAATTTCCCCCCCTAAACAAATTTTCAAAACAATGTAAATAACCCAAAAAACTGGAACTCATCCGTAAATTATACCTTATGTTCATGAAATGAACAAAATTGAAATGTTACGGGGAAGTAGGACATTTTGAAACTGGAATAGCAGAAGGATGCAGATCTAGTCCAGAATATTGGCGTGATGTTCCTGGAAAATGTCTTGTTTCTTTTTCTTTCATGCATGCAGGGGTTAAGCAAAGGAACTACAAAGGAAATGACTAAAAGGAGTTTATGCAGGACACTGAACATCAGCAGCAGTGGTCACATGGTCACATCACAAGCATTGCAGCCAGTCGCATCAATTTAAATACAGCTGCAGTAAAACGCATTTCGCACGGGCCGGCATTTCACGGTGGTAATTCAGTACCTTTATTAGGCACAGTAATTCAACAAGAAGTAATGCAGCAGCCTCTGTGAGCCGGGGAGAGGTCCATAACCAATTAACGAAAAGCAAAGAGCATACCAATACACGTCACGATGGCTAAATTACTTTATGAACAACAGATTGAAAAATAGTGTTTTTTTTCCAAGCTGGACAAGGTGAGGGTGTTTCTTAAATCTCATCCAAATCCCCCTGTTCAGTTGGTTCATTTCCCCACTGCAAACCAGTCCGACAGCTAGGTGTCCTTTTAGGGAAAAAAAAGCACATTTGGTGTGATACACTCTACCTCAACCCCCCCCCCCCAAAAAAAAACAAAACGTGCCACATGTGCATTTTTGCAAAGCGGCCGTAAGGCCTCGCCCACCCACCTTCAAGTGAAGCTAAGTGCAGAGGGCCCAGGTTACCATGGTACCCTGGGGGACACAGTGTTTTTCTACCATAGTGCAACCAAGAAGAGGAAGCTGACCCAATACAGGACCTCGCTCGGGGTGGGGGGGAATACAGCCTCAGCAGCATTTATGGGAAATGACAAACAGGCACAGTACATTTTGGACCGTTACTGGACATAACTGGGATGGTTCTGAACAGGACACCACTTCAGGGATGACGTTTAATGCCAGCACGGGGCCGACAGAGTGGTCATCTTTGGCCTTGTGTTACAGTTGCCACTGTTTCAGCTGGACTGCAGTAACAAACAGGGGTGACTTCCAAGCAAGAAGGTGATCCGCACGGACAAATCATAGTACCTCTGACTACATCCTCCTCATCAAAAAAAAAAAAAACACCAAAAAACAGACTTTGTGCCATCTGACCGTGAGAGTGAGCAAGCCAGACGGTCCACGGAAGCCCACACGGGTCAGGGCCTGAGATACGAGTGTGGAGGAGACAGGAAGCGATTGCAGACAGAAACGTACTTACATACTTAAACATACTTGTGCTTCCTGGGGATAATGTGGAAAGGGCTACTTTAAATACAGCGTGACATCAAAAGCCATCCCAGTTCAAAAACTACAAAAAAAAAACTAAAATCAGACAGATTCCTGACGCACAAGATCGGTCTGTCAGACTCGTTTAGTGCGATATTTTACGAGAATTTAATACATTTACTCCACCTGACAGCATCAGGTGGGCTTCCGGACAGCAGCTCAAAAGCATGCCAACAGACAGGGGGGTGCGATTCACCCTCTCGGAACAACATTGTGACGCTTTTCTTCCATGGCTTGTCACATAAATACGTTCAAACGTCCTCCATGACACCAGGTTCAAAATCACGGCCAGGACCTAAAGCTCGATGATATCGACTTTCAGGCTAGCGACGTGGAACATGAGCGCAAATTGCAGAATGTCAGTGTGAAAGCGTGAGGGTCGGAGCTCCCGTCCTGCTGTGGGGAACCCTCCACTGATCTGTCGCAGCCCAGACCCGTTTTGTTATAGACCCAAATACTGCTCTAAAGTGACGATGAAGGCATGCAGGCTGCATTTCCACGCAAGCCACTTGTTATGGCAAGCAAGGCATTTTCTACGACTTGCTTTGTTTAGCCTAGGTTTTTTTGTACCATACTGTCATCCCCCACCCACATAAACACACACAGTAAGCACATAAAACCTGATGGACTATACAAGCGTTTGAGAAGAAACTGCCACCAGGGGGCTCCCCGTAGCTTAAAGCATGATGCTCTCAACTTCGGGGTCTGCCATGGCCCTCCTGATACGCTCTCTGGCGCTGTCAGTCTGTGACGGTGGCCTAGATTCCTTGGAGGGAAGGCGGGACTTGGGAGTGCCGTGCCCCGGGATTGGACAAGGACCTACAATAGTGTTGATGACTGACAGAGAAAGGAAAATCGATTAGCACCATTAGCATCAAACCGCTATCTCTGCAGGCATGCCTGTTCACTACAAGTCAGTATAGCCGTTATTCTAAGTGTTACATAAATCTCCCAGTCTGTTTACCCTTTTCTTCCAGCATTAATGGAATTATGACAAACAAAGACTTAGTGACTGAAAAACAGAAAGTGAAAAGTCTGGAAAACACAAGGAAAAGCTCATCAGACCACGAGGGTGATCTCACCTTCTAGCTGCTTCTGGACCCTTCTCAGCTCCTTCAAAATGGACGAGATTTCCTAAAACACCAAATAAGTCTGTCACCAACCTGAAGGCCACCACTGGGACGGGTGCCTGGTCTTTTAGCACATCAAAACACTACAGCCTTGAAAGGTCAGGCGAAGATGTTTGCAGGACAACCTTGTTGGATGTTTTGAGGATGGGGACTTCATTATCCGCATTAATCCTGGCTTCTAACTCCTCCCAGGCGTCCAGCTTGTCGTGGAACATGGCCCTGGGGGGGGGGGGGGGCAGGGAACAAAAAAAAAATAAATGTAGATATACATCAACAGGTAATTCCAGAGTTGGCACTAATATTCAACATTTAACAAGAAAAAAAATGCCTTTAGGCATCTCAGCCAATCTCTCAACATACAGGTAGTTTTAAAATAACCATATTTTATGGGATGTACACTGTAGTGTGTGAACCACATGACACTTTCTGGAAACCCCACCGCTGCCACACATATTGGTTTCCAGACAACAGAAGGTTGTTTTGCCACGACAGCAGTTCTACACGGCTTTGGCAAGCAAGCAGACAACTTTAACCTGGAACGCAACACTGGCAATGGTCAATGGTCATTGGTCATAGAAGCTCACTTCATTTTCTCCGCCAGCTGTTCCGTGTTTTCACGAATAGCCTGTGATAGCTGAGAGACGGGATTCAGCATCAGGTGATCGAACATGACCTGGAAAGACCAGAACAACGGGAAAAGTAAATCAAGGGTTTATTCAAATCCTATTTAGGATCACCGGGGATAAAAACGGTAAAACTGAAATCTGTATGGGACTGAGAGAACCGGAGACTCGAGGGATCATTGTGAATTGCGCTAAGAAAGGCAACAATAAGCTTTTGTGCTGCTGGTTCTGGAGGGAACGTATCAGATTACCTCCTCACGGTTCCACACGCGGCGCTTGGAGTTCAGGTCTTGCTCATTTGTGTTCTGGTCCGGTTCATTGAGCCTGGCCGAGCCAGGCGGAACCTTCTGGTAATTTAGGCTGGCTTCCGGAATGCGCTGAACCAACTAGAAGGAGAATAGCAGAGTAAACGTACGTGGCGTGAGGGAGAGACGGCTTGGAGGCGACTGCGGGAGCACGCTACTCTCAACGTGGGAAGGAGCTGGAAAGTGGATTACAGAGAGTGCACAGTGGAACAAAATGGAGGGAAGACGGCCTATGCCAATTCCAACACGGCTAATGACTGAAAGTGAGTGACAGCCAATACAGAAGGATGGGAGAGTGAGGAGAGGGGTGGGGGTAGGAATGGGCTCAGCACCTGAGATGTGCGGGCGGCTTGCAGAGATGGGTTTGTTTTCTGTTCACAGGAAGAGAAAGAGAGATCAACATGAAGACGAAGTCCTGGGCAGCTACTGTGCACCTTCCCTGACAACAGTGACCCCTACAGGTTTCAATTTCAGTTTAGGATTGACCGCCACAGATAGAAAACTGTTCGGAAGGTTCAGAATAGAGAACAAAGAGAGGTACCTCCTCTCGGGCAGAAATGGTAGAAGCGGGAGTGCTGGGAACAGGACTGGGGGCCTGGGAGTCACCATCCCCGGCTACGTCATGGATCTCCCGCGCCAGGATTGCCAGGTCCTTGGCTAGGTCTTGACTCAGTCTGGGGGAGAGTGGAGGAGGCGAAAGAGCAAAGCTCACGTTAGACTGCAGAGTCATACCTTGTACAAAATACAGACAGCAAGCTGCGGGCAAGGTGGAAGATAGCAACCAAAATTCAAAGTGTCTACATGTTCTTGCAGTCACTGGATGCACATAAAATATAAAAGCTACACAGGATCTAGTCACACGCCTTCCGAACCTGGCGATCTCCGCACTGTGCGCCGACCAGTTCTGGAAGGGGTCACCCTCGTCCTCATCCTCGGACTGGCGAGACTGAGAGCGGAGGCGGGGCACGTTGGACGCCTGGCCCTGGGGTGTCTGGGTAGCAGCCGACGACTGCGAGCGCTTGTGCTTGGGGGTGCCGTCGTACTCCTCGTCCGACGTGGACGTGTAGTCGGAGCCCTTCTGCCGCCGACGGGAAGCTTTTTCGAAGATGCGTGAAAAAAGAAAAAAAAAAAAAGCCATTAGGACAGATAAGATGGTTAGGTATGATAATGGATTAATTGACATACCGATTATTATTAATAATGAGATGACAACGATGTGATCGCTGGACTACATGGAATCTGGGACTACTGCCACAGTGGGTGACACCATGTTCACAAACTCCAAAAACCCTGGAATACCAGTCAGGAAAGCAGCCCCTCCACTAGCACATTGGCAGCTCTGTACTCACCAGCTGTGCCGGAGTACTTGGCGCTGCTGGAGCGAGTCCGGCTGACGGGCTGCTTCCCCGTGGATGGCAAACCATGCCGGGACCTGGGTTCGGCAGTGGACGCCTTGCGCACGGAGCTTCCGGGCTCAGAGCTGCGGGTGGAGAAGCCCGTCCGTCCGGCAGAAGACTCAGTGTCGCTGGGTGCGGTGAAGGAGCCGGTCCGCTTGCGGGGCTGCGCCAGGATGTCCAGCCGGGATAGCTTCTTGGCATCAGCTGCTGGCTTAGCTGGGTCTGAGTTCTGAGATGTGCGGTCCGTCTCGGTGCCCTCGTTGTCCGAGGCATCGCCCAGACGGGCACGGCGCAGCATGGAGGCTCGCGTGGCCCGTGGGGCAGAGAGGCTGTTGGAGCGCGCCAGGCCCTGGTGACCCTTGGATGCCTTGCTAAGGTCCTCTCTCTGGGGCTGAATGGAAAGCTTTTTGCTGACAGAGGTACGAGAGCCGGTCTCCTGATCCGATGAGAAGTTGTCAAGCCCGTGGCCCTGAGGCTGGATAGAGTTCTGGGTCTCATCGCTCAACTCCATGGAACCACGGGTCCCAGAGTTGCGCCGGCGGTGGAACCGCTTATCGGAATCAGCCTTGCCAGTACCATTGGTGGTTTGAGAACGCCGCTTCTCGGACAGGCGCTCGAGGGCCGTGGCCGTCCGACCCTGGTCCTGGATGGACAAGGATGACGACTTGCCCTTCTGGGTGCTGCTGACAGCAGCCTTCTTCTTGGACGCGTCACTGGGAGCATTCTGGTTGCTGACCAGGCTGACTGTGCTAGATGTATCTATGTCCGACTCTCCCGAAAGGGAATCCTCCACTCTCTGGCTACAAGCCTGAGTCTGGGCTTGCAGCTTTGCCTCCAGGGCTGCCAGCACGTTCTCAGTGTCCCTGAGGAAGGACTCTGTGTCCTGTCCGCACTGGCCCTGGTGCACCTCAGCACGGTCTGTGTCCCTCGGGGCGGAATGACTCTGGATGTGTGGCAGCTGGTGGACATGGACGGCATCACTCTGCTTGTCCCTGGTGAAGCTCTCCTGCCGCAAGAACGAGGCAGCGCTCTCTTTGGCAGTCGTGTCCCCCCTGTCTTCCGTGAAGAAATTGGAGGCCAAGGCTGAGGCAGTGGACTTGACCGCCCTCTTGGGCTCTAGGTTGGCCTTATGCTGGTTCAGGGTCGTCGCAGAGGCGGCTTTCTGTGGTGGATTCCGATCCTTTTCTGCCAAAGATGGGGCAGCTTCTACCTCCTCTGAGCCGATGTAGAAGAACGTGGACTTTGGTTGGGGCCTCGTTTTCTCTTTTGTGGGCCTTTCCGTTCCCCCGGAGAGAGAGTTCTTGCTCCGATCTGCCGCAGCGGAGCCATCATCAGACTTGCTGGCATCGCTCAGGCTGTCAGGATCCAGCTCATCCTGCACAGTCAGCCTCTGGACGGCGTCCCCTTGGCGGCCTGTGGCCACGTCCTGCTTGGGGGCCTCGCGGCTCGTGGCACTTTCCCGTCGCATTGAAATGCTGGGGGCCGAGTTCTCAGCTTTTTCAGATGGAGGAACTTGGGGAAGGAGCCGTCGTGTTCTGGAGCCGTGGGTCGTTTCTGGCTCAGCACTGTCCGATCTGTGGTTCGGCAGTGCATGATGGGTAACCGTACCATCTAAGCATAGAAACAAATAAGTTATCTGCATGTTCAGTCCCAGGTAGCGTTTAAGGATGTTCCCTGGAATGCGGACTGCTTGGTTCAAAGGCGGCAAATGATTCCCAGAGACGTAAATCAAATGGGCTAATGACGGAACACAACGATATTCAACTCTTTTACCTCCATCTATGAAGTTTCCCTGCGGTGGGGTGTCCAGGAGCCCTCCAGGGGGCCCCGATTCAGTGTAGCTATCAGCCAGGCTGGCCCACCGAGAGACCCACTTGGGGCCACCCGGAGATACAAAGTCAGTGGGCTGTGCCTGCAGCTGCAACACAGGGAACTGGTTAGAAGCAATGAAGACAAGTCATCTCAGAACATGTCAGATTAATCTGAAACCATGGCTGTAACCAGTTAAATAAAGCGTGCCCAAATTTTATTCAAATCATACACCATTAGTACAATGCCATTTATGGTTGTGTTTGATGGCACAAATCCTGTTCAGGTTGGGATATTTTTCATGGTCGCAGAAAAGGTTTTATTAAAACCTTAACACATTAACCATGGCGGGAAAGCCAAGTGACATTTTTTGTTTACAAGAGAATTAGAATAGAAGTCAGATCATTCACCAGCAATTACAAGTCGGCCAAAATAAATATCTCAACCTGCATACTCTCGACAAGCAGACTGATTGGTTTGCCCCAGTGAAGAAAGAGCCCACAACCAGCTGGGGGAGAGACCAAACATAAAACCCACCAACCACAAATGGAAGAGCAAGGAGGTGGATCATGGAACAAGACAGAAGCACCATGCCAAATTAACAGTGAGATCATGCAGCTCTGATCGTTCTTCTGTGAATGATTATTTGACTGGTTGATTGATTGATTGACCGACCAATGAGGTAGATCTGAGCCCAGGGTGTTTCCAATGGGTGGGTGACAACGCGCTGGGCCCAAAGGTTTCTTTACCTGTGCAGGGCTGCTGGGGGTGCCACTAAAGGCCTCTGGACTACAGGTCTGCTCTGGGGTTGGTTTTAGATCCCCAGAGCTACACTTGCTAGCCTGTTGCTCCCTGTCCTGGTTAATTACCGGCCTATAGGCTGGCATGGTCACGCCGGTGTACTCGGGGGAGTCAAGAACACCAAACACCTGTCAGGAACAAAGCAGGCATAAGTCATGGAGAAGAGGGGAGGAGCCCACACATGGGCTGCTGATGGACAGAAGAGCAGGCCAATCAGATGTTAACATCCCCTCCCCCTGTGGAGTTGATGGCAGCCCTTTCTTCACAGGACTTCTAGGGGAGGATTGCCCGATTGGTTCTTTGCAGTGACTGTCATCAGTAAGGCTATGGCAGACGACAAAAAGCCTCCCTGCTGCAGGAGCCGAGAGCCACGCAGCGTGAACTGGCAGACGATGCCAGCCAAAATGTTTACTGGGCCGTATAACTGAGAAGCAAGCGTACATCTGCTGATTTATCAGTGGAAAGCGGATCTTTTGCGGAGATGAGATGTCAGACAGGCCTGCCGATCAGGTGTGCGTTTACCTTTACTTTCAGAAGCCTCTGTTTTTGTCTATTATGGGAGCTACATTACGAAGTAAATACTTAAAACTGCTGAACTGCAGAATGAGAACTGAGCAGTTCCAACTCTTACAGGCAGGGGGCAGTGTCTCCAACAGAGCTGGTCAGAGCACGTCACAGCAAGCTTCAGAATGGGAGCCGAATCTCACTGTTACCACGCTTGAGTGTTTGTTTATGCCTCGCTCCCACTCACACTGCGAGCAAGATTAAAAACGGTTAAACACAGTGAGAACCACCTCGGTTCAGTGGCAGCAGCACTAAACGGGCTGCTAGAGTTTTACACCGACATTATCCGGGAGTCAATACTCATAACACACCACTATAATTTTACACTTAATAAAACACACTGCAATGGCACACATAAGACAAATTAACACTGCATGCCACAGGTCTCTTTGCCGAAAGGAGCAGACTGGAAGGGCTCCAATTGTGAAGAGGGCCATAGAGGTAGGTTCAAACACCAGGGACTTTGGACTGCAGCTGGACGAAGCCTGACTCAGAGGAATGTGTCTGGAAGGGGCTGGCGGTGATACAGGTCATGTGACCTAACACCCGCCCATCCCTACCGCTGCTGTTAACAGTTGTTGCATTTTCCATCCCTTTTAAGCGAAGCCCTTTCCGGCTGCATGTGCACTGCGGCTCAGACGGAATCCGCTCCTCCCCTTTCAGCCACTCGGAAGGATTCTCAAGGCATAAGGCCGGGTCACCCACCTTCCTGGTTTGAGTGGGGGCCAAGGTGTTTTGCCTGATGGCGTGCGGCAGCCTCAGCTCCAGCATGGGGGAGGGGCCTCATTTGCAAATTAGGCCGCATGAGAAGGTGGGGGGCGAAGGAACTGAAAGTGTTGAAATAGTAGCGGCACCCAGGACCAGTAGAGGGTGCTTGAAACAAGCTGAACTGAATATCTGGACTTGGAAAAGCCTCCTTAGCCAGCCTGATAAGACCCCATAAAAGAATGTCAACATCTTGTCCCACAATGCCCTGTTTATGGGCGTCCCTGAACAATCATCTAACCTACAGCTATGAGATTATGTACTGCGGCACCTGACTGTCTAACTACCTAAAACTACATTTCATTGTTTTGGATACAGCAAAATGAGGTTAAGACAGAAACTATGCCCTTCAAAGGGCACAATCCAGTCCACACTGGCCCCGCCTTCAGAGGAGACACAAATATAATTGGCAATCTCCTTTGCTCAGGACTCGCGGTAGGTGCGCTCTCACCTGGTCGATCATGTTGCGTGCCTCCTCCACCTCCTTGTCCTGGGCGTCCGCCTCGATGGTGTAGGTACCGGCGTCACTCAGGCTGTCCTCCTCCTCGTTCTTAATGGCCTGGGTGGTCCTCGAAATATCAGGACAGACGCCCAGCTGGGCTGTGCGGAGCCTGGGGCTGTGGATGGGGGTGGCGGTCGGGGAGCAGTAGGCGGCCTGCCGGCGGGGGCTCGGTATGGGGGGTGGGGACGTCTTCTGGGCAGGAGCGACCACCTGGCCCGACTCCCGCAAAAACTCGGCCGTAAAGTCTTGGGCCAGCTTGGACCTCCTCCCTACGCTGCCAAAAGGCCTGATGGTGAAGCTCGAGACAGATGGGGGGCTGCTGGTCCTGTCGTCCGTCTTCTCCCGCTTGAGAGAGACAGACCGTGGCAGGGCCCCCGCACCGGACACTTTCAGTGGCACGGTGATCTGCTGGGTAGGGGGGGGGTGCCCCTGCGAGGGGGCAGGCCTTTCCCCAGTCTGGATCCCAGCCTTGCGCTTCTCCAGCTTAGCCTTGATGGCAGAGTACATGTCAGGCTGGGCGGAGTTCTGGGTGAATGACTGCGAGCGCTTCTTTCGGGGAATATCATCGAAGAACTCTATGACGAAGGCTTGCTGGGGGTCAGGCCTGCTCTGGCCCTGTGGGGGTGGGGGGGAGCGGGGCTCCGGAGACGAGGCTGCCCGCAAGCTGTCAGTGGGTGGTGGACTGGGGGGCTTCTGCACCGGCAGCGGGACGTGCTGGCGGAGGGGCAGCGAGCGAGACGGGAGGGGCTTATGCAATTCGGCCCGCTTGTCTTTCAAGACGGGGTCCTCTGAGTCGCTCTGGGTGCCATCCTCGTGGTGGTGCCCTGCACAGAGATGAAGAACAATAAGATCACACGGGAAGAGGAGCATCGACCAGATGTGTGGTGACCGCAGAAATCTGACCTTTGAGGGTCTTGACCTGCATAGGGAGGTCGCTCTTGGTGCTGCAGACATCCTCGCAGGGCTCCTTTGACCTCATCATGCTAATGTCGCTGGTCACCAGCCAGTCGGCCACCTTGCTCTCGGCGGACATCACCTCAGTGGGCGTGGCCAACTCCCGCAACGGCGGCTTGCGCTGCCGGAAGGAGAACTTGGTGATGTGATCCTTGATCTTCATCTTGCAGTCGTCAAACTCAATGGTGAAGGAAGCGTGGCTCTGCACAACAGGGGAAGTGGGGGCCGGCTTCGCTGGGCTGTCCGTGTCCTTGGTGGGGATCTCCTGGACCTCACCCTCAGAGGGCTTGGAGTGAAGGGACTCTTTGGTGGGGATCTCGAAGTAGCTGGGCTCCCTCCGGTATGGGTAGACAGACTTGGTGAGTGGGTCCCTGTAGTCCAGGTGCGAGCCGTTGACCTCGAGTTCAGGTCTAGAGCTGACCTTGGAATGGTCTGTGGGTAGATGCCAAGGTGGAAGGTGATGGCATGCAAACACAAACCCACCAGGAAAGCACAGCCAGATACTGAAAAAAACCTTGAACCACCAAAGCTAAAGTTGGCTTTCACATGCAAAGCACCCAACACCTTTCAATCAGATCAAAAACATTCATTTCAGATTTGGGGACACAGTACCCTGACAACTGGATTTACCAATCCAGTCCTTGGGGATCCACAGTCGGTCCATGTTTTTGCTCACTCCAAGCTCCTTGCCAGACAGTACACATTTTTGCTCGTCTCTATGGGAGCTGGGAGGGAGCAAAAACATGGACTGTCTGTTGGTCCTCGACGACCGGATTGGGAAATAACGCTTTAAATTCTTGTGTTCCACGGGGTTATGTAGCACAAGTTTAGAAGGGGTGGTCTGAACACACAGAAAGTTAAACACAGTGAGGACGTGCCACACCCTGACACAATGCTCGGGGGGGGGGGGCATCCTAAGAGCCAATGAAATGCGGCACAACCTATAAGAGGGGCAAGCCGAATGGCCACACTTCAAACTGCGGGGGCGGGGTGTTCACCTTTAAACTGCCCCTGGGTGCCAAATAGCTGCAGAAAAAACACGAGATTTTTTTACTTCTCACACAGAAGTATGTGGCTGTGCTTTCCAGACCGTTTATGCTGACCTTCTGTCGGTCTTTTGTTTAATTATTTAGCACTCATACACCAGTTCATACACACTGCATTATTGTAATTTGATCCTGGCTACCAGACTCCAATTTAAGACAGAAGAGAAAAACACACCTAGTCTAAATTCACTCATCAGATAAATTCTGAAAGTGCCATTTGAAATCTAAACGTCTCTTCAAGGCAACAAAGCCATGTGTGAGAAATAATCACGGAGAAAATTACCCAGTGCAGTTTTGGCTAACACCAACACAGCCGCAGGCCATGAGGCAGCAGTAGGCTCCGACAGCCCCATACTCCACGCCCAGGGTGTCGTTTTCAGAAACACAGACTGCAAACGTGATCCGATGATGCTTTTTTTAAACACGTTGCCCCAGGCCTGCTCCATACCATAGCGGCTTTTGCTCGTCTTCAATTAGCGTGGCCTTCGGCCATACAGCAGTGGACCCTGACCCCCAACCTCTCTCACGCTCGCCGCTCAGCTACGTCCCGGACACCGTGGCCCCGTCTCCTGAGCAGAGAACCATCAGAACTCCCACCAGCCCTGTACTGGGTGCACGGCACCGTGACTAAAAGCACCGCGGATTAGTGCCGGTTTCAAGGCCAGAATCTTAGTTCTGCCCGCATGAGGTCACAATTCACCCCCTACCTGCCATCTTGTAATTGACTCAGGTAACTCATTGGGTTATTTAAACATTAGTAAGACAGGGTGTCAGAGCTCCGCCCGGCATGGGTGGAGGAAGCAGGAAGCAGGAAGGGCCCTGGGGCAGCGACTGACCTGCGTGGCTCCCGTTCGGCCGGCAACTCTCCCTCTTCTGGCCGTTTTTGCCGGCATCGTCGTCGCCCCACCAAGAGGGCTGGCCGTAGAGAGGGGTGGGGCGCGGGTCTGGAGCCTCTGTGGGCACACACGCACGCACGCACAGACACACACACAGAGGTAAGGTTGCCAGATAAACTCCACCCTACACAATCCGCTCACATGGTCAGGATCAAACGGTGTGAAACAAAAGCTTGTTTGTAAGACTACAGCCGTGACAGCCATACTGTGCCAGATACAGATAAAGTCCATATCATTGTCTTTATCCAAATTTACCGGCAGACAGGCAGGGCTAGAGAAAAGGGCCACGTCCACGATGACAAGAAGGTGTTAGTATGAAGGACATTAGAGGGCAAATCAACACCCTTAGAAAAGGTTTATAATCATAGCAACAACCTGATCACCTTTCAGACCCACAGAACCGTCCTACTGGCCATCTCAACAGAGCAGGAACAGGGTCCAAACAATACAACCAATCAATCATCAGCCTCCCCCAGGGATGGCTCAGTAAGTCATATGTAAGGTTAACTGGTTCAATTACAGATGGGAAGATCACCACGGGAGAGTGAGAAAGGGGGAAACCAGAAGGTTCTGGAAAGATCCACGCTGCACAGCAGGGGATGAACAATCTGGTGCTTCCCAGGGAAGAGGCTGATCTCAGATCAGGCAGGGCACACATGCTGGTGCAGGACATAAGCCACACTGGGTTGGTAGAAACAAATCCTGGTCTGGATTTGGGCCTGAAATGCCCAACACCACTAATTGGTGTCTCTAATGCATCA
>JAODUD010000026.1:15370647-15380705 GCA_026784285.1 Stomatorhinus walkeri
AAAACGGCCCCCCCCCCCCCCCACCCCACCTCTGGATGCCATCAGGCTCAGGCGGTAACGGCAAGATGGAGGCCTGCGCTTTAAAGAAATTACACGGTGTCTTACCCCTTCAGTCCCACGAAGTACGGAAAGAGGACATGAACCAAAATGTTTAGATTTCCTACGGCCTCTCTAGCAGGCCACTTAGGAATGCAGAGATCCTTCACAAAAACCCAGCCCCCACACCACATCCCCTGTGACTCAGCGCTAACACGTGTAGCAGAGAGGACACCATCATTAAATCATCCCGCTGAACTCCAAACAGACCTACCCCTCCTTTACAGCTGTCGGCCGCCTCTTAACGATTTAATCAGGCCTCACCTACTTTAACCTTAGCAAGTCAAGTTGATGAGGCTGCAGAATCAGAACTCAGCTCTGCTTCAAACCAAAACTACATTCCCATTCCCAGAATCACACCATGTACGTTGTCATTATCCACTTGTTAAGTCTGACGTAAAGCTTGACGTAAAACCGTTATGCCAAACAAACGACGGGAGTTTCTCAATACCAAGAACACAAAGATCTTACTTGTGGTCTCGACAAGCATTTTTTCCAACTACTAACTTTTCAACACGGGCAATTCACAAATAGATGTGCATGAATTCACAAGTAGACGTTCAGTAAAAACATTACGCTAATTGTGGCCGAGAGTTTGTTAGGGCTAATCTTACGCCGTCGGCTAAATTACACCAACACTAAAGCATAAAGCTAATAAAACCAAGACTGTCCGTCAGCTATGTCATACTGTACTCGAGTATGTTGCTGAAAACACATCCAACATTCTAAGCCGCTTCACACGACCATCTGAGCGTGTAAAGACTGGAGCAGGGCAGAAACAGTCTGTCGCATTTAAATAAATTCAGTTACAGATAGGCAACGGTAGGAAAAAAATGCGGGATTTAGTTTATTATGATTGTTTAAATGCCATATGATGTTTTCAAATTTAAAATGCTATTTTTCTTTACAATCTGCAACTAAGCGTCTCTTGTCACACATTGCCTTTGGTTTACAACTTCTTGTATTTGTGTTTGCAGTTCTAATAATAATCTGTGTTTTCCATGCTGTACCAGAAGTGAACCCAAAACTGTGAATTTTATGTACCGTTACACCCCTAATACTTAACAGAAAAAAAGATTTTCCATTTAATTTACACTGCCACTTCCATTTCTCATTATCTGTGCAAGGAAACAGTACAAGGACAATTCTTTATTTGTTTATTTATTTTTGTTCCAGAGTGATTAAAAAACCGAGGCGCACAACACCGAGGCGCACTGGCTTGCACCCAAGTTGGCCCCGGAAACAGTGCTGTCGCGCGATTCAAACGTCATGACTTAAGCAGATAAGTGTGGCAGCCTGGGCCCATGAGCCCACCAGACACATTCTCCAAAACATTGTGTGACATCGAACACAAGCTGGCACTCTGCTTTGACAGTTCTGCATGCTACGGGAGTGAAGGCCGTGATTCATGTTACTGGGGGCGTGGCCTGTCAGATGAGGGTGGGGCCTGTGGTGTGGAGATGTGGCCTGCAGTGTGGGTGTGTGGCCAGTGAGATGAGAACGCTGGAAAACACAGAGCGCCCCTGTAATCTCGGCTATGTCAGGATGCATGTGGGAGTGGCTAGAATATTTGGGGAGGAGCCTGCGGCTCCTGGAGGGCGGGGCCACTCACCTGCAGCATCAGTTCGCAGTCCTCTCGTCCCACAAAGATCATCTCCCTCGGCAGCCGGTGGCGTGTGCCGGAGCTGCTCACCAGGAACCATGATGTCACGCTCATCTTGGTGGCTACACTCAGAGGTCTGCTGGCATCCTACGGGGGTGGGAAGATAATTCCTAAGATCACCCTCAGCAGACACATTCCACGACTGACGTTACAAACATCACAAACCTCGGGCCCTCGTAAGCATCAGCCGCAATTTATACCGACTCTGAGGACCCAGAATCCCCTGCAGGCTGATATGTGACCTGCTAGAGTGAAAATAAAATGGGAGGTTGGGGTGGGGCATGATAGACCCAAAGCAGGCCCTGACCTGCACGCGGACGGCACTTCAAAACTCACACCCATCGCTGATCGTAAACACGCCTGACGGAACAGAACTGCATCACCAAGGAAACATCGTGGTGTCACAGTTGTGGGATGCCTACCGTTTTATTCAAACAAAAACTGCAATAAAAAAAAGCAGCCTTATAGAGCTATGAAATAACGTCTGCAGGTCTAACAGCAGTTACCCCAGCCAGACGTCCAGCCTTCATCCTTAACAAAACGCACAAGAGATCTACCAAGGAGACGCCTGACTGGTTTGCAGAGCCAAACAGCACGAGTCACAGGCTCCAGGGAACGAGTGACACGCTTTCCTCCTCTCTCCTGAGGTATGACATCATCCTGAAAACGGATGCGAACCAAACCTGAGTCGAGAGCAATCCAGCGTGTACATCAGTACAGCTCAGATGTTTTTGGACTATAACTGGTGTGTTTGTGGTCATATGATGTGCCCTTAACCTCAACTTTGTATTTCGGTACCAAGTCCCTCAGTGCTGGGATGCTATTGATCTAGCGGTGTGTCTAACACATTCCCATATGAACAATCTCATCCATGCTCAAAATCCATTTTGTGCTCCAGACCCGACCATACTCACTCCTTAATCCTACTCTTTCTCTAAATGACGTTACGAAACTGACCCTAGGTCAGGAGATCTCATCACATGGGCGCCAGCTACAGACTCCAGAATTTGAATATTGATTTGCATTGATGCACCGCTCGGGGAGCCCGTGTGGAATCCTGAAGACGAACATAAAATGAGCGAGAGAGAGAGACTGCCGTCTAACAGACAAGCCGTTTCGTCCGCCAGAGGTGAAGCAAACATGTTTCCAGTCAGTCTGTCCAGGCCAGCACAGATGTTTACAACTGGATATCCTGGACTGGTAAAAAGTATCACATAGGTCTCAGCCCTGACAAATCAGAAAACAAGGCAGAAGAGGACCAGTCAAGACAGTTACATCACATAGCAATAGGTTCCGGTCCAGGATGTAAAAATCCAGACCAAGATTCTGTTTCAACCAACCAGTTGAGCATAAAGAGTCACGGAATACTCAGATGGTTGAAACTAAATCATGGTCTGGATTTTTACTAGCTGTCCCTGAACTATCCACCTCTGCACATAACCCATTCCACTCTGGGGCTCAGATGCACCAGCAGAAGCTCCGTGCTCCTCTCTGTGCCCCTTCCCGGGTCCCTTTGCTCCCACGCGACAGTGGAACACCCTTCCACCTCCACCTAATTATAGTGCTGTTAGAAACGGCTTACCCACCTCTTCCTGTGCACTGCGAAGGGTGGCCATTAAACAACGTCAACACAAGAACCGGTAGGATCAGGACGTCACTGCAGACGGCTGACATCTGCCTCAAAGAACATTCCCCACTGGATCCGGAGGATGGTGATTCAGCCCACGCCTCCCAGTATCTCCTCAACAAGCAACGACAGGGCTGCCACATGCACCGACCGGTTCTCCTTAGCAATGACACTGCGTCCGGGTGACAAACACATGGGGTGTTTTCCCAGAGAGTCCCGCCCAATGCGGACATTAACCCAAATACCTCTTGCTTGGACCTAGGGTATTGACCGGATTCACTTGATGACATCACAAGCAGCCGTACGCCGACCGCCCTCCAGCAGCTACAAGTCAGGGTCGGGATGCTGAATTTTACGAGCAGCTACACAGCTGGCAACAAACAGCTCGTGTCCTCAAGCAGGAGCTGTGAGTATTGGTGAAGATCTCATAAGTGGCAACTACACATACTATACTACTTACGATGGCCCACTTCTTCATGCATCCAATTACTTATTTACACTGTGTGTATTTATTGAAACATCACAACTTATTACAGTATTCTCAAGTACAGTCTGTCCTGCATGTCTGCAGCATTGACATCCTGGAGGAACGCTGATACACTGACATCCAGGTTCTCCGTTTGCTTATTGGGGGGAGGGGGGGGGGGGTATCTGTCTGAAAGGACTATCTTCCTCTGACGCTATTTTCTTTCCCAGGGAGATCCATCACCTCCCTGGAGTCCACATAATATCTGCATCTACACAAAGGCGGTCCGGCCCGGCGGGGGCCAACATGGTACCGTCCTCTGCTCGGAGAAGCAGCCAGGCGGTTCTAATCAAGCAGCAAATCGATGGACTGACATCTTAACCACGGCTTACCAAAACTCAGAATTATAAATAATTACTGGCAGTGGTAACACCATGCACTAATAATACATCCCTTAACGCAGTTAGTTTTGTAGTAAAGTATTGGTTTTCAGCGTCTATAATAATGTTGGCGGCCCTATTAATGACAACAACGATGCCATTATTCCTGTACATGGACATATAAACGCACATTCTTGCAAATCGCAAACAAACCGAAGGTCGGCTTTAGCACGTCGTAAAATTATCCATATATAATGTACTAAGGCAGTTTCATAGACAACCCTCGTACGTATAACGCAGGTTTATCCCAGACGCCGCCGATCAAACAAGGCAGCCTACAACCGGCCTTCCTGATAACCAGTCAGCCTGCTGCTTGGATAATATTACCATATTTAATAAATGACTAATTAACACGGCAGCTCCAGGAAAACTACCCCCCCCCCAATCCTCCGCCTAAAACGAGGCGAACTGTCCTCGTTTTATTGCGGCTTTCAGCAGAATAGCCAGCAATCCGAAGTCAAATGATATTTTTCCCGAAGATATATAAATGTAATGTTTGCATGGCTCCCATACAGCCACCTCGACGTGGTTCTGCTCGCACCGCTATCCACATACATTAGGTATCAAGCCACGTACCTGTTCCTGCAAAAGCCAGACACCGTTCAGGAAATCAACAGCGTATTTTACTCTTATTTTGTAATTTATCCCCCAGTAATCCTGGACGATTCTTAGTCCCACGGTCCTGTCTATACTCCAGATCCACCGATGCCACCATTAACACCGGGCCAGGGGAAGCGCCGTCCCTCGCCGCTGCTGAATTAGATCCGCTTTTAAATTAAATCTAATTATAATAATTAAAAATGCAGAAACAGGGCAAGGAAATCGCCTTGGCGTGACACACGCCCTGTGCACTGCACGCCGTTCATCGCCGGAGCATTTTTGCTGGGATTGTCCCTAGCAAAGAGCGGCGCCGCCTCCAGCAGCCTTTCCAGGTTAGTGACGCACCCGACGCCCAGCACCGGCTCCCTCCCTCAGACGACCTGGCCTATGCGATCGGCACCTGCCTGCACTGTAGCAGGAACAAAACGAAGTCGAGCCTCTTATACTCCCCCAATTACGTACTTTCATCTAGAAAAACCACATATTATTTAGATTGGAAACTACTGGAAATAATGGGTGCTTTTAATCCCCGTTTAACTGCACTACGGTTTGGTTTGTTTCCCATCACATTAAAATGCAATTCTCTTTAACATGTGCTCTTTTTTGCGCACCAGACGATTGCAGACACGTCCGTAACAAAGGAATCGGTTTTCTCATACAAAGCATGCGCACGCCCCCTTGTGGAAGGGCAACATAAGGCAGGTTCACTTCAGTCCGTGAGGAATCATTTTTATTTATTTACTTTATTATTTTTAATCCAGTCCATTCCTGAAATATCAGAGGGATTAGGAAAGCAGTTCATATTACCCAACTCATGTAGAATTTACTTAGAGAAACTTGTGGATTTTGTGCTAATGAATTTTCATATAAAACCAAATATCGTCGTACACTTAATGTCAGGGTTGCAGGATTTGGGGTACACGTAACAGAATAATTTCATCTAAAATGCTGTATTGCTTGTACTTTTTATATTGTGTTAATGTTCCCGTCAAGAAAATGCTTCATAAGCTGTGACCATAACAGACTTGTGTATGGATTTTGTCTAAGTCAAATAAAAAATTCAGCCCGGTGACCCAGAAAAACACATGCATGCATTTTGCAAGAATTACTGTCAACTGTTCAGAAAATTCTCCAACTGCGATGTTTCAGCAAGTCAGACTGGAAACATTCAGAGCAGACAGTCTACATATTTGTTAAATTTAAATAAACCCCATAATCCTACAGTGAAATGAAATTTTAGAGTTTTACATCAGCTCACTCAGTAATTCCTCTCCCAGGTTGTGCCTCTACGGTTTGTGTGGAGCATCACTGGATCTAACATGGGTGTGGGGTCATATACCAAAAGGTACTTCCTTTCCCTGCTCACGTGTGACATCACGTGGTTAATAGGGTCGCTCTCGTTGCTGTCGCCATGCACCTACCAACCTGGCCATGGTTACTTTCCGCAGGCCAGCTCAGACTTGCCTCCAGTACCACCCAGACTGGTTTGAAATACAATACGCAGCTGTTGGTTAGAAATATACCGTGCGGATTTTATTACACTAGTATATACATAATATTCTTATTTACAATGTTTATGTCTTTATTTTTTGTTTGTTAAAATTAATTTAATAATAAAAGTTTACGTGCTCCGTCATCAATGATGTATCGCATTATTTCTGCATTTGTAGTCGCATTTGTTGCGTTTTTTCCTTATGCCTATTTTATGTGCAAAGTTTAGTTGTTTAAATGTTTTTCAGCTACAGTCAGCTGCTAAAAATAGGCTACGATTCTTCAGGAATCACTCCTCATGAACCGCATTTAGTGCAGCGATTCTTAACCCGTGGGTCACGACCCAAATTTGGGTAGGCAAGTTCTGAAATGGTCGCGAGGCCGAGTTGTAAATGTAAGCATTGCAAAACCAGCAAGCTCCCATTTGATCCACGATCGGATTTCCCAGCCCCAGTCCTAGAATTAACCTGTATAAACGGGTCTTGCGTCTGCAACTGCTTAGCACAAAACTAGTGAACATGCAACCGATCCAAGAAACCAAACCACAGATGCTCAATTTAAAATTCGCTGGATCATCTAATCAGATTTGTATGATGGGCAGGATAGCATTGGCGTGAATTTCGGAATCTACTTCGCGTTGATCATAGCGTTAAGTTAGATCTATAACTGATATAGAATCACGACTGAGCTGGCATGGTACAAAGTGGGTCGCGATGCAAAAAAAGGTTTAGAACCACTGATTTAGTGCATACCTTTCTAGGAAAATAAAGCGAAGAAGCAAAATTCAGTCTCTGGGAAATGTAAACATTCATAGATGGTTATTACATGTGGATAGGGGAGTTGTAACTCTCCCCGATAATCAAAACCAGCCAATACAACCCCTTGGACCCCATTAAATGGATGGAGACCTGAACCCCCCCCCCCCCCAATGCTCAAGCCAAAGTTATGTCCTTGGCTTATTTTAATAGGCACCGCTAATCGACCATTTGTCCTTTGTCATGAAAAAAGCTAATGTGTCAGTTATTATTATTTACAAATTAGTTCGTTTATTGTATTATGTTTGTAGTCACTCATGACGTTGTATAGCGGCGTCATTTCTAAAGTCAAAGACTGGAGGGAGAAAAGAAACGACCCGTTTATGTTCATCCCACTTCGGTGTTTAAAAGACAAATGTAGAGAAAGTTATTCTGACGTAGAATATGCGTGTTGCGTACACTGTACAATGCATACATTACCCAGAAGGTGGCGACATAAACCTTATTATCCAAACCAGGTCCCGAAAGCTGATTTTGCTCTATTTTGTCCACTGGAGGGCAATGTTTTTCTTTTCTATATTTAATTTTTTTAAATTTGATTTTATTTGATACTTATCCAGCTCCGCAAGTCATAGATCTACTTCAAGTAATTTACCGACGCTCAAGGTGGGATAATATCAGCATCTAACACCATTTTATTGTGTCTTTTTGTAAAGTTGTAATGCCATTTACATTTCAGACATACCCATATTCTTCTGAAAAAGGGATTATAGTATATCACAATGCACCTCAGAATGGAAAAATATTTTTCACATTATTCTATGACTGAAATGTATTTTGTGAACATGGATTTTAGAACAAAATATTTAAGGCAACTTTAAGTATTCCAGAAATTAGCTACATTTCTAAAAGGAAAATTGTACTTGGATATATAGTATTCATATAGAACATACAATATTAGCGTCAAGTATTAGAATGTAACAATGGATCATAATGGAGACCCAGGTCGGACCATTGTTCTGGGTTCTCACAAGCCACATGACTGAGCAAAGCTCCGAAGTCACGTCTCACTGAGGATTATACTGGCCGGGGCACATTTCACAAGCACATTCCTCCACTCCAAGCAAAGTGGACGGAGCACCGGACTTGGCAGAGAAGAACCAGCTTACTGCTGCATTCCACGTCACTGTGTGAAATTGTGCTGAATTTTCACTTAAAAAAATCCTTTAAAAGGTACAAAATAATCATTGGGAACAAAAACAAACACAAGTGGGGAGGGAAATAGATTGAGATACATTCCCAATTACACAGGATGCCCCCCCAGATCCGATTGTTCTGTATGGTAAGCTCAAACTAAGAATCACGGGCTTTGGTGAAACAGGCCCTACAGCTACAGACAGATGTTTCATTCAATTTCCTCTTTCAGCCGTTCCAAAATTCCAGTTTTCCTCTCCAATTCAAAGTCCCCCTCTTCTGTCCCACAGTGATTGGGGGGGGGGTGCAAGGTTGCTGCTGGCCAACACCCTATCAGGATTACCTCTGACACAATGGACCACGCTGAGGTCATGACCTTCACTCCAGGCCGCCACCAAGCCCCCCTCCTCAATTAAAGGACCTTTAGAAAAAGACTCATCCCGGTCAATTATCACTGTGGATTCCGTCAGCTTCTCGCAGCCTCCCAGCACATCCTCACAATTCAGCCTGTTGAGTGGTAAGGTGCCTTCCTCCCCAGAACAAGGTATTGGCAGCTGTCTTTCAGGTATTGGCTTGAGGAGGGGCGGGGGGGGGCACTACATCCTCCCCTCTGAACCATCTCCCAGAGCCCACCTGTACTTTCCTCTGAATCTATAAGAAGTCACTCTCATCCAGAAGGCACACCATGGGGCACTGTGTGGCTCCACAGGTCAATGCCTGCGATCAGAAGGTCGTCGGTTTGAATCCCAGCATCGGCTGCATAGTCACATGGTCGATGGGCCATTGAGCAAGGGCTTAATCTCTTGATAAGCTTGATAAATTGCCTGCCCCTGTGCACAGACCCCAAAATTTACTCTGTCGTACGTACGACTCAAAGTAGAGCATGATGGGAAATGTGAAAAGGAACATTCCAATGTTTTTGTGCAAATGGCAAATAAAGCATCATTTTACATTGTCAGAGACTGGATTATGGTGGCCTTGGACCCTCAGGCCAGAGAGACATTTAGGGTGTCTTTTTGTGGTTAGTAAGAGGACACACAGGTAAGGGGACTGTCACCATACCAAACGTCACAGTTACCATAAGACACCAAGAGGGTTTGGGACAGTGGTATTTAACTACCATTTTTTGCAGTGGTCAAACCAAAGAACATGAGCGGAAACACTGAGCTGAAATTCCAAGATCTCGCTGGTGGACAGTGAAGCACACGGCCCAGGGGCTGCAATTAATTCACCCCACAGCATGAAACGTTTAACACGGGACCTGGAGCCTCAAGGAGAATACACCTCTCGCCCTTCAGATGGTATTCAAGCAGCACGCCGTGCTGACATGAAGTTTGACAGAGGGCTACTGCAGCGATTATCAGCTCCCGCTGCTCAGTCACATGACATGTCACATGTCACCTGGATGACGAGTCCCCAGCTGGTACCAGCTGTAATCGCTCTCCTGTGCTCGTGTTGTAACAGTCAACGCCCACCTGCCCCCACCACTTGCGGTGTCCCCAGCAGGTCCTGTGGGACGGCTAATCAGCCTCAGATCAAACTGACTGTTCTCTCATTGACCGTTTAGGGCAGTGCTTCAGGAAAGACATTCCCAGAAACCTGAGAGATCGTTATTCCAGATCAGATAAGATCAGTTTATCTGCTGAGCTCTCAACAGGTGCTAAGCTGATGGTTATCAGGTTTTTCGTTGTTTTTTTTTTTATTTTGGGGGGGGGGGGCGTCCGCC
>JAODUD010000026.1:15406749-15419617 GCA_026784285.1 Stomatorhinus walkeri
CCCCCCCCCCCCCCCCCCCCCCCCCCCCCCCCCCCCCCCCCCCCCCCCCCCCCCCCCCCCCCCCCCCCCCACAGCCTGGTGCCATTTCTGTGAATGTAAACAAGCCCCATGTTTTGACTGCGCTTGCCTCACAGGAAGTCGTTCGCAGGCTGTGACCCCACTGTGCCCTTCCCCTGCTGCATCGCCTCCTCCAGCAGTGCCCCTGCCTAACCCTGCAGCCCCGCGCCAGAAGGTCATGGGGAGGCCCTCCAGCAACCCCCCCCCCCCCCACGCCTGTGTGCAAGACCATCCGTCCTACGCAGAAACGTACATTCGCGAGAGGCAGAGACACGCCCCCACAGCGCATTCCTGACAGACAGCAGGCAGCCGTGCTGAACCCCATCCCGGGCGCACTTAAGACACACTTAGCGTTAAACGGGCAGAGTTCTGCTGCCTGACAGCCACACAGACTCACACGTCACGCTGCCTGGTAGCGGCTGGAATCCAGGTGTCCCTGCTTTCTGTACATGCAGGACAAGATCCGCACAAACGATGCTGCAACTTCCACAATTCCAATACAGCTCGTTATAGTGGGACGTAACCTGTTCTTCTGAATCCATATGTAACGAAACCCCCGTCACAAACCATGACAACCCACCAAAGCTGCATTATCCAGCTCTTAATGGTGAAATACTGGACATTTCATTAGCTATGGGCAATTCAGCCAAGAAATCACTGAATACTGCAGAGCTATATTCTAAGGATGACAATCATAATATGAAGATTATACATTTCACCAGTTGTAATCAGTAATAAATGCATTTAGGGATTATTCCAGCACAATGTCAGAGTCCCTCATTCCCAGATGCACACGCTCGATACATCTCCGTTTGTTGCCACCGCAGGACGGAGCAGACTGCCAGAACCTGGTATCTCACTGCTGCTCTGCCTGCAAATGTGAACCCAAAAAGGGCAAGGTGAGGAGGGGGTTAAATCATCTGGCCAGCATTCAGCGGTTTAGCCCAGTGCATTTAGAATAGAAGGGGGGGGGGGGGGGGACTCAATTTCTGCAACTGACACCACCCATGCCCTGACACAGCAGCATGTGACTGGCCTGTAGGGTACATCCCCAGTACGGCTCATACCACCCAACCAAGTTCCCACAGCCCTCGGGCAGGAAGACACCTGCTTTCCCAGCAGCCCCGGCACTCAGCGAGACTGAAGCTCGCGGGAGACAAAAGTAGGTCTCTGGTTTCGGACACGGCGGAGCTCTGCGTCTGAGGGATGTGGGTACGAACGGCATGACTGGTCAACCATGCGTATTTGGGGAACGCCGTCTGGCTGAACCCCTCACTGAAAAAGCCCAACATCAAACGCCACAAGAATTTGGCAGCACGCATTCCATTTTATTCATGTAGCACACAGCGGTCGCTCAAAACATTTACCAAAGCACAACACCGTCTAGAAGGAGGTTTAGGTGATGTGCTCAAATTCCAGCAGGATCTACGAAAAGAAAAGTAGCAGATCATAAACGTTTGACTGCCAGTAAGAACAAAACCAGAGAAGCGGCAGGTCAGAGCTGAATTTAGCGTGATTGCTGTGACAGATGGAGAGAAACAGTGAACGTACAACACGGCACAAATGGCGGAGCAAACTCCAAGTCACACCTTCGAACAATAACTTCTGTTCAATTTGTGTTGGAACAGACAGTGGGAATGACCACTAAATGGGCACAAAGCACAAAAGATGGCTGCATTAACATGATCAAATTCAAACAAATCCCCAAGTCTATCCAGGGAATTAAAATGACTCTGGACAGGAAGACCGGGTTAGGCTTCGTTCTGAATTACAGCTTTTAACATGTTTGTTTTAATGTTCAGTAGCTAAGCAACTGCCATCGCCTCTGCATCCAATGGACCACCTTTAACGTTTTTCATGGAATCACGTATAAGGCCTTTTGGTGTTGTTTTTGGCATTTGCAAAGTTTTCCCCTCTGTCACCCTTTTTAGGGACCAGTATCCTTTTCTTAAAAATACCTCTCTGTTTATCAAGTCCAAAAGACGGAATATACCTTTTGAATACGTAAACCCACTAGATTGATGCAAATTGTCTCCTAACGTCAAGCAGATTCAATACATGAGGGCTCGGTAAAAACGGCTACTTCTACAGAAGCTTTACAACGAATAAAGCAAAGGCGCCACAAGGATAGGTGGAGGGGGTAAGCGCAAGATTCTCCAGGCCAGTCGTCAAATGACCGGTTCCGGCCCGCAGCTCTTCCACAACAAACTCCAGTGCACGGTGGTAATTTCAGCCGGCATTCCGCAAATTCCGTAAATTCCGCACGTAGCGGTTAGCGCACTTAGGGATGCGGAGCGACAAAAGCAAGACCTCCACGGATCCTAGAAAAGCATCAGCTATAGATGCGACAGTAACATCGTTCCCCACCCAGAAAAAAAAATACATCCGTCACATGGCCCCTTTCCGTTTGCACACCACGAATGTCACACACCGTAATGTTAATGAAAACCACCCACGAGACCATTTCATTAGTTGCATTATAATCCATCCCCTGACAAACACATCGCGGCCTTCAGACCCTTTAACAGCATCTCAGGTGCAGCCAGGCCTCTGCTATGGTCGCACCAGTTTTCGGATATTACCACAACGGGGTTGATTTTATCCGTAAAGTCCAGATTTGGCCAAAAAGCCAATGTTCTATAATTCCTGGAATTCCCTTTACGGAAATCAGCCCACAATACAAATCCTTGCTTGCTTTTACAAAGAAAAAGCTCAAAATACACTAACTGTCGCATTACTTGTTGTAGAAACGACTAATTCAGCAACGACAAAACATAGGCCTCCTGCAAGTATGCCAGTCCAAAAGTGCGATATAAGCGGAAAACGATCGTTGAGTTAAAAACGAATATTTTGAGACGCCAGGAGAGAGGGTACGAAATCTATACATTATACATTGATTTATACCTCGACACCATTCCCACAAATCAGACCTCTTTGCTCAATGTGTGCATTTAAGACGACGTCTACCCTAAATGAATTAATTTATTCAGTGGCTATCCGGAGATCAAGGACATAAAACCTAATTTATTCGGGACGGGGGAAAAGCAGTACAGGTTTTCTCACGAAGGGGTCGTGTTTACCTGCCAGCGGGCCTGCACTTACACTTGTTTACGTGAATGTTGTTTTTAAAGGGCGCCGGGTGAGGTGACGAACCGCCCTAATACGGCAGCCGAGCTGAGCATCCCACGTGTACGGCCGCACGACACAGGCGAGATAAAGAGTCGCGATCGGATTCAATAAATGCATACATGATGGAGCCGACTGGAGAAAGCCAACTGGGGGTAAAATGCAACCACGGCTCCTGTGAAGAGGGGAATAAACAACTGCAGTGGATATTAGTTCGCCTTGGGCAACCAATGCCCCCGGATCCGAATCTTTGTTATTGCGATTCTCAGAAACAGTATAATTATAGTATTGAAACATGCCAATAATTACTTATACCGTGCATTTCTTGCATAGTATAAACACGTACTGAGCAAAAACCAGAGCACCAGTTGAAAAAGTGGGTATTCCCCGAAGCAATTCAGTGGACTGCAGCAGTTAACACAAAATAAGTGCCAGTAGTGTAGTATTTTCCCTAGAGTGGGGCAAGTAAGATGTGGTAAAATACAGCTTTAACGAAATAAAATGTTTCTTCACTGTCTCGGACTAAAGTTCGGGGCAGCAACTTCCAATCTAGCGTGGCGACGACACTAGTGCTGTTTTAACAGGTTTAGAAATGAAACTACCTTCTGTTTACTTTCTCGGCAATCTGCGAGAGGAATTACGCAGAACCTTGCTAAATCCGAGACTTCTGCGTTTCTATTTAGGGCTTACCGCATTATATTTCGCGAAAAATACATGCAAAAGTGGATGGGGGACGTCCACACCTTCGGCCTAGGCGGGTCAATAGCGAGCAATTCGTAAAAGAATAAGTATCATCAGCTGCATATGTTAAAAAACACATATCCACAAACCATTTGTTACATGCACGCGCTTTCCCGAGTGGAAAGTTCACCTAGTTGAGCAACTTTGACGCGATTATGTGAAATGAAACGGGAGAGAAGCGCTCCGAAGCTATCCACTCATTTTCATGTATTTTGCGAGTTTCTGACGCGGTTCTGGGCCTACCCAGGCCAGCCCGGGTGAGAACAGCCGCATCTCACTGAATACAATGGGACCTACCCTCCCTCCAGCAGCAATCGGACACATAGGCAAGCGAATAAGAAGAGATACTGGACTTCACCTGGACCGAGGTTTCAGAGCTGGTCCTGGACCATTATTGTGGGCGCCTCCGGTGACTTTTTCAGACTGCGATGTCCTTCAATAATGTGGGTAAAAAGCTCCTCATTTAATCAGATTCTGGTGCCGTTCCTCCACTACACCTCCCCAGCTTGCTTTCTGTATTGCTCTCGTGTCACCGTCCTTCCGGCTGGGTCCTAGCGCCGACTTCAGCTACCTCTCCATACATCCGTCACCTCTCACAGCGACGCAGCATCACAAGTCGGGGCTGATTCTAGGCTGCAAAGTTTTTCAATAAGTTAAAGGTATACACGGCAGACCCTCGTTTAAAGAGTAATTTTCTGCACGACTCTTACAGGCAAAAGAAGCTTTTGACTGCAATCATGCACTGAAGATTAACAGTAAAAGATGTTAGACATTATGGGATATATCCATCGTACAAAAATAGCTTTTAATCCACACTACATTAAAGTAGTTTAATTTTAAACTGTTATGTGCCTATTAAGAACTTAACTGATCGATGCACTCCATTCTCAGTGGTTAACCCAGTCCCAGACAGATCACATATTTTTCAGGACCATTGTCATGCTGACTCGTCCATGAAATTCACCAAGTTGAAATTTATCAGTAGTGGCAGTACATATTCCTTGGGTTTATTGAGAACGCATTGTGCACACTATGTGCATGGCCTGTTACTAAAAATATTTTGTACGATTTTATGTCTTCTTCACTTGACCGATACATCAGATTTTAACAGCACTGTTTTTCTGTATTTGTTTGTGAACAAACATCTCTGAATCATTTGCTAACAAGAAGTTCATGTGAAAAGGAAACTGACTCAGCGTTATGTCAGTGGTGTTCTCCGCGAATGTATGCGTGTTTGTTATACAATTTACACGTCCCAAAAGTTTTTGACATCCAATTTAACTGTGATGTCTTCCTCACTCACTGAGTATCGATGTGCAAACAAACATCCCTGAACTTTTAACTAAAGTAAAACAACAATAAATGGATAAATACATTTCAAATCAGCCAATTCAAGTGATATTAACATAAGCTGACTTACCACATGTCCATCTTATATATGTGTTTGTGCTAAACTTACACATCCTATTGAAGAACCATAAAAAATCTCGCAAACTGATGTTATGACGGTGATTTAGGGCAGTGGGTGATTTTCTCCCTTGATGAAACAAGCATTAAGGGGAGTATGGCATTCAGGACAAAGGCTTCTCTCGGGAAAGCTTCTTTGAAGTGATAACAGAACCAGGACACGCAGAATATGATTGATGAGCTTTAACTATTAAACAATATTAGACAGAGCTAAGGGTACCTTCAGCGGGGGTGTGCGCCATTCCTCAGGTCACACTCTGCATGCTCTCCATGGGTACGATGATACACAGGTCATGGTACGTAATGACCTTTTAAAGAGATCGAAATGCTGCTATGCAGCTCCAGTGCTGAGTTGAGCAATTTTTACTGTGGGAAATTTGTTTTTTTTTTGTATTGTTCATCACTGGTCCGTACAAGTTTATATGTACGCATACAGTTATATGTAGCCTATACAGTGATCCCCCGCCTATCGCGGAAGATGCGTTCCAGACCCATCAGCGATAGGTGAAAATCCGCGATATAGAAAGACCATATAAACAAACATTTTTCATAGTTTAAGCCTTAAAGTACCCAGCCCACACGCTTTAAACTTATTAAAACGACACATATGATATGTGGATGTTGGGCTAAGGATGTGAGTAACATATATATATATATACGTAATGGAATATGTAAACATAAGAACATTTTCATGATGGCGTGCGACGTCGCCTTTCCTTCCTGAAGCATATCCAGGAGTTTTACCTTCTGAATAGTCAAGGTCTTCCTCTGACGCTTATGCTCACTACTACCAGAAGTTTTAGAAGATGCAGGACACTTGGAAGCCATCGTAGGGCTTAAAAAACGAAAACAACCGGACCACAAACAAGTCACGCGATACGCAGAGAACTGTAACGCGTCGGGGAAAAATCCGCGAAATAGCGGGGACGCGATAGCTGAACCGCGATATAGCGGGGATCACTGTGCTATATGAGAGTATTGTACGGGATAGTGTCATGATTTTGTGTAAGTAAAACACTGGATGGGGAAATGCTGATATTTACATTTATTGGTAGGCACTTTTGTTCAAAGTCTCTTACAAGCGAATGACGTAACACATATTGTTTAAATATGCGTATTTATCCTGAAATGAATAACTCGGTTCGCGACTTTGCTCGGGTTGAGCGTGAGAAAGATGGAGGTATGACTTTCTTGTTTTTTTCTAAGCACATCGCATCATCTATGAACGGCTTTTTTAAAATGTAATGCTCATTGTCTCTGCTCTAACGTATTATTAAACATCATTGTAAATATAAAACAACAATTCTGGGGAACAAAGATGCAAAAAATGCTGAAAGTCCGAAGCTTTGTATAAAGTAGGCCTATCATTTTCCTGGTTCGAGTTAAAGTCAAATATTTTTAGCAGGAATTAATTAAGCGATATAAGTACTTTCTTAACTACTCTTACTATTCCTCTTTACGCATGGCGCGCTTTGACGTGTTTTCCCTGATAGAGAAATGAGAGCTGATGGTGAAAACAGATAAGTTGCAGTTGAAACGTCTTTCTCTCTACCAGCCTGTCTCAAGAGTAAGTGCATGTTTTAAAAAACCGCCAGAACTATACCACGGTCATGCCACTCACACAGTAGCAACTAAAACAAGCATTTTGGAGGAAGCCAGTTAAGCAGCAATTCTTGTACAACGAAGATATTGCGAAAATATTTTTTAAAATAACATCGTAATCCCGATCTGATTAATATAAAACTAATTTATTTTGCAATAGGTGCTACTTGGACACCATGCCATACCAACACTATTGTTTTTGACTGAATGGCGTCCAAGAATTGTGTAATATCTCCTAACATGCTGGCTGCTGGCGGACTTTTCCTCTTGATGAAATATTTATTGAGTTCCCCCTGGTCGCTCTGCCATTGTTTAACCTTCCCCTCATTGTGACTGCGGCATAAACAGGCTGCCGTTCTCCCTGCTGCATGTCCCCAATGCGTCCTGCCCCGACCCCAGCCAGGGCGCTCCCTGTAGCTCTCTCTGCTAGTCAGCTGTCTGGGTGCTTCCAGTCAAGGAACTCGTTTGCTGTCATGCCCCCTCCTCGTGAGAATGCCGGCTCATCAGCGGTGATCGGAGCCACCTGCTCTACTCCTTTAAATCCCTGCCATACCTTACATTCGATAAAAGGTATTGTTGATCCCAATGTAACTTACCGAGTATGTGTCCTCTATCTCCTGTCCACAACCAACCAACCAACCAACTAACCTTCCTGCCCAGTTACCATGCCTCTCCAACCCTTACCCTGATCCTGCTCCCATCTGACCTTCCTGGTCTGTCTTCCTCTTGTCTCATACCCTGACCAATAGACTGACCACCTGGCTACTAAACCCACCTGCTCTGTAACCCCAACTCTGATCTTGCTTGCTGGTTTTCTTCATGTGCATTCCAGAGTAAAACCCCATATACCTGTATCTTCGGGTGCCTGGCCATTTAATCTTTCACAGAATACCTTGCCAGACCACATGGACCCAGCGGAGACTCAGCACCAACTGCAAGATACCCTGCCTTGGAAGAAGCCTAGGGGACCAGCTGTGTGAGGGGAACACATCTGTGACTGAGTTCACCTTGGAGTTCTGAACACTCACAGCAGGATTAGGTTGGGACCCCTCGTGCCTCCAGGTCTTGTACCAGTGAGCATCGCGCCCTGACCTCCAGGTGAAGATGACATGCTATGGAGAACCCTGCTCCTTTGATGAAAACATCCAGCTCTCCATTACTCTGGATGATGTTGTCTGGGATCGCCACTAGACGAGTCAACCCGCTCACGTTAGGAATCAACCCATGTCAGTCTGTAGCCTCTTTCATCTGAGCCCAAACAGATGCAGGTCAGCTGTGCCCTGCTCTCCCTTCGAACGCCGAAACCGCCTGCGGAATCGACTCTGCCTGCATTGTGGAGAACCAAGCCACTCCCTCCACACCTGCCCAAACTAGACTCCTCAGGCCACTGACCCAGTACTCTAGGTAGGAGAAGTTTCCCTGATGCTGTATGTCACTCAAAAACAGGTGTTGGCGCCTATAGCCTTATCATGGGAGGGAGATCGAGTAGCCACCTGTGCTGCTGGATTCCAGTGCAGCTGGCAGTTTCATTGATCTCCAACTGGTATGCCGCCACTCCATCCACCTGCAGCCTGTGGTTCCTGCCCTCATCATGCAAGGAGTCAATGGTTCCCTCTCATGGCCGGTTATGTAACTCTGCAGACTATGCCTCTGTGCCTACTGGTTGTAGTGGCACATGAGGAGTGCATTCATCTTCTGGTGCTCCTGCCCATCTGGGATGGCATTATTCTCAGACACCCTTGGGTCTAGCAGCATAACTCCCTCATAGAACTGGAGAACAGAGAGCCTGGTCTCCCAAGTGCTTTGCTGCCTGTCTCTCCCTCCCCTGTATACTCTTTGCTGTCGAGCCCACTGCCTGATGGGGGGCTCCGGACTCTGGAAGAGGACTGGAACTTTGCTGACATCTTTATCAAATCCAAGGCATTTAGCCTCCCTCCACATAGGCCTTCAGATAGCACCATTGGCCTAGTGGAGGGTGCCCTGTTGCTTAAGCAATGCTTGTTCTTGTTTTTGAGTCCCAAAGTGGAGATTTGTGCACATGATACCCTCAACAAAGGTATTATCCACCCGTTGACCTCCCCAGTGCCCTCTGGCTTCTTTCTATCGACTACTGGGGTCTGAGTGCCGTCACTGTGAAGTGCAGTGAATCGCCACCCCTCATTCCTGCTTCCTTGGAGCGGGTTCATATATTCACAAAGCTGGACCTCAGGAGCACCTATAACCTCATCTGCATTTGGGCTGGGGATGAATAGAAGACCTTTTTTAACTAAAGCTGGTCAGTATGAATATTTCTGATGCTGTATGGTTTAGCTAATAGCCCGTTCATCTTCCAGGCCTTTATGAAGGAGGTCCTGTCCAACATGTTGTACTGATTTGTTATTTTCTACCTCGATGACATCCTCATCTCTTCCGACTCCCTGGAGCAACACATACATAATGTCAGGCAAGTGCTCCAATGTCTCTGTGACTATCACCTTTATATGAAGGGAGAGAAGTGTGAATTGCACTACTCAACCATCAAGTTTCTGAGCTATCAGATCTAACCTGGGGAGATGGAATAGATGTGAATAAAGTGATGGTGGTTTGTGTCTAGCTGCGACCCCAAACTATGAAAGATCTATAGCAGTTCATGGGTTTTGTTAACTTTTACAGGCGCTTCATTCAAGGATTCAGCACCGTCGCAGTTCCCCTGACTGCCCACACTTTACTTACCTGCACCCCAGAACCAGATGAGGCTTTGTGGTGTCTGAAGAACCTTTTTCCTTTGCCCTGTTCCTTCAGAAACCAGATCTAACCCAGACCATTGTTGTGGTAGTGGACACCTCAGAGGTAAGAATTGGAGTTGTGCTCTCTCAACATCAGGGAGATTTGGGGAAGATGTACCTTTGTACCTTTTTAAAAAAAAAAACACAGCAGCGGCGAGGAACTGTGACATCGGCAATCAAGAGCTGCCGGCCTTCAAGTTGGCCTTGGAGGAATGACAGCATTGGCTACAGGGGTCTCCTCATGCTCTCCATCCTTTCCAGGTCCTAACTGACTATTGGAACCTGGAATATCTCAAGTTGGAAAAACGCCTAAATTCCCAACAGGCTCAATGGGCCCTTTTCTTCAGATGTTTTGACTTCAAGATGTCCTACATTCCTGGAGCCAAGAACATAAAGGGAGATGCCAGGTAGTTCAAGTCTCCCATCGTTCACAAGGAGCCTGTTCCTACATTGCCTGAGTCCTGTTTCATAGGGCTGGTGGTCTGAGACCTGGAGGACTCTCTTAGAGATGCCAACCAGCAGGAGCCCTCTCTGGTAGTGTATATACCAGGTCACCTGTATGTGCCCACTAGAAGAAGTGGCCCCCTGCCCCACCTATGCCCAGAACAGTGGGTCTTAGCAGAAGCCCACCAGTTTGCTGCAGTATCTGTTCACTCCCAACCACCCTAGACTTCATCAGGGATCTCTCATCATCACAATGTGACACATCATCTGATAGTGGATCAGTTCTCCTGAATGTTGCATGATGTCTCTACCTACACTGTGCCACCAAGCTCAACAGAGATAATACTGACCTGGATCTTCTGCTAATATGGACATTGTAAGTGACTGGGGACCACAGTTTACCACGAGGATCTTCTGGTTCTTTTGTGCTCAGCTTAACATGCATCTCTCTCAGCCTTGCTTCCAGCTACCATCCACAGTCCAGTGGAGTTACAGAAAGGACCAACCAGGAGGTAACAGAGATCCTCCGGCTCCTGTGTGTCTCTCATCCACCTGAGTGGGCCTGCTTCTTCCCCTGGGTAGAGTGTCCCCAGAACTGCCTTACCCAGTAGGGCTCTGGACATACTCCATTCCAGTGCATCCTGGGATACCATTCTCCACTGATTCCCTGGGACTCGCCACCCAGCTTGGTCTCCACCGTGGAAGCCTGGTCCCAACAACACAAGGAAGTGTGCAGGCAGGCCCACCACAGACTGGAGGTGGATTCTCAAACAGAAGACCCAGACTGACTGCCACTGCCATCCTGGTCCTACCTTTCGACCAGACGAAAGGGCATTGCTTTCCACATGGAACCTCCCACCTCCCAAGCTGCCATAAGTTGAATCCCCGGTTCATCGGCCCTGCTTCTTTAAATCCCCTCGGTACTTCACGTTCAGTGTGGAATATTGTTGATCCTAACGCAACTTACTGAGCAGGTTTCCCCTCTCTCCTGTCCAGCCCAGAACCTTCCCGCCTGCCCAGTTCCTGTGCTTCTCCAATCCTGATCCTGCTCCCACCTGACCTTCCTGGTGTGACTTCCTCCTTCCTCATGCCATGCCCATAGGACTGACCACCTGGCTACTGAACCCACCTGGTCCGTGATCCCTACTCTCACCTTACTCGTCGATTCTGTTCATGTGGGTTCTAGAATAAGACTCTGTGTCCCCACATCTTTGAGTATCCTGCCCATTGTATCTATCACACTTGCAATACATCTGCACATAGGCGATTATACACGCTATTTAGGGCGGCTTCAGTCCCCTTATTTGTCTCACCCCCCCACCCCTAAAAAAATAGCTTTTCCAAAACCATTTAGCAGTTTATCCTGTATTTTGTATACATTTCATACCTCCAGCTCAGCAAACTTTACCCCCCCCCCAGCCTCATTTAATAATGGGGGGGAGGGGTGTTGTCCCGTATGCCTTCAGGAGGCCCCCCTAAAGGTCAAATCCTAGAATCGCCCCTGCATCTGTGCTCCCTCATGTCAGGGTTACAATCCCCCTGCTGCTGTCACTCCCCCCCCCCCCCCCGATCCACCGCACACCAGCAGACATATAATAGAAAGTGTTTTGGAGGATTTATTTATGTTTAAGGGTCCTCTGCTCCTTAAGTGTAACAGTTTTATTTTGAGGAGACAGACAAAGTCAGTGCTGGAGCCTTGTTTAGACACGCTGTAAACCGAGAACGATAGAGAGGCAGGCGGAGGAGCCCACGCCGGGGATTTGCTCTCATGTGTCGACCGCACAGCAGAACAGGGACACCAGCTACCCTTAAGCTCTCTTTTCATCCATATACATAATGGAGTTTTACTCATCTTTACAGCTTCACAGCTATGCGCAACCACAAGAATGCTGTCTTTACCCGTTTATTTCCTTTAGGATAAGTTACCCGTTGGATGCATTTACCTGCCCGGCCCCTGTGATTCATAGTGCTGATTGTCACACAAACTATGCAGCGATTGATTTTCTTTTCGAGGTAGAGAACCAAACTTATAGCCCAGTTTCAAAAAAAGCTGGGATGTTGTGTACGATGTAAATAAAAACAGAATGCCCTGATTTACAAATCATATAAACCTATAATTAATTGAAAATAGAACAAAGACAACATATCGTATGTCGAAACAGAAAAAAAAATATTGTTTTATAAGAAATATATGCTCAGTTTGAATTTGATGCCGGCATCATGTTTCAAAAAAGTTGGGACAGCAGAACATTTACCACTGTGTTGCATCGTCTCTTCTTTTACCAACACTTTGTAAACATTTTGGAACTAAAGAGGCCAATTGCTGGAGTTTTGAAAGTGAAATGTTGTCCCATTCTTGCCTGATATAGGATTTCAACTGCCTAACAGTTCAGGGTCTCTTTTGTCACATTGTGCCAAATGTTTCCAGAGGGTGACAGGTCTGGGCTGCAGGCTGGACAGTCTTGCACCCAGACTCTTCTACTACGGAGACATGCAGTTGTAATTATGCGCAGAATGCAGTTTGGCATTGTCTTGCTGAAATATACAAGGCCTTCTCTGAAAAAGACATTGTCTAGATGGCAGGATATGTTGCTCCAAATCCTGTATATATCATTCAGCGTTAATGGTCCCTTCCCAGAATTGCAAGCTACCCAAGCCATGGGCAC
>JAODUD010000026.1:15423541-15435976 GCA_026784285.1 Stomatorhinus walkeri
ACAGAAAGGGGGGGGGGGGGGGGCACAGACGGCCGATGGGGGCCTTTCGCAGGGAGGGCCAGGAGACATATCCATTCGTTTTTTGAAGAAGAATTAGAAGACAGACATCCAAATAATATTTTACACTTTTGTCAACATTATGAACCACTTTCCCTCCCTCTTATAGCCCCCCCTTAAAATAAACACACACACACATACCCCCCCCCCTACACACAACCCCACTTATGAAAGCTAGCATGTGTACTGTTCCATCATCAGATCTCTAAAAATGACGCTACACTTCATACACGCAGGGAAAATGAAGGAAGAGAAAAAAATAGGATAAAATGGCAGTTAATGAGACTAATGATAAGGGAAATAGAAGAAAAGATGACCAGCAGATGGGCAGAGCTCCAGTTAACATCTGGTAGGGTTGCTGGGCACCAGTGGACCACTATGAACTCTGTAGTCAGAGGATCACATCTGGGCTTCCTGAAGTAATTGATTAAGGGGTCCCAATTTGAATGGAAATGACTGAATGTTCCACAGACCGTGAATTTGATTTTCTCGAGTTTCAACAATGACGTTAACCACCCAGTCATGGTTTGAATTAAGGGGGGTGAGAAGAGAAGATCCAGAGTATATCTTTTATTTTAAAATACCAAAGGATGTTACATTGCATTATGAATCACCTGAAACACACCCTTTACCTGCCTGGAAAATCTGTCTCGCTCAAAGTGTCAATTTTTTTTCTTTTTTTTATGACAAGACCATAAAAGTTCATATTATATACTTGAAGGCTTTGTTTGTGTGACCAGAAATGAGTAGCAGGACCCCCCCCCCCCAAATAAAAAAAATCTTTCATTATAAGATGCTTATGCCACTATTCCCAAAATAGGGTCTAAAATTGCTTATGTCATGGGCATTAGAGATACTGTTTTTTATAAAGCGAAAATAATATCAATCATTTTCATATAGATTCTTACTCTTGTGTTTTGGTTCATGATCCCCAGCCCACTGTTCCCAGTCCGGTCCTCAGGGACCCACAGACAGTCTCTGTTTTTACATTTTTGCTGCTTCCCAGCTCCCTGAGCGAAAACGTGGACCGGCTGTGGGTTCCCAAGGACCGGACTGGGAAACACTGACCTGGAGGCTGTTTGTGCGTGGCTCTCTGTGGGCGTGTACAACCGTCACGCTTTAACCATTAAGCCTGAGTGAGATTTCAAGAAGGGCGAGTGTGGCGGAGGTGTGGCGGAGGCTTACAGGCACTTTCCCACGAACCGCTGCCTTTGAAAGCGAAAGGTGCAGATACACTAATGACACTTAGCCAGGCTAGAAAAACCCATCGTACCTGTACAATCAGAGCTAGGATGCGTTTCACAGGCGCGACTAAAGGCCTGCTTCTAAACCTGCAAATTAATGCACCTGCACAAAAAATAAAAATATGATAACTTCGTACGAATAAGGACCGGCGACCCTGTCTGAGAGATGGATGCATTTAAAGAGTTTTTCAAATCTGTCTGAAAATCAGTCCTTTTATGTTAATGTACATACATACAATCCAGTTATATATTTTTTAGGTTCTTAAATTCTGGCCCAGACAGGGTGAAGCACCATCAACAGGGATGAGCTGCACCACGCGGCTTCATCGATACGAAGATCAGGAGCAGAAGAGGCAGCGTAGACCTAACGTGACCAGGCAGCTTAAAACGGAACAGCGTGGTAAGAGGATAAGAATCCTCAGCCGCAGACCCCGTGACTGGGGCCAACCCCCTCCTCCCCCCACACCACCCCCCTCACCCCCCGCCTCTGTTACCACCCCCGCCAACCACCCCTCCGTCTAGGAGGGGGCTGAAAGTTTTCACTGCAAATGGCCCCTTCAGACAACAGGGCAGCTGGATCACCGAGCAGAGGTGACCCAGGCAGTTCCGGAGGGGAGAGAGGGGGTTGGGGTGTGGGGGGGGGGGTCCCGGGATGAGCAGCTGTAACCCAGAGTTGTCCCCTTGGTGGGGGCCTTAATGCTCCCTACAGTTAATGGTTCCTTTGTGTACATCGACGTGAGCGCACTTTCCTCCTCGTTCCCATGTAACGCTGATGGACTTGGACGCGTCCTAAAAGACTCCCTTTGTGCCAAACAAACGCCCTCGAATGTACATATGGGGGCGGCACTTGTGTAAAATGACTAATAATATTAAAGCAGATATATTTTAACGTGGGCAATTCACTATGTTTAAAGAGAAGTCCCATGATGCTGAATATAATTAGGGAAGGAAACCGACTAGGTGAAGATGTAGCCCAAACACTGACAAATTAAAATTTCTATTTATAAAGACCGCAGGTGGATGCTCTCCCTTTATCCGGGAACACACACTTAAACCGGAGCCTCGAGAAAGGAGCATTGTTAAAAGCACTACATTCAGACTACTTAACACACCTCCCAGCATAACTTCCATGGGTCACAATTCCCTGCTCTTTAAGCATCAATTAAATAGCTGAATTTTAAGATTGCTCACGAATCGCAGCCGCCACACACCAAGGTCCGTAACAGTTACCAGGTGTTTTATCACAGCCCCTTGAATCCGATTAATGGGCGGGATGTTAATGAATAAATGCACTGACACCTGTGCCGGAGCCGCTGCAACTCCTGCTCCACGTCGCCATCCCATAAATCAAAAGGACGAGCGCAAATCGTAGCGGCCACAATCCCCCCTTTACCCACAGGAAGATCCGCTGGATGTCAAACTGCTGTTCGTTAATTACGGGCGCCGTACTCCCCCGAAACAGCACGGCGCAGTTGCCACCAGCTTCCAGTTGGCTGACAGTGGTGCTTCACTGGCGCAAAGGACACCATGAACGGATATGAATACAAACAGTGCGACACAGACCCGAAAAGTAAAATGACTCCTTCAAGTGTTCTGCCATTTAAACAGGTGAGATTATCCCTTTCCCAGGTGTCCCCGTGGGTCTGCACCATTTGACACCAACCTGTGACAGGTGGAGTCTCCCAGCAGGGTGACCCGTCCCTCTGACTCATATCAGTGATGCTGGGGTTGGACTTGTCGATTTTACTCAACTGAATTTTGTTTTGCCTGGGAATATTTTTCACGGATCTGTGCCCCCCCCCCCCAACTGTGGGACCCATCCCTCTTAAGGGGCAGCTGGGGTCCTATGGGGAGCAACTGTGGTCACAGGCGGGGGTCTGGCCTGTCTGGCTGTGGAGGCGCGGAGATTCTCCAGCAGATCATAATCGCCGTTTAGCGGCCGTGGTCAGTCTGCGCTGACTTGCGAGCTCGGTCCTTTCCCAACACATGTATTATTCCTTAAAACTCGAATGACCGGGCTTCACGGCCAGCCGACTGTCATGCCTGAGCTGTGGTGTCTTTCTGGACCCGTGTCACAGAGGGTGACGCCTGCAGACAGCAGGTCATTATTGGCATGTAGTGAATGTGTGCTGTCAGGGTCCAGGTTTGATAGTACCGCTCCAGCAGGTCTGGACCGCACGGCACCACCTGTTCTCGGGATCTCGCTCTGCGTACAGCGGGAACTTAATTTCTGTGTCATGGAGTGTGAAACCCTGCAGACGCAGACTGGGGACTCATGTCAATCAGGGCAAAGAGCCCAGGGTAGCAGACCTTTAAAGATCCCGTCGTGTCTGTGCTGCTCAGGACTGAATCATGTCGCGTCTAAGTGAGACGGGGACTGTCACGGCCATGCAGGGCTATAGAAACTCCAGTGTGTCGGCTCTGGGCCTGGACAGCCGGAGAGCGATAACGCTGGGAGACAGACTGATCCTTAGCCACTAGGGGCCTGTCTGTGATTGATTATCACGCAGCATTTCAGCTACAGATCTGTGCTTCCGCTGCAAGATGAAACCCTGAAGAAAATGCATTACAACGACGCTTTGGAATAACGTACACACACTAAAGTGACCGGTGGGGGAGGGTGTGGCTGGATGGGAAAGATGGAGGAGGGTGGGTGGGGTTTTTGGTGTTTGGTCAGGGTGTGTACTGTGTACAGAGACACACCCTTGATTTATGTTACACCCCTAGCCTGGGTACGTTTTCAGCCTGGTGGCGTTGGATGTCAAAAATGCAACATCTCTCGGGCTGTGCTGCTACCCAAATGCGATCCCCAAAGAACTGCGACGACAAGGTGGATCTGGGGACTAGCTGTTGCTGGCAGGTGTTTAGGGATGGTACAAGGAGATGATCAAACAGACCTCGGGGGACCCTGATCCCAGAATGACTGCCAACCCAATAGCGCCCCTCCCAGGGCAGGACAGCCTCTCTGCACAATTACCCAGAGCAAGGCTCCTGAAGCCTAATAACACAGCAGGCCCATGAGTTTAACCTCTGACTCCTCACGCCCTCTGTTTGGTGAAAGTAACAAGACGGCCTTTATTTGACGGAGACGGACTGGATTTCACATTCAGAAACTCACAGAAAACAAAAAAAGACACTCATTCAATTTCATGTCTACTGAGACAGATGTGACTTGCATTAGAGGAACAGGAACAATTTTTTAGAAAGTAAAATATACATTTAACGCAAAATAATGTGATAAGACAAATGCATTCTCATAAAAAAGATGCAAAGAAATCCTTAGTATTTTTATATTGTGTACAATGCCTCGAAATATTCAATGCATTAAATGTGCATTAAATGCATGTTCGTCCAATAGCTGTGACTGCAATACAGCTGGGAGGTGAACCACGCTACAATCCTTCCCAAGTTCCTCGTGTCTGGATTCTTTCCCCACCCTTGGACTAGGCTGCTACTTGCTGCCACTGTGTGATGTTATGCAGTAGTACAGTACCTATTGTAAGGGGAGGGGGCGTTATCGCGAGACTGGACCATTAACAACCTGCTCGCCTCGCGCACCACAGGGCGCTGCTTCGCTGCCAGGGACGAGCCGAGACGCGAGAAAGCGACCGCGAGACGCCAACATCTGGACGGGACATCATGGAGGGAGCGAAGCCCGTCTAAGCGCACGGAGCAGCTCGGCAAACTCCTCGGCTCGCCATACTCTGTGTGAGTACGCGCTACGCCGTTCCCTTTTCTTTAAGCCGTAACCGAAACTTGGATTATCTTACCCCTCGCTGTCCAGCACTGGGTCGGGCAGCGGCAGCTGCGGAGCAGTATGCGGTCGCACGCTTTCCAGCGAACTGTAGTTTATTACTCTGTAGCCCTGTTTTATAGCGTCTTTCCAGCTTACCCAGTGAGTCGTAATTTATATTACTCGGGCCGTAAACTTACAGTTAGAGGAAATACCGAAAGTAAAAGTGGCCGATCGCGACAAGAATAATTTCAAGCGTCAAGAAAAAGACATGAAACCTGGAGGGAGGGGGGAATAAATAAAGAAAAACTTTGCGTGTCCTGTAATTTGTTTAACAAAGTGCACCGCCTCGCTGTGTCAGACCTGGTCGCTGGTCGGGCGGCGGAGGACAAACACGGCGTGTGTGGGTATAAAAGCCCAGCCGACTTTGGACGTAGTTGATGCAAGTGGCGATTGCTTCTGCGAGGAACGGGGGACTCCGCAAAATGCCACTTTGCGTTGTCTTCGATGCCTATAAATGGTCCTGCAGGAACTTTAAAGGAAGCAGGCTGCGGGCTCGCTGGCAGCTCGATTTGGACTAACATATGGCAGTAAGAGAAGCACAGCTGGAGGTAGCGTTTCCATTGCGGTGATGTCAGAGCAGCTGACTCCACAGCTTGCGGTGTAATTAGCAAACAGAGCACTCCAGTTTAGTCCCCTTTGCTTTTCAACTTAACCTCGCTGCTTGGACTAGTGCTGGTATTCGGGAGTCCTGCGTATAGTGTGTGTGTCCCGACGCGTTTAATGTGCGCTGGAACACGGGGTCTAGATAAACGCACCTAGCCTGAATCCGATCGCTTCATGAGAGTGTGTCTGTGTGGGTCTGCGCGTGTGTGTGTGTGTGTGTGTGTGTGTTTCTGTGTGAGAGCGGGTCTGTGTGCGTGTCTTTGCTCTGATCGCTACGGTTCCGATGGGAAGCGCTAAAAGTAGCGATCACCGCTTCGCACTGATGTTACTCAGAGCGGACAAAGGTAAGTTTCGTCTCGGAATCAATCTGATGTTTTTTTTAATCATCACAAAGTTCCCACAGCCCTGCGTATGCCGGTTTCCAAAAGGCGAGACCTCCTCGGTGTATTTTAATTTAGACGGCGCTCAGAATATTGTTGTTCAGCAAGTACATAGTTTATCATCATCGCCGAAAGGCGGATTGTCGGCGTTCCGACGCCGTTCTGCGCTTTATTTAGATGCCGAAGAACTTTATTTCCGAGACTTATCAACGCACTTTGCAATCGGCGACCTTTTATCGTGCATAAATTTAGTTTTGAAACATTGTTTGGATCATTAGGTTTTCTGAAAATAATTTATGGTTAACTCAATAAATGTTTTTTTATTGGCGAAAACATTTCGAATGGTTGTTTCTCTTTGGGGGGAAAAATGACCTGTTTAAATTGGGCCGTCGGATTACTTTTGTACGTTGCTCGCATTCGCTATGGGCGAGTGCTGCTCTTAGTAACTGGCTGAGCGGTCGCGATCGGTTTGTTTAATATCCAGTTTTTCCTGTTTCTCGTCAGGTTATGAAGGAAGAATGGAGTTCCCAGACCATAGCCGCCAGTTGCTGCAGCGCCTGAGTCAGCAGCGTCACCAAGGCTTCCTCTGCGACTGCACAGTGTTGGTCGGAGAGGCGCGATTCAGGGCGCACAGAGCCGTACTGGCCTCCTGCAGCATGTACTTCCACCTCTTCTACAGGGACCAGCTAGACAAAAGAGACGTTGTGCATCTGAACAGTGACATTGTGACTGCCCCGGCTTTCAGCCTGCTCCTTGAATTTATGTATGAAGGGAAGCTTGAGTTCAGCACGCTGCCGGTGGAGGACGTACTGGCAGCTGCCAGCTACCTGCATATGTACGACATCGTCAAAGTGTGCAAAGGCAAGCTGAAGGATAAGGAACTGGGCTTGCCGGACGGCAGGGTGGCCGAGGGGGTGGGGCCGGGCTGCCCGGACGGCGAGGGTTTCTCGGACGGCGAGAGGGACAGCCCCCCCGGCCGACGGGCCCGGCCGCATCGGCCGAGGCCCCCCCGTGTGGACGAAGGCGAGGCGGACGCCGGCGAACCCGGGCCGCCTGTCAGCGACCGTGATCGCTGCTCGCAGGGCAGGCAGAAGGCGAACGGTCACCCCGCCGGGTCTCCGGACCTTGTAGGTGTCAATTATGTGTCGGCGGAGGCCGAGGCCCGCGTCCGAACAGCTGGAAAAACAAAAGCTGAGCGCGGCGTTCCGGCCGAGTCGCTGTCCCAGAGGCCCGGTGCTTCAGATGACACAGACTGCGCCCTGGACTTGTCTTTCAAGCCTCTGTCGGGCAGAGATTGTCCGCGCCCCCCCCACGTCTTGGGACAGCTGGCCCTCGACAGCCAGCAGCAGGGCACCGAGCCACTTGTTAAAGACGAACAAGACCTGCTGTCAGAGCGGGAGGACAGTGAGCCGGCGAGCCCGGGGAGCCAGCGCTTTGGGAATTGCGCCAGGAGCTCTGCGGTGACAGGGTTCGCTGGCCTCTTCTCGGGCAACAGCGGCCCCGGCGCGGCCCTGCTCCCCCAGGAGGAGGAGGACCTGATGGAGCAGGAGGGGGGCCTGGAGGCAGGGGCGGGGGGAAGGAGGGGGGCGGAGGGGGCGGGAGAGCGGGCGCTGCTTGGGGACAGCGAGGAGGAGGACGACGACCTGGCCTCTTCGGACATCTCCACGTCCAGCGGGGCGCTGCTGCCCGCCGGGCCGGCCGTGTGCGCGTGCCCGCTGTGCGGCAAGGCCTTCCCCAGCCCGCACGTGCTGCAGCTGCACCTGAGCGCCCACTTCCGCGAGAAGGACGGCGCCCGCGCCAAGCTGTCGCCCGACGGCTCCGTGCCCACCTGCTCCCAGTGCGGCAAGACCTTCTCCTGCATGTACACGCTGAAGCGGCACGAGCGCACGCACTCCGGAGAGAAGCCCTACACCTGCGCCCAGTGCGGCAAGAGCTTCCAGTACTCGCACAACCTGAGCCGGCACGCCGTGGTGCACACGCGCGAGAAGCCGCACGCTTGCAAGTGGTGCGAGCGCCGCTTCACGCAGTCCGGGGACCTCTACCGCCACATCCGCAAGTTTCACTGCGGCCTGGTCAAGACACTCGCCATTGGCTAAGGCCCCCGGCAGTGGTCCGCAGTGGGTTGTCTTCCAAATGCCTGAAGGAGCCTGTTGTAATTAATAACCGTGCTGAAACTCACAGAGTGGGCATGCACTTCCTTAAGCGTATTTGTTAAAATGTGATCCAGGTAGTAAAACTTTTTTTTTTTTCTTTTTTTTTGAGCACACGGGTGGTGGGAGGACCTAAAAGCATTTCAGCTACTATTGGGTGGAATTATGGGATGTCATTCTTGCTGGTGGGCACTGGGCTGTGGGCATGCGGTCCTTGTGATGCAGAAGTCCTGAACCCTCACCTGTCTGTCAGAAGTTGGGGGCTGGGTGTCCTTGCCCCCCCCCCCCCCCCCACCCCGAGCACCTGACGCTCAGCAAAGGAGCATTATGTCATTTAGCTGTAGTTCTGGGCTATACGCACCGCGAGAGTCAGCGCAGACCACGAGATCGCCCACCGTCGCAGGGCTGGTTTGCATACTAATAATTCAGGAAGCAATAAAGCTCGCTCGTCCCACAGGGCCAGGCAGGCGAGCGCGCGCCTCATAACCGGAAGATTCAGCCCTTTAAGAGTGTACTGGGCCAGTAGGAGATAAATACTGAATAATGTGTATCAACCATGTGAAACGGGGTAAAGGAACCAGAGTCCACAGGGAGAGGGGCCACTTGGAGCGGGGTATTCCCTGTCAAGTCAGTGCCTGCTTACGTACACCGATCAGCATGTGGGGTATATCACAGGCTATATAACTGAATCCAGTGTGAGGATTTTAGCGTGGGGTGGGGGGGCAACAAGACCCCAAGGAAAAGGGCCAGTCGGTGTTGTGAAGTTTGCTTCCCGAACCAGACTGCATAGGAGCGCACTGACCAGGGTGGTCAAGCAGAGAGGGGGGGTCCAGTGTGTGTCCTCCCCCAGACACTCTGCAATCCCCACTGGGTGACTACTGATCCTTCCTGCCATCATTGCGTGTCTGTAACCCCCCCATCGGCAGTTTAGCCTCATGACCACTTTGGAGTCAGTCATGTTCAGTCAGAACACTGCTGTGCTCCCGTGGTGCGTGCGTGTGTGTGAGTGTGTGTGCGCGCGTGTGTTTGTGTTTGTATAACATCCTGTTAAAAAAAAATGAGTACTACTGAGTAAAGCTTACCCCACAAAATATTTGCAATTTTCGTAGGTTAACTAAAACCTTTTAATTTTCTCACTTTAAAATTTGCTTCTTTCTGTTGATATGTACAAATCTTACTTTGGCTGGATTTAGCACTAAAAAAAATCTAAGTTATTTCTTTTGTTTTGTTAAAATCTTTCCTGAGGAAACTTGATTAGAATTATTTATTAGTTTTATAGTTCAGGGTTTTACTGGGGTCTGATTTTGAGTATTACTACTGTTGCTGTTTTTTTTTTTTCCATCCACAATATTCAAGCACAATAGAATGAAATTCATCAATGCTGTCTGTCAGTGACACTGGGGAGCGACGCTTTGCTCGGGCTCCGAATAATCCCACGTCCAGCTTCCTTTTTTATTTAATGACCTTAACGTTTTGATGGATAACTGATGTCCTGCTCTATAGGTGCTGTTTCAGTAGCGAATGGGGCAGGGAAGTCACTAGTCCCTGTAAATACCTTTACTGTAATGTGAATTGATTCTCCGTGTGTCTTACGGCGGCGTAAGAATATACTTAAATGACATTCAACATTTACTACACAAAAAAGCACTTGTCTTGGGCTTGCATAGTGTCGTTCCTGTCAGCTTGGTTTCAACACTCGAATAATATGTGCGCTGCTATTTCTAACGAGTTGTATATTTAATGTATATACTTCCTTTATTTATAAACCAATTTAGGCTCTCCCTGACCCCATATGTCTTTGGGCAAGGTGTTTGGCAGCCATCTCTGTAAGCTAACCTGTTAGTTTTGCTTGTTTTCCTTTGAAACATCTGTTATCTGTAGGACAAGTACAAGCGCAAACAATTAAGTGCAGTGCTGTGTGTCTTTTTTGTTTTTTTTTTGTGAGTGCAGATTTTCTCACTTCTTTAATGTGGGAGATGTATTTATTAAAAAGGCAACTGAAGGACTGTACTGAAGAATTGGACATGGGCGGGCACTGGCCCCCCTGATAATTAGCCTGATATGTGCTTAATACTGTTGTCAAATTGGGATGCGATAGCACAACCACGGTGTTTTAAGTTGCACTTTATCGCGACAAGTCATTACATCCTGGATATCCTGGTTTTCAATGTGATTCCCCGTTCACCCCCCGGTCCCCCGCATGCGGACGCTAAGAGGGAGTTGTAGTGCGGACTGTAAAATGAGTGCCCCCCCCCCCCACGCTGAAGTGCGAGGGACAGGCGTCGACAGGCTGTGGATTTGTGGTGCTTTGCAGCGGCCCCTCCCGCCTGTCGTGCCACCCAGCGCTCTGCGCGGGGAGACAGTGACAGAGACCAACTTGGTGGTTTCAGGTTAAATGTTCCTGTTTGTTCTATAGCTTCAAACAGACGGCAGCATTTCCTGTGGTTATTTTATATATATATATATTTTGTTTTTCTGTGTAAGGAAGGAGATTTGTTTTATACTTATCGCTCCATGATAAAATATGGCTGGAACTGGCATTTTTACTAATAGGGAGATTCATGGTTTAAAAGGCCTTTCCAGTTTGTCAGACACTTTTGTTGATATGGTCACGGTCCTTTTACACAGTACGTGCCTTGTGGACGGAGACGGACCCGGAGCGGGATGTTACCGCGGTCCGTGTAACTGGCTTGCTGGGACATCAAATCTACACAACGTGCAAATAAACAGCTGCAGTTTTATGAACTGGGAGGGGGGGGATAGAAATAGGGGTAGAGAGTCAAGGATGAAAAACACAGATAATCAAGAAGCCTCCCCGGAGAAGAGAGTGAAATCGGAGCGAAGGAGTAGAGACTGAAACAAACACACTCACTTATCTGGAATAGGTTTGCTTTATAAACTCTTACTGAAGTATTTTAACATTTAAATAATGAGAAAAAAATGAAATGTTTTGTTTATTAAAACTGGAATATTGTCTTTGCAGTTAAGGTCCAGACTGTGAAATTGTGTATAATCTTGAGAAATATTTATTGTTTTTTGTGCGTTTTACTGTTATCTCACAGATTTTATGTGTAAAATGACTACTTAATGTCAGTAGGGGAGGGAGGGGTGGGGAGGAGGGATAATAGAATTTGTAGGAGTGCCATTAGAATTTAATATAATTTTTTTATAACAAAAGTCTATTTTCTAGAAAATAAATGCTTCAGTGTTAGTGATTCATAGATTACATAGGACAATCGGTGTGCAGAAATGGCTTTGTTTAGGTGTTAAGCTGCTTGTTTTATGATTTCTGGGGGGGTGGGGGGTGTTTGTGCTTTTTGGAGTGCGTTTGTGTGTGTGCTGTGAAAATGTGACAATCCTGATGTCCTCATTCTTAAGTCACGCGTAGATTAAACAGCTTTTCTGTGACTCTCCTGTGTTTTGCCTCCGCATTCATGCCGGGAGTCAAGAGCATTGAGGAGCTGCGCTTCAGCACCAGGCTGGGAGTCGATCCACGTCGTTCCCTGCGACTCTGCATCACAGCTGCCGTACGACCTGTCACTATAATAGCAGTAATTATTATTATCACGAACCTGCTTCAGAAAAAAGTTCATGGAGGATATGAGCCGGTTTGCATGAAGTATCTGAAGTACGTGCCCTCAGTTCAAGAAAAGCTAGTGTCTTTTTTTTTTTTTTTTAATTCCTGCAGCAGTTGCGTGGTGATTGTCCCATACTTGTCCTAACAGTGTGTACAGACAACAGAAAAGGCCGCATTATGGGTGCGTCTGCTTGCGTCCTGTGCAGGCGTGACACCACGAAGGTCAGAGAGCCACCCACCATCACTGGGAGTTTTTTTTTTTTTTTTCTTTTTTCCAGCGCCCGTGCCAACGACGATACGATGATGTAATTTTCCACAAACTGCCCGAGTCATGTGATGACGACAAACCCCCCACCCCACCCCACCGGTGTCCGTGCGGGCCCAGACCGTCGGGACGGCGTGACCTGGGGACAGAGTGGCAGTGCGCTCTGAGCGGGCAGGTCGTTCAGAAGACGGGCCTTTGTGAGCGGCCTAGTGAACGGAAAATGTGCGTCTAATCTGAAACCTCCCTGCCAATTCACTGGTCAATTTCTTTGAGGAGGGGATTGTAATTAGCCCCTGACTGCACTTCTAAAGGGATCCAGCTGCTTAGCGACACAATCCCGCCGGAGACGTGTTTCAATTCCCA
>JAODUD010000026.1:15437516-15455020 GCA_026784285.1 Stomatorhinus walkeri
CAGCGGGGCTGTGGGGCCTATAACAGTTTCATTTTTAGAAAGATGGGGGGTTAGGTTGCCGAGAGTCTACCCCCCCTCACCCCAACAGCTGGCAGCTGTTCTCTTCCATTTTAAGTGCAGCAGGGACAAGGGTCAGAAGCCCACGCGTCTCCCTAAGCTGCCGTCCGGCCGCCGGGGGGGCCCAGATGCACTGCCGTGCAGCCACGCTTGGGGTCTCCCAGCAGGGTCGCCAAAGGCCCCACTTTGGGTCGAATAACCGCTTGTGTGGCGGGTCACAAGGCTTGGCGTCTCCATCCCTGCGTGGGGGTGCACACCGGCAGGTGTTTGAAATGCAGGCGCCTCTTCCCCATGCCGCAGTAGACTATTACGTCCAACATTCACACACTAACGGGGATTCCCCACATCTCTGTCTTTTGTAACGTTCTCCCCATGGCCAGCGTGCCGGCAACCAGAACCCAGTAACACTGCATTTAATAAAACGATCAGATTTCTCCACGCGAAGACCAGGAAACAACCGCTGCTTTGTGAAGTGCAGGAATTCCAGGGTCCCCAGGCCTGTGGTTGTAGATGTGCTTCCCCCTTTCTGGCAGAAACTCTGGAGAAGAAAATACACGGGTCCTGAGATACATGAGAACCACTTTCAGGTGAAACCCCCACCAAGGTAAGCGTTCAGACCAGCTGAGAGATCAGCGGCTAATGGACACAGCATGCACACCACTCCCAGGTACCGCGCTGCCAACTTTATGATCATTGGTCAGTTTTCCAGCCTTGGAAAGAGGCCTATAACTTGTATTTATCAGACTACATCTAAGCTTAGCGACGGCAAAGCAGATTTCAAGAATTTAAGCACGTAGAAATCACTGGAGCATTAAAAAAAAAAAGTCATACCTAATATTTTACAGTTCAGTCGCTTTGGTATATTTCTCGAATCACCCTTAACATCTGCAAAACAGTAAGTGCATTTCTCTGAACAATTCGTACACACTGCACCACACAATGGATCATCTGCGAAAGCCTATAACTTTCTCAAAATCCGTAGCCCATCCCTCAAAAGTAAACTTTTATGTCAGTGCATTCGTCAGAACCACCAGAATGACAAGTCCTTTGCCATCATTCACAAACAGGATGGTGAAAATGCTTCGCCATGTTGTCAATAGAGCAGCACACCCTGTGTTTTCCGATGTAAACTAAGTTTCAACAGTACGTCACATGTACTCTAACACATCCACAAACACACGTATGTAAACATATATCTTCATGAGACCCCACCCATTCATTTATGTCCATTGTAGTGGACATTGTTTTTGCATCTATCTTTTCACTGATGTAAAGAAACATATTTATTCCTGTTGTACACTAAAGAGGACATGCTGTGAAATTAAAAATAAATTTGAAAATTTCTAAATTGCAAGAGGTCTTATTTCCTCCAAAGACAAATAACCTATAATTGAAGGACACTTTTTTTCCCTTGGGTTTCAGGATGATATACAATATATACACACTAAGTATGCATACATGTACAGTATGTAACTGTATAAAGGTGTACTATAAAATCTAAGTGGAATATTGTAATATGAAGCTTTGCAGTAAGTATATATTACAGTACAGTGCACATTGTTGGATTACATACCTGTTGGATTACAAAACGTTTGAATGATTGAGGACGGGGTTGTTCTCCCAACATTCGGTCGTACCCTTTGACAACTGCCGCCCTTATGTCATGAGGAAGGTGCCTCTGATCCTGGCCTCTCCTACCTCTTCCCCCATTCTGCCTCCATGCCCTTCCACCGTGCAGCCTCACTCTTCTTACCGCCCGTTGGCCTGTTCATTTCCTTGTCGTTCTTCCACTGCCAAACTAACACTGCCTTGTGCTCGGCGTGTCAGCTGAAGGTTCATGAGACGCGCCTCTGAGCTAATTCAGAGAACTGGTTGATCACTGGTCAATCTAATGCTTCAGACATTCCCTCTTATTAATGAAAGTCAAGATTCAACTGATGGCAATTCATCAATTTAGGACATACTTAAATACAAACTATAAGAGAGATATACAGAGAATATGCTTGATGAATTATAACAACTGGTTCAACCATCTTACATGTAATAATCTATACAATGAACAATGACTAGATATTTGGGGGGTAAGATCATTCAACAGAGTACCAGTGTAATACAATTTTACCAACATGACATAAGCAATTGAAAATATAGGAATCGGCAGATGATTGTGCATAATCATTGGCATTACTGTGACAAAGCATTTGCAATTTGACCAAATGAATGCAACGTCTCTATTATGATGTGTACAATTCACATGGTGAGGGGGATATGAGAATTTTATGAGAATTTCGTTCCTGATCTGAGAAATGTACCAAAGTGACTAAGAAAATTTGTAAAGAAAATTGCTGCTTAGTAATACTTAACATAGCCATTAAAAAATCACATCACTAAGAGATCTAGTCATATTCATGCATATTTTCATTTAACTCCAGCAGCCTGCACTTTAAGGGGTTTAAGAACTGCATTTGAATCTGGGAATAAGGGCTGCTACCAACCCATGAGGTTTCAGCAGCCCCTAGTGGCAGTTAAACGTAGGACTGACACTGCCGGAAGACAGAACAGGAACTCCAACTACATCTGCTCCGTTACACACACGTGATTAAACTGATTACTGACTAATACAAGATTTAAAGATAAGTCAAACCAATACACCCCTCAGTTATTTAAGATTACAAACAGTAATCCATCCAGTGTGCATTTTAAGCTACCACCTGTATAAAACGTAAGAAAAGACAGCAAGCCATAAAAACCACACATGCCCACTACATAGTTCTAAATTAATCAGAATTCACTGCAGTTGTATATACAAAATTTATTAAAGCATATGTTACAATACATAAACAGTTAAGTTCAAATAAAACATGCATTAAAAACAGTCCATAGATCAGAGGTGATGCAGGCTTCAATCCCATGAGACCATCTTCAGTCACGCTGAGCAGTCAAAGCACAGCACTCTGTCATAGCGCTCGCTGTAACTGAGGAGAAGGAGAGATACAGTTTAGGAAAACAGGAGATGGATGCCCAAAAATACACAAGCAGCAGCCCAGCTGACTACGAGCGGCCAAGGGGACTGACACTCACTCCACCACGGTGCAAACGGAGCAGCACACTGCTGAGCAGCCGCTGCAGAGGCGCATGCACGACGGGCAGGCGTGGCGCTCGCACCGCGCGCAGGGTTTCCGCGCCGCCGCCATCTTAAGGCACACGCAGCACGCGGCGGACGCCTCTGGAGCACCTGGCCGGCGGCAAGCAAAGGCACAAGCGTCACCGTGACAGTTCAGACGGCAACCAAAAGTCAACGCGGGAAGTAGCATGGAAAGGGGCAAGGTTATCCTCAACTCAAAGAGTGCATGAGCTTAGAAGATCTGGGTCAAGAAACAGTTAGTTACAAATGCAGTGATCTGAAGGCATCTCTGCAGAAAACTAATCATGAAAGACTTCCGTCACTCCTGTGCCAGCCAGTTTGGCCTGACCTGTGGCTGCTGTGGTTCTCTTCAACCGGCCATCCTGTCCAATTAAGGTCTGCCCACGCAGCAGCCCGTAGCTCCCGGCCTGGGCCTCGCCGGGTCCTGCCATCTCCACCTCTGAACCCATTCCCTCCGTCTCCAGCTTCCAATTCCTGTCCATTACTGCCTTGGTTCCATTAAAGAGCAAGTTCTTAGTTTTCTCTAAGAGATGGGGAGGGGAAAAAAAAAGTCTGACTTCATTGAAAAGAGACAAACTCGAAACACAGGCATACAATCATACAATTCCAAAATTCACAACCAGAACCAACATCATCTTGGGCAGGTTTCCAGCTTTTAACAGCACCAGGCAGACACTATGGAATATGCCCCCCTCCTCTCATAATTAAAATTAAGACTACAAAGTAAAAGTTTCGAACTGTCTTGCCATCTTGACAGAATAGGTCAAGCACTCGCTGACAAACGCCTATGTTTACTCGGATCAAAGATTAATATTATGCAGCAGTTGGACACCACATCTGTTCATTAAGAGACCCAAATCCACAGAGCAGTAATGCTGAGCTTTGGCCCCAGAGCCCCCTGGTCTCAAGGGTGTCACGTACTGACGGGCGTCAAATTGTTACTTTTTTTAATTATTATTTTAACAGCCTTAAACACTTCGGTTCGGGACCCACGGCTCTCAATGCAGAAGTATCATACATGCCAGCAGCAGGGTTGCTTGCTTTGTCCAGCAGGCTGGTGTGAGATTTTCATTTCGGGTCTGCACACACATGCAATTACAATTAACACCACACATGCGGGACCATGTGCACTTTACATACGTGCAATTAACGTTTTTTTGTCTTGTCTCAGACCTTTTATGCAACACTATGGTCCCGGGGAACGTGATTTCATTTCACTTTGTACTGTACCCTGTATATTGTTGAAATGACAATAAAAGCAACCTTCAACCTTGAATGCACACGCATTTTCATGTATGCAACAGCTTCATTACCTTATAAATAGTTTGTAGGGTTTGTAAACTACCCCAACTCTTTTGATGTAGCTGGTTTCGGGTTTACAATAAAATAATACATTTGCCGTAAGATTTCTTGCACGACCGTGACAGTCTGAAAGTGCAAGTGTCACACCAGATGCGTGAAAAGCCTTAAAACTAATGCGACAGACTGAGGCCCTCAACTACTCTAAACCTCAACTACTAAACAGTTAAAGTCGAGGACCAGACTATTGACAACGCGGGCGACTGAGTGCACACTTCCCAACAGACTGACAACTAACGACCCAAGGCTTCCACACGGCGCATATTACAGTTAAGCGGTGTTACTTACCGTAAACTTCTTGTCTGTATTTGCTCCCGAAAACACCGTGATGATTCAATTCCTTTTGGCCAACGTGAATTTTGTATTGGGAGGAGAATGTCTCAGCGAAAGGGCAGGCTCTTTTGGGCATTTTACCTATTCGAAACGGCGTCTAAAAGCCAAAATACGTCCTTATCGATGCGAAAACGTCGAACTCAGCAGGCGGTTATTCGACTGAAAGATGAAAATATTTACAAACAAGTTCGCACTTTCGCGGGGAAAGAACCTATTAAACTTTGACCCCGATCACGTGATTTGTAGTCTTTGTTTCCAGTCACGTGGTCATGTTTTACATATTACGAATAAGTATAGTTGTACTTTCAAAGTGAATTGGCTTTGATGTTTTATACTAAATTAGGATATGTCTGAATACCTGTTTTACAGTTATTTCTGATTTAACTTACTAAATTGTCAAGATTTGAGTTCCATGAGAATTTACAATTTCGATTTAAGTTCTGATGTGTTGAAAGCTGAACGGTATAAATGTAGTTGTAATTAATATATTAGCACTTGTTATTTATCTATGTTATTTATATGCACGACCTCCATCTTTTTGTTTGAAAAAATGCAAAAGTGGATTCCTCGGAACTGCTTACATAGGTTATGTGTGTGTGTGTAAAAATGTTTGCCACAAAGTACAGCACGCACCTGATTTTATTTCCGCTTTCAGATTTTCTCTGAACCACTCGGTTGCACATTCTTGACCGCGTATGTGACTGACATCTGCTGCAAGGAAGATGGGCTCAGCCATGCAGATATCTTTCAATTATTTGACTACATTATGCAGAAAGTTGTGTTCATGAACTGTTACGCTGTGAAACTAATTTTTATATCTCGTTAAAAGCAAACATAAGAGCACAATATTATACATTTGTACCAATTCATACAACAGTAAAATAACAACAAAAAAGGTGAATGTCTATATTAAAAGTGCTTTTTGCCACTGAATACTGGCCAATGTTTATTCAAGTCTATACAATTGGTGTGACATTACATTCAGGACGCCAAAAAAATTACAACCAAAGTGCATTCGAATTTCACTGCAGACACAATGAAAAGGAACTGGCATAATATCAGCCAATATCATCTGGGTGACAGACTTTCCTGAGTACACATATTTAAAAGTCAGCAGTAAATGATCTGCAGAATATAACAGGGGGACAGGGTCAGTCATCGTGGGATGGTGTATGGTGTTGTGGATTAGGAGTCTGTGCTTGTGTCCAGAAGGCTGTTGGATTAATTCCCTTGTGCAAGTACCCTAACCCCAAAAGTGCACTGGAAAAATGGCTGGACCTGAACTCTGACCCTAAGCTTTGTTCTCACCTGTACATGTGTGGATTTCTCCTAGAAGATCAAGGTGGAATATGTGAACATTGAATTTCATTGTATTAGCCACCTGGAGGATGACAATAAATATATTCTTTGGGGTGTGTAAGTACCACCTTCTCAGCATTGATGCTGACTGAGAATCTGTCAGTACTAGTATATCTATGGTGCATATCTTGAAAAGAAAAAAATATGAATTGCAAAAATATATTTTTCAGTTATGAGTTGGCTTCATGCAAAACATCTGACCTCAAAAACCTTTATCTGTATATTGAAAACTTCTTTGTGCAGGACACTAAGCCCAACCCTCCTGTGCAGAGAATACGCCCTGAATCGGTTTGCTAGGACAGGTTCATGATGCCTGGAGACACACATTTTACAGACGGCTGTTTACAATGAACCATGTGTGTTCATCTCTGTGTGTGTCATCCCTGCTTTACGCAAACAAGACAGCAACAATGTGGCTAAAACAAGATGGTGCATTGTGGGTAAATCCATGTGTATGACATGCAGAGAAGGCTGGCTCTGCTTCCTAGAACATCTGGATCATGGACTCCCTTGACTTTCCAACACCGACCCACTTAACTGAGAAGAGAACACAAGACACAAGAGCATGAGGATCGTAGACAACTTCACCTTCAGCACCAAAACAGCCCCTAATAAACAACACGCTTCTCAGTCATGATCATTCTGGCTGAATGATTGCACCTCATTCCACGGTCCACTTACTGGGCACACCAACTTGGTTCTCCACAAAGCGGATGTAGTTCTGGGCTTTGGATGGGAGGTCGTCCCACTTTCTGGCTGCCGTGGTGTCACTCTTCCAGCCAGGCAGTGTTTCATACTCTACCTCCACTTTGTGCAAGACTTCCATATTTGCTGGAGAAAAATAAGCAAGCATAAGACACAGCAATAAGATACAACTGCAGCTTAGCATGACTCTTTGCCCATGACTCAAATCTGAAAGTTCCTCTCAGCCATAAGAAAACACATGCTGCTCTTGGGTAATAATTAACAGCCTTAGTTGAGCGGAAATCAAAGGGAATCTTCAGCTAATGTATCAAGTTAAAATACTGAAAATCGGATATGGTGGGTGGCTCAGATTCATAATCAATTCTGTTTGGTATAGAACTTATTTTTAATTTCTGCCTGTTTTTTGAAACCCATACCTGGGAAATAAGGAATTCTTTTTCCGTTGAGTTTGTAGGCCACGCCCACTTTGATTTCATCCAGCACGTCTAGGATATCCAGCTTTGTCAGGGCAAAACTGTGACAGAAAAGGCCAGAGAACCTCAGGTTCCACAAGAACAACAAAGGCAGAACATTGCAAAACCTCTACATGAAGGCTGTGCAATCCTGCCCAGTCCTTCAGAGTGATGTCAATGCAGGTTGCTATCCTCCCTTTTCCATAGTCACTGTAACTAGACTTCTCTTTGGAATCTGAAGGTTTTAGTTGCATAAAGGAAGCTGAAAGCCCAGAATAACCCACAGCCCTACAGAAGGGAGATTAGACCACAAAGGACACAACTGGAGATTTTATCACTTATTCTACACACCAGTAGGTGGGGCTAGAGTATAATTCTTCAGTATAACTCTGGGGTGGGCAATCTTATCAGCAAAGGGCCAGTGTGTGTGCAGGTTTTTGGGATACCCTGTAGGTCAGCTGTTCAAACCCAGGCGTGAGGACTTTTCAATCAGACCTCTAATTAGTAATCTAATTGGGGAGTTGCAGTGAAAACCCACATATAGAAATCCCTGCTCTAGATTATAACTCTGTTCCGCCCTTGTTAGCATGAAACAGAGCCGACAGCTGGGGCAGGCTGCACGCTTACGCGGTGAAGCCGTTGATCATGTGGGCGTAGCGGAGGATAACCAGGTCCAGCCACCCACAGCGCCTCTTCCTTCCTGTGGTGACCCCCACCTCGTGCCCCCTGGTCTGAAGGAGCTCACCTATTGCCTACAGGAAGGACGGAGCAGTTCTATCGTTTTATCAAACACTATCAGAGCACGATTTTATGGTATACTGATACCTATGCCGCTTGAGCTTTAGAGTCAATAGGTATCCCTGAGATTAGTGTCTATTTCTCACGCTTGTTGACTCTTTGTTGGGAACCTACATTGAGCTGCTCCGTGGGGAAGGCTCCGATGCCTACTCTGGTCGTGTAGGACTTCACCACGCCGTACACCTCTCCCACGTTCTGAGGGGGAATACCCAGCCCAGTACATACTCCGCCCACGGTGCAGTTTGATGATGTCACAAAGGGGTATGTACCTGAAGACGGGGGAGAGACCAAGGATTTCCATTGTGCCAGCGTGGTTGCATTACTACAATAATACTGAATCCCTTGAGAGATTATGTACCACAAACAATTAGAAACCTTCAGGAGGACACTTTCCCCTTCCAAGGGCAGTGGGGGTGCACCACCTGTTCCACGTTGCGAGCCTCAGAGCTCTGACCGACGCTCACCGGACGACATCATGGTCTCAGTGGTGGTGTTCCTCCCTCAGTAACAGGAATGGCCTGATGCAGTCTCCCCCAGAGGGGAGGAGGTATCTCCTTACCAAAGTCAATGTCAAGCAGGGCAGCATTGGCTCCCTCTACCAGGATCTTCTTTGGGGATCCATGAATAGCTTCGTACATGAAATAGACACCGTCTCTCACCATGGGCCGTACCCTCTCTGCGTATTCCTGTACAGGAAGCAGAACCGACGCGCTAATCAGAGCAGCCCACTGAAAAGAATCCATGAAAAGCCCAGGAACAGTGAGTCGCACCTCAGTCCTTTTTACACCGCAGCGCTCTCCATATTGCCTTACACTCACCTACACAGCATTCATAGCTTAAAGAGAGTTAGGTTTTGTGTCAGAACTGTCTTGTAGGAAAAGCTGTTATTGAAAGCAGCAGCCATCCACCAGAGTTTCAAAAAGTAAAAATCCACACCAAGAGCACTCAACTGCAGAGGTGGCAATTTCAGGTCCAGAAAGTAAAAATCCAGACCATTATTTACTTTCAACCAACCAGCTGAGCATAAAGAGCCACAGTCACAGAGACCCAACTGGTTGGTTGAAAGTAAATCACGGTCTGGATTTTTACTTTCTGGACCTGAATTTCCTACTGTCACTACCCACCAAGATACATACACACAAACCTGGAGCTGAGTCTCCTCCACCTACCTTCAGCTTTTTCAGCTGTGCTTCTGCATCCACCTCCAGCATGGGGAACATAGATTGGTACTGCTGGGCAAGGTTCTTGAACCTGGAGATAAACCACATTTATTCTATCACCCCAGGAAGAGCTGACGCCATCTGGGAGCAGTGACCCAAGCCACGACCTCCACCTGTGTGCACTGCAGTTCCTGCTATGTACCTGGCGGAGAACTCCTTGAAATCAGCCAGAAGGTCACAGATTCTCAGCCCTGTTCGAGATGCCTTGCTGGAATATGCAGGACCAATGCCTTTCTTAGTTGTGCCAATACTGTCGGGGAGTAAAAACAGGTGTTGTTGAGAAGGACTAACTCTATTATTTCTTTATTCAAGGAAACATATTTCCAAGGAGTACACCCAGAGGTTGACAAACACAACAGCGAAAATCATCAGTCTTCTCAGCTGCTCTATAACCATTATTTCATTCAGGCCTAATTTGATGTGCTTACTTCTTCCCTTCCTGTGCTTGTCTCTGGACCTCCTGCAGTCCGTCCACAGCCTGGTGGAAATCAAACACTGTCGAGGGTAGTAACAGACACCATCAACCGTGCTGTAGTTTTGTACAAATGGTCACAGCGCAGTAACTAAGAGGACATACAGAGGACATGCAGATGCTTCCTTCCTACGAGTTGGGTTTGTTTGTTGCCGTCGACAGCCACACATACCGATGTGGGCCCGATCGGAGATGATCAGTCGCTTCTCCCAGCCCTTGAGCCCTGCGGGGGGGGGGAGGGGGAGCAGAATTCAGGGAACAACAGAATCCTTTCAAGCCTGCTGCTACTATATGGGAAGTAGCTTTCAGGAGAACCAACACTCCATACCTTTCTTCTCATTTTTGTCCCCTTCTTCAAACAACCCGGGCAGATGTATGACCACTCCGTTACCTGAAAAGTAACCGGGGAAAGAGTTAATAAACAGCCAAAGCGGTAGGCATCCTTCAGCAGTCCAAGCGATCTGTCCACATCACCAGCTGGAGAGATCTTCCTTTCACCTGCCGGTCTCATAATCACAGTGGAACCTTTCAAAGGGCCTGAGATTCATGCCACAGTCTTTAAAAATAAGAAATCTGGCTATATCTGCTTTCTCACACAGTAAGAACATGTGCAGATATAGTGGACAGCGATACGTACCAATGAAGGAAATTGCTTTGGAGTTGATGATCCCACTGGGAAGGAGGTGGAAGTCATACTCCTTGCCATCCACCACCACTGTGTGACCAGCATTGTTGCCACCCTGCAGACAGACGGGGTGATATGAGATAACTGGAGACTTATTGACTTCACCAAGGACATCAGAACACCTTATGAGACTCTCTCTCCTATATGGAAAATGACTCTATTCTGTTCTGGGAACTTACGATCTAGGCAAAGCTCCACATCACTCATTCTACATTCAATCCATTGTGATCACTGTTCCTTATGGAAAAAGGACCTCAGAATTAAAAGTGTTGTGAGTGAAATATGGTCATGTCACTGGTGCCATTAGCAGGGTTCAGTACCATGTATTGAGTGTGAACTGGCAGTGGGGATATGTTTTGGAGGGGTGACACCAGACACTGCAGGAGCCTGTAGTGGTGTAGCAACCCCAAATTTATGAGCTTGTTTTTCTCAGCAAGCAAAGCCCAGAAACAGGTTCTGGCCCAACCACCGTCCTTGCAGGTCCAGTATCCCACCTATCCCGTTCCTGAAACCGAACCGCTCACATGCAAATCTCCACCCAGAAGTTCTGCAGAGAGAGCTATTTTAATCACTGGGCTTGGGGCAGCATGACCACCACCCCCTCCCTGCCCCCACCAACCACACGCCACTCCTCTGGGGAAAGGTTCAGACCTCCCGCCTGCCCTTCTCGCGTGTCATGCTTCCCGGGAATGTGACCCGGCCTTTCTCCCGGCGGGCAGCGTGAGGAACGCGCCTGCTGTCTGCTGGAGGACACTTACATAACGGCAGGGTGGACTTACACATCACGCTGAGGATGAGACAGCGGCTTCAGACAACAAAACGATTAGAGCCTCTAATGGGACCAGTTTGTGGTGTTTGCTGTTTAGTGCAAAAGCTCGGGGGAGCATTCTCAATTCTTGTCAGTAGAGGGCGCAAATCTGCCAGACTGTCATTACGTAAATCTAACGCTAAGTTTGTACAGACAAAACAAACAGCACTTTTAAAAAGAACCTACTTATATGAGTTATGCTGAGATTTCGGAGACATTATGTATGCTAATAAAATGACATGTATGAACAAGTAATGCTTCTGCTGAACTTTTATTAATAAAACAGTGATGGGAGAAATGGGTTTTTAAGTCCAACTAAGTATCCACAACGTGGAAAAAAACAATCAAAAATGACAATTATTTTACTCCAAATGAAAGTTCAGCATAGTTTAGCTGCTAAACTGAATATCTTCACAAGACTACAAATTCATTGTTAAAGAGTGATAACCATATGTCAATTTTATCCATTAAAATAACATCACTCTGCACGTGTGAACAGTCAACAGTCAACCTCTACTTGTAAAAGCCTGATTATTTTGGTTTAATTCAAACAATGACTTTGATTAACTCAAAACCCAGGGTCCCCATAATACGGCCAGTGTGTGCAAATTTACAAATAATTAATTGAAAACAGCCTGTTGTTTGAGCTACCAGCCAAATGTTTCTCAAAGCTAGTGCAGCTCAGAGCCTATCTTAGTTGACCAGGGTTGTCACAATTATTTATATCCAATGCAGACTTTACAAATTAAAAAACATTACATCTCTAAACCTCTATTTTCAGCCAGACAGCTAAACTGCTTGTTTGTTTGTTTACTGTTTGTTTGTTTGTTAAGCTGTTAAGAATGTATCATCAGTAAAGATGAAAATCTGTAAACTTTGTACTTAAAACAGAGCCAAATGCAGATGAGGATCGGAAGCTTAATTGATTTTAGTGATTAATTGTCATTGTTGACACACCACAGCACACAGTGCAGAACAGCGAAATGTGTCCTCTGCATTTAACCCATATGTGACAATGTGACACAGCAGGAAATCTGTGTGTTTACAGAGATGTCCTAAGATCTGCCCTTCCTTGATGTGCCTGGTATCAAAAGTAAAAGTGAAAACAAATAAATAAATTCAACCAAGAGACCTGAAATGATCAACTGGATAAAATCCTCGGGGCTGTTTCAACAGGACTGGTCTGCAAGTGAAAGACTGGAGGCGCTAAGAATTTTACCTCTATGATAGTCTCCTGTCCTCAGTAATTAGTAGCCTTTGCCTGGTTAAACTGAAAGCCCATAATCTATCGCATGACGATGTTCACTGATTACATCACCAATATGGTATCTTGTAAAAACAACATTTCCACAACTGAAGAGATAATTTCCAAAACTAACTCAGTCGTTTTTTGCTGTTGTTGAGATGAGACCACCAATGACCTGAAGTCAGGCTTCTTCATTGTAATTTACACTTTTAGGAACCAAAACTCACTCATTAAACTTTTGTTACATTTTTGGAAATTTGCTGTACAATTACACTTCCTATACTCCTTCCCCAGGGGCCCTGTCCAGAATAAGCAGCTAGGAAGATGGATGGATGGCGACATGCCTATAGATACACAGTTATTGACATCTACCTTGAGCAAGTTTGCTGAAACAAAATCCAATCGATTATATGAACCAACAGACTTCACTAAAGATTACCCATTGCACAACACTTAACGCCAGTTAAAATAGTGTTCCTCCTCGCTGTCACCAAACCCTGATATTTTTCAAGAGATGTAAATCCAACATGGGAAAATGTCCTATGTCCTACCGACATTAAGCCCTCAAAATGAGACAAAGTTTAAGACACTGTGGTCAGCCTGGAGTGTAACTGATACGAAACAGATTCCTTCAAGGGGGCTTCCGAGCCGGTCGGTGGTTTGTTATATTTATAGTGACTGGGGGGGGGGGTGCGGATCTGAAGCTTTACCAGTAAAAAAGTTTCCAGCCCACGTTGCGCTCTTACATTACTTCTAACTTTGTTACCTTTGCAAATAAGGCAAGTGAATTAGAGCACCTGGTATTCCGCGTTTGCCTCTCTGAGAATGCCTTTATTTACAGAATAGCTGGTCAGATTTTACTAAATAAATCTTACCAACATATCTTACCATTCGGGACTGCGACTGCAGAAAGAAACTTTGGAACTGCGGAATATTTTCTAGTTATTTCTAGGAACTGGAAAAGGGAAGGACAGTGTTTCCATTATCTTCCCTGGGCTCTTCGATTACATTTTGATTCCGACGTCACGCTTCTTCACGCTTTAACATTTTGCAAATTAAAATTCTAATTCTAGTTCTCGTTGAGGAACTGTGTATTTTACCTGGCATCGGCATATGATGTCGGCCTCCGTTGCTAACAAGTCGACGACTTTCCCCTTGCCCTCGTCGCCCCATTGCGCCCCGAGCACCACAGTCACTTTGTTCACGGCGTCGTTGCGGTTCCGCTTCATTCCTGTTTTGGGGGGATTAGTATAAGTCTTATGATCGTTCGCCGTCCAGCCGCTCCACATGTTAGTGCCAACGCAGATGCAACAGCTGCGCCGAAGGGCCCGAAAGCCCCACCGGTATATAAACTCCGCGCCCAGCGGAACTAAATATGGATCAAGCGGCCGGTGATGTCAGGGGACACACGGACGCGCACAGGACAAATTCACATGGCATAGATTATGGTGACATTTAAGGACGCGTACGTCTGAAACTGAAGATTCCTTCGCTTCGTATTTATTGCAACTCTCACAATTTTCATATACCGTCGAGTCCCGGGCTTTTGTGTGGTTTGCATATGTTATTTCCTTTAGTTATTTGGGATTAATAACACATCATAATCATAAAAAACAAACATTATTATTATTTTAATTAATAGTTTTAAACAAAAATGATGCCCCAGTATTAGGACGTAGGGACATAGGATGTTAAGCCTAGATTTGACAAGTTATTTTGAAAATTAAGTTAACGTAGTCCCAATATCCAAGCAAAAGACAATGCTGTAACTTAGATCTTTATTGATGTACATCATTGATTTAAAGATACAACAATGAATTGTCATTAGTAAACACAGTTTGGCGTCACGTAAACCTAAAATACTAATTCAAAGAAAGACTTCAGCTCAATAATATAAATGACGACAATCTTACAAACGTTCCGTAAAAGGACACTCATATCAAAACTAAAACAATATAAAGCTTTTTCTTTTTCAGTTAGATTTACAAAACTTAGTCATATTGTAACACTCATCGGTGAGTTACACGTTGACAGTTGTAACAAAAGAAAAAAAAGGACCATATTACATCTATGTGCGCATCATGATAAATTATAAAAAGCAAAAACACAAAAACGATTAAGTATTAATTTTCTCAGCAAATCAAGCTATTGAATAGATCTGCTCTTTGCATTATTGTAGAATAGTGCAATGCAATTGTAACTACTTTACATATAGACCAGCACATATTTTCTCTAATACATGACCGTATTTTTCGTTGACAATCACAGGAAGTATAGTTAAAACAAATCACAAATCCAAAACTAACATTAGATTACTATCCATTCTCTTTTCTGAAATTCCAGAAACGTGCCCCACACATCTTGGTCAATTATGCCCCTGAAAAGCACAGGAATTGTCTAACAGCAGTTTATCAAACTGATAAAAAGTGTCCTTTCTCACAAGCCATCTTCATTCAAATGACATAAGTGATTGTAGGCAGTGGCCAGACCCAGCTCAAGGGGACATAACAGCAGTAGAGTATCAAGGGAAGAAAAATCATTTTCTTTGACATTTTGTCTTCCTTTTCTTGTAACCACCTACAAAAAAAAGACAGCATAATTAATTTCTAAACCAGAAGAAAATTTGATCCTTAATCCCTAACAAGGTTGGTGTTGTGGAGGGATAACTAGACAATGCAGAAAAGATTTAAAAGGTGTTATTTGCATCACAAATGTAATTTCCAGTAATAATATGAGACCAGCCCAAGAAGACGTGGCATCTCCTCCAGGCCGTGTCCCATTACTGCCAGGACGGCAGAGTCAGTAGATGACAGGAAATGTTTATGGGTTATTCTGGTAGGTCTTAGACGTTTGTGGGTTAAAATCACGTTGCTCAGAGCGTTTCGCTGGCACATTACGCTACGTTTTGGGCAATATGCACCTTTGCTGCTCATATATTGAATCTCCCATTGATTGATGTGTCTAAAATCTGGAGCGTTGAAATGACTTGGACAAAAGATTAAGTGAATGAGTCTTCACTTAATGAGGGCTTGTCATTAAAATGGAATTTAGTCCATCGACTGCCAACCGTAACAAAGGCAGTCTTATGGCTAGGATGTGCCTTACACATCCCGTCTGCTCCACAGATCTGCAATATTTCATTAGGTCACAGTCAGAGGAAAATCACATGAAGAAAGCAGCAGTAAAAGCAATGGAATAGGATGGTTAAGACAAATCGGGACCAGGTGAAGATTCATCATTCGTCCAGTTGCAGGAAAAGCAGTTAAGGAAGGTAAAGCTTACAGTCTGAGCTTCGGCCCCCCCTCTCCCACAGGAGTTAGTTGGACACCGAGTAGTTTGACCTACCTCACTGCAAACCACACCCATTATGTTTTGGGTGCCTCTTTCCACTGTTACCTTCTGCTTTAGGGAATTAAAGACAAAAGCACATGCTGAAGGAAACCGGCAAGTTTTATGCAGCTGGATGTTACGATTTTTCCCACAGAAATGATTGTATTAAAACAGGCAAATTAAAAAAAAAAGAAATAAAAAAACCTGAAAAGTGGACAAGGCCTACATGTTAGAGATTCTGACATTCATGGTAATGCGACATCCTCAGAGATAGAAAAAAAAAAGAAGCTTAAAATGGTGTAGTCATATATTCGAAAGAAGACACAGCGGCTGGCTGACAGCGTGCACCCCACCTCTCAGACATGTTAAAAACGAATGCTGTGCATATCATTATCTTTATTAGTTTGCACAATACAAAACAAATACATTACCTTCTGCACTGATCTTTTTATTTTTCTTCGAATGTTTCTGTGACTTTTTTGTTTCAGGCTTCGGGAAGGCGGAGTCAGGTACGGAGTCAGGTACGGAGTCAGGCGTCTGCAAACCAGTCCCGTCTGACATGTGGCATTTGACTGTGCTCACGTCGGCATCATTCCCGTCACCGTTCACTTCCCCGACGCCTACACCACTGCACTCCACTCCACTGCACTCCACTCCACTGGATCCGGCTTCGTTCCCACCCATGGCAGACGTGTCAGGCTTGGCAACATCACCGTCTCTACCAATGTCTGCAGATGCACCTTCCGGTGAAACTGAATGGTGCGCACCAGCGCCCCCTTCTGGTGTGTTATTTTCAAGTTCACTGACACACCCCGGCTCCCTGCTGCTGCTAGGATCGTGTTGCGGTACGTCCCCGTCTGTGTCCGGGGGAGAGGTGGAAAACATGGGTGTGACATTGGCTTCTGATATAAGTGGGCAGCCCCCAGAGCGAACTGACTGAGACTGGCTGAAGTCCTGGGGGCTGACTTGTGGCTCCTCAGCCTGCGATGAAGCTGCAGCCTCCGTGGATGGGGCAGGGAGCTCGGTTTCCACCTGCCTTCGGCTAGTTGGGGAACAGCCGCTCTGCGTGGTCTCGGGGGCCGAGACTCCGGCTGCATCTCCGGCAGACTTTGCATTTGGTCCTGGGGCAGAGGAGAGAGTGTGGGTGGGCTCAGTGTTGCAGGACACCCCCATCACCACAGGTCTGCATTTGGGGGGGGAAGGGGGGGCAGGCAGTGCTGGAGCCACAGACAACACTGAACAGCAACTCCACGGAAAACAGCCAAGGGCTTCAGCGGCAAAACGCTGGAATGGCGTGAGCAGGCAAGCAGCAAAGTCCGGTTAGGCCCGGAAGCAAAGTGGGGGGGCTCGGGGTGAACACGGGAGGAGGGGGCTCGGTCCTTACCAGGCTCGCCATTATCCCTATGCATTTCTCTAGTGGGACGGCTTTCCGTTTCGCACCTGGGCCGCGTCTTCCTCAGTTGGAAGCCCTTCCGGATATCTGCCAGCAGGAGATCCACAATGCAGCCCTCTTCCTGCACCACAGGGCCCTTCCG
>JAODUD010000026.1:15460774-15473805 GCA_026784285.1 Stomatorhinus walkeri
AGGGGGGGCGCCTAGAGGTGGAGGAGGACCTGGTGGTGGTGGGGGGCCAGGAGGAGGGGGGGCGCCTAGAGGTGGAGGAGGACCTGGAGGAGGAGGAGGGCCAGGTGGTGGTGGGGGGCCAGGAGGAAGTAGAGGGCCTGGAGGTGGAGGTCCCGCAGGAGGTGGGCCCCAAGGAAGGAGGCCCCCAGGGGGCAAACTCATAGGGGTCAAGGACTGTGGCACTTCTGTCTGGACAGCACGATCAGTCCTCTTTGGAGGTGGTGCACTGGACGTCCCCTTGGAGAGGTTGAGGCGCTCCATAATCTTGTTGGAGTCCAACTGAGCTGTAAAGCACCCCCACAATTAAGTGAGGTCAGAAAAAAGACAGATCTCGATGAAACAAGCCGCCTGGAAACCACACACCCATGATTCATGTTCAGATTTGTTTCAGATAGATTTATAGGAACTCCATGGCTAGAAGGGCAGGATACACTGTTTAGAAGAAATAAGAAAAACACTATGCAATCACAAATAAAACCGCAGCCAGGAACATGAAGGGAAGGACTCACTGTCCTGTGCCAACAGCATGGCCCGGTTGACAATGGCGTCCAGGGCCTGCCACACATCCACCCGCTCCGGGCTCAGCAGCAGCAGGGCCTGCAGGATGGAGAGCAGGTGCAGGGAGACCGGGGAGCTGCTGACCTACAGCAAGGGGGGGGGGGGGGGGAGAGGTGCTGCATTAAGTGGTTTCCAGGCAAGGAGCGGGATCCACCCAGCCGAATGGGCTCAGTAACAAGCCCATTCTCACAATGGCTTCTGAAGTTGCTGTGTGTGATATCAGGAGAACTTTTAACTTTGTCTCTAACCGGGTCTAGCTGAGGTATTAGAAGCCAAACTATCCTGTTGAATGTCCTGATGAAAAATAAATCCCATCTGTGATGTTGATCGCCATCATCGTGTGATTTTAAGAAATGAAGCAGCAGTCTGACCAAAGCCTGCAGATACGTCGCTGATAAATTCACACGTACGTTAGTGATTCTCAGCAGTCACACAAACCCACAGCTTATCATACTGCCAGAGTCTGATGCAATTAGCTGGAGACACCGTCTACAGTGCTGTGTGGGTAGTGTGTGATCGAGCTGTCATTCACCTTGTTGAAGAGGGTGGTGAAGACCTCCTGATGGCTTCCCATGTCAATACCCCCATAGAGCCTCATAATCTCTTCCTCATCTTCAGCCATGGTCTCCTCAAATGCTTCACACTGGATGATCAGGTCAGCATCCTCTTGCTCCCTGTACACACACACACAAAGTACTCATTCCAAAATTGGTAAGTGCATAATTTGTCATTATGTCATCTGCCTTAAAAATCATTAAGTGTTGCAATATCAGAGACTACAAATCAAAATGAACGCAACACCACAGAACGAAACGTCAACATAAACTAATTTTATTGCCTCCAAGTCACTGGATCGATAACGCGTGCACGCAAAATGATGAATAAGTAGTTAAACGTACTGTACTGAATCTCATTTCAGTAAAACGTTTCAAAAGAATTGTTCAAGACTTAAGACAACGACAAAAACTATACGCAGAGCAAACACATACTCACCTTAATTTAGGCAGTATGTCCAGCAACTGTAACCCTATAAAAGAAAACAGTAGCCCATCATAAAGAGTTGTACAACATTCCTGTAAATCCTACATTTTGCTTGATGTCAAAATTCCAAACTGAAATCAACAGCTTGCATGCTTCAGCCAGGGTTACATGACGGCCATTAGTGCCGCGGCACCGTACAGGTGTGAACAATTAGCCGCTGTTTGGTGAAAGCAGCGGGGTTTTTAGTTCGCTAGCCGACGCGATTTCACCGGCAAATAAGTAGCTTTTCTTTGCCTTTAAAACAGTGTAACTCCAGAAACTAGGATGAAACCTTATCGTAAACATAGTAGAAACGAATATATCAGTTATATTTATTCAGGGCTGCTGCTCGGATCCAAAGACGTAGTCTGTCAGAGGGTCATTATATCTATTTATATCTATATATTATGTATATAAGTTACGATGGTCGTAGGACTACGACGGTTTAGAGAAACAAAACGAAGCCTTAAAGTAGTAATGCGATTTCGTATACTTCTCTGGATAATAACATAGATACGAATAATATCGATTTATAATTTCTTCCATAAAATGAAAGCAGTCTATTATATGAACACCTAACATGCTATGTTTGCGTAAATTTACAACATAACAGCACAAAATGTAATATTTAACCATTCCAAAAACCATAGTTCATGTCTATTTCTATTTTGAGCGTAAATAACTGGCTAAGAACACTGCGTTCCTTAAGTAGGACAGTAATTTTAATCAGGAGTCAAATCTGGAGCAAAAAACATAAGAATTGTGCTCTCAGACAGTAATGGTGATCTCCCCCAGATTCAGGGCAGTCCTAAATTAAGGACGACCAAGTCAAACAGTTTTGTGGCAACTGTGTTCCTAATCAACCTACTTCCCCCCCATCACTAGGTTATTTTGGGGTAGGAAGATGGGCTTTTTTTAACCACAGTGTGCCCATAAGAAGTTCCGCAATTCAGACAAGCTGATTTTTCTTCTTTCATTTCGGCTGCCAGGGCAGTGAGGCGAGGCAGTCGGGCGGGGGCGTACCGATGAACTCCTTGCGCAGCTTGTCCCTCTTGCGCAGGTCCTCGGCCCCCAGGATGAGAGCGTTGACGAAGCTGAGCAGAGTGACCATGTATGGCACGTTGTCTGTGCCCTGCAGCTCGCTCATGATCACGCTAAAGCGGTACTGTTGGGTCCTCACGCTCTGCCAGGACACGGATGCACACAGTGACAAATGTGCAAAAGAGGCTTACATGTACGCACATTTTCTGATGAATCGTTTGTGTGCATTGCTTCCAGTCTGTATCCTACCCCTGGCTGAATTATGTGGTACAATAAGAATGGGTTGCATGGTGCAAACCAGCTAGCAGTGGGGGACTTAGGCTGCTGGACTCACAGGGGGTAGAAAATAGAAAGGGCACCTATTACATGATGTGTACTCCCCCTTCCACAGTCACTACTAGAACGGTGCGTCCTGTATGGTGAAGTAGCCATCACTGGAAAGGCACCCATCAGAGATACTTTCTCTATATTACAAGGGCACTTCATTATGCTTCGTCGCTGAGAAAGGCACCCCAAAGCACTTCATGAGTTTCATCCATCAGAAAGGCACCCAAATGGCACCTCAAGTTTACTTGATTGCAGGGGCACCTTATATGGCACTGCATCACATTTTCTCCACTGGAAGGCCATTCATTAGGAGAACTCCCCACATTCTCACATATATAATAATAAATCCTTTATTTATCCCCGTGGGGAAATTCCTTTTTATGTCTCCCTCGACTTGCTCTTTGTAGAGCAAGCTGTCTGCAAGGGGCAGCCACCCGTAGCGGCACCCAGGACCCACAGACAGGCTGAGGCTGAACCGGCGACCTTGTGATTACAAGCACACAGGCTTAGCCCACTGAGCTACATGCTGCCCCCCTATATATACCATATACAGCACTGCATCACATTTTCTCCACTGCAGGGGCACCTATTTGGACACTCCATCATGTTTAATAGCACTGCATTCCTTTTCCTCCACTGGAAAGGGTACCCTTTGGGACACTTAGTCACGCAGGGGTTGGATAGAGGGCACTTCATAATGGCACCCATTTGCATCGGAAGGGTACCCATAGGGGCCGTTTAGACCACTGTAAGGGCACCTTATAGGGCACTTCATCACATTTCCTCTACTAAGAGGGCACTCATTAATGTACTCTGTGACATTTTCTTGATCTGTAGGGCATATCACCATATTGTCTCATAGGAAGGGGGCACCTTAGACAGCAGTCAGTTTTTTTTCTATTTTTTTCTGGGCAGCCAATAATAGCATTTTTGTGCCTCTAGATAGCACTCTAGCAATATTTTTTCAACAATGAGGGCACCAAGGAGGCGGTTCTCCCCCTGCACCCCCCCCCCTCAGTCCACCACTGCCAGCAAAGGGCTTTTTGTAATCAACTTGCACTAATGTATTTACATTGAACTGTGTCACGTAGGGTGTTGACATAGAGTCATCAACACACATAACCTTGGGGTTGCTCGAGGAAGCTGTAGTCTTCAAGCTTTGGTTCTGATGTTGGTTAAATATGGCTTTTGTGTTATCCATGAAAAACACTGTGCCAAGATTAATCATTTCTCTGGCTTGTTCCAAACCCTTCAAATGTAGCTAAATCTCTGATCTAGTTTTTTATCCTAAAAAGGTAATATTTATCTTTTAGTAGTCCAGTGGTTCTCAGTCCTGTTCCTTGAGGATCCCCTGCCAGAATGATTTCGTTCCCACCCACACTGCTTTCAACCTGCTACATCTATTACTAGCCTATTAAGGACCATTTGAGCCTGAGTAAATGAATGAACCATCGGATTAATCATTAGTCATTCAAGCGGCCTAAGTGATACTTGAGTTTGCCTGTAGATGGCACCACTTCAATCAACACAGGGTAGAGACTTACTCTGTAGTGGTCCAAAGCATCCAATGCCAGGCTGTACCCATCCACCGAATACACACTGAGGGCGGCTAGCAGCTCAAACACCTGTTTCTTCACCATGGTGTTCGAGGTGTCCAAAGCTACAAGAGAAGAAGGTCACATGTTGCCTCGCACCCTCCCTCACCACGGCTCCCCATTAAGGCCTAGGTATTGCTTCCACTCCCTCCCCACTTTGTATACCCTGGATTTAAATCTGCCAACGAATGGCTTTGACGTGCACATGACTACCCCAAGCAGCTCCCCTCCCAAATAAATGAATAAAGTAAGCCTTACATTTTGCTGCACACAGCTGAGTATGATTTGATCGAAGTCATGAAAAGTGTGCGGTGTTTGTCTGGATTAATGTGAGGCGTTTCATGAAAATTCAACGTTTGTATGATGGATTTCTACTTGGTCTCCTTTCCCCATTCTAGTTTTAATCTCTGTAGGGCAAGCTGAACAACAGGCTAACAAAGGAGGGTAACAAAGGGCCCAGCGTGTCATTTCATCTCACACAATGGTCTCCTCAGACAATACATCGGACAGGCTCTCTGCTGTATCCTTCAGCCCATTTCAAGGCATTGGTTGCCATGGGCTACATATCTGTAGATACCCACTTCAAAGGCAAACCCTACACCGTTCATAGGCGTATGTGTAGGAGATCTGACAGGCTATCCTGTCAAGCCAGAAGTGCTTTCAGAAGATGTAGCTACTTTCAATTATAGTGATAGGGAAAACGGAGGGTTCTAAATGAAGTGTGTGGTGGTAATGGTGCATTGCTATTGGCTGAGTGGCTTAAGCCACTTTCTATTGGATATACTTTTGGTTCCTATTGGGTTAAATCAGGCAGGTGGTGGCACCACATTGTAAACCCATTTAAAAGGAGAATTCTGCTCAGGAAATCCCACCCACCTTGAGACAGCTTACGCACGTAACCCTCGTTGTCCACAATGAAGTTGATGCCGGCGGAAGAATTCATGACCGCGCGCACACAGCTGACGCAGGTGAGTTGCAGAAGGGCATCGGCGATACGCGAGCAGCCGCGGCCTGACAGCCGGTCCAGAGCCTCCAGGAGCAGGTCCAGGCCACTAAGCTCCAAGAACTGCACCATCCAGGCCTGGTCACTGCCTTCCAAGCGCTTCTTCAGGCCTGAGTAGTTGACCACAGTCGGCACCTGGAGCAGGCGGATGCAGAGTTCCGCATCTGCGTTCTCCAGGTTGGCCTCCGGCTGCTCCGTGTCCTGGGAGGAGCCCAGGTGACCTCGCACGGCCGCCCATTTCTTCTGGGCCTTTGCCGATTGTCCCAGCATGCCTGCGAAGACCGAATCTGCAGGGAGAAGGAGCATTGGTCACACAGTGGCTGTGCTGCTGTAGGATTCATGGCTATGAGGCTGCAAGTTTGAACCAGGCCTCGCATCATATTTTCTAGATTAGGGGTTCCCAGTTTTTTGGTGACCACGGATTGGTTTATGTTGTGCAGAGATTTCACAGACCGTGTTAGAAGTATTGAACTGAACCAGAGGCTTTAATCATGAACTGAACCATACCCGAGTTGTACTGAGCTGTGTACTGGGTAAAGGCATTGCAGAGTTTGGAGAGTGACAGTAGTAAAAGCGAAGAGATACTTATTTACTGTTCACAAAGTGTACATCATGATTTACTATGTGCTAATTTATGCTAGCATGTCTGTGAGAATCACCACATTAGGTTAGCATCAAATGCTAGCGGAATTAGCATTTGCTTCTATAAATTTGCATGACGGACCCATTCCGTTCACTGCCCGGCAGTACGTTTCTAAGTACATGGTTGGAAATTCTCAAGTGGCGATTTATCAGGAATGAATGATTACATTGTGATGTGTGATGCTACTAATAATGAATAATATATGGAATATGCCCGTTTCCCCTTCAAATAATCCACACACATCAATGCAGAACACCGGTATTTGCCTGCATTTCAACCAATCGCATAGTGGTGATGCAACCAGCTCCGTCCATCTGTTAGGCTGGGCCATGTCAGCTTGGGTATGGTTCAGTTGTTGGTGGCAAAGTGGTATTTGTTTGCTGCAACCATATCGCCTTGTAGCACCTTGCTTTATGGTCACGACGGGTGGTGTTCCCTAATTACCAATACTTTCATTTGCGTGATTACAGGAGGTCACACATGCTGTGATTTCTGCGTTACAAATGAATATAACAAGGAGAAACACAGCAGGTAAATGGCCGCAAGTTGATTGCCAGAAAGCTTAGCTTTCTACATTATTTTTCAGATGTGCTCAGAGGTCATAAAAAGTCAGAACTTGAAAATATAGTTTATTCTTGGAAACTGCCCAGCCCCTTTCCAAAACCCTGGCATTCCACAGCCTTGGGGGCTGGCAACAGACTGGGGGCTGACAAATACTGATCTAGATGACTGAACTGCAGACATTTTTGCTGCTCAGAATCAGGCGGGGGGCCTGTACAGACGCATTTTTTCACATGACAAAATGGCCCTGTATTTTTTCCAGTAGTATTAGGAGCACAGACCTGAGACCAATTCCTCACCGACTGCGGTAATGTTATAAAAATGAATCCTTTTCAGCCCCAAACGCACGGGAACAGAAAGCAATATGGGAGACTCAGCCCCTCTGTTCACGGACACAGGAACAGACACAGGACGTCTATCAGAGACGGTCAGAGGCAGAAGATGTGTTCATCGGTAACATTACAGTCGCTGACAAGTAGGACGAGGGGATGAGCTTAGAAAGGGAAGGATGAGTCAGCTTGTAGGAGTATGAGCTGGTCAGGAGTCCTGCTGGAGCCAAACCCGCCGTTCGAGCATCCTGGGGCGCCACCAATTCATTTCAGTTGTCAGGTATCATCAGAGTTGGGGGAGGGGTGGATCGTTTTTTTCAAAGGCACACAAAACGGACAGATACCCTTCCAGCTAACCCTAGCTAAACAACATGAGTTCGACAAACATATTTTTGTAATGCATAAACTGTGCTGCTTAATTTCTTTAATCACCAGGCATTACATTGTCCTCCTGCAGTCCAGTACATGTGCAGTTCATTAAAACGCTGTTTCCATAACTGCCTTTATTGTGTGATCGTATGTGTTTGGCCGTGCCATCCATCGGCACCCTGCCACGTGCCCTGTGCTTCTAGAAGTACACTCAAGGCTCACCGTGGCTTAAGAAGATATGGAAGAATGGGTGGATCTTTAAAAAGGCAAAGGAGGTTGTGGATACTGATGGCATCTCTGCAAGCTGCAGGCCTTGCCTTGCTGTTTACAGCAGGCTGTGCTGAGTGGGTGGTTGGAGGCTCGGCTGAATGGTGTCTGTGCGCTGTGGGCTTGCAGGAGCACATAGGACAGAAGAGGGCTTTATCACGGCGGGGCATGCGGGGGGGTGGGTCTGACAGCCCTGCTCATTTTGATGTGGCAACCGCCCTCTCAGCGCCGGTCTTGCCAAGTACCCAGTCCTGATAAAGACTGCGAGCCTGGGGGTGGGTGAGGGGTCTCACAGAATCAGCTATTCAGGCTGGGATGTAAAGAAAAATGGACTTTATGCAGCGTACAGCTGACAACGTGGAGGGAAAGCGGACGCTGGTCCATATCACAGGCTCGCATGCATGGGCAAGATGTTGAAAGAACAAATGCAAAGAAAAAAAAAGAAAACTGGGAGGAGGTTAAGAGTACAGATACGAGAAGAATGTTTAGTCATGGTTGAGTCCACAGACATGAATGTTCAGGGGTGTGTTCTGAAAGAACAGCTCAATGTTTGAATTTAATGTTCTATTTACTTAAAACTCAACATGGACGAGATATGGAAACTTACAATTAATTCCCAGATTTAAAAAAACCTACAACCTACTGTAATGAGATACAAGCACATAGTCATTAAACTCTGTACCAGTAAAACAGAGTGCTATGCATAAAACTCTATAGTTTATAGTCCTTATTCTCCACCATATTACAAACAAATCTCAAAGGTTCCCAGTAAAGGAAGTGAGAGAAATGGAATTGCATCCTAATATGATAAAAATAATAAGTAAAACTAGATCAGGAAGCTCACACTGTGTGTGACACACATGGTTCATATCACTACTGTTTCACTATGGTTGATAAATGACAGTAACACATCTTTGGTGAGCCATTCAAATGGAAGCGGGTCATTTTGCCCTTGATTTCAGCCACTTTTACAGCCCAACACATGCTGTAAGTATGATGGAGAGACAGGAAATATCATGTGTACCACACTCACACCTTCCCAACCCAAAGAGCACAGCACTCATAAGACACTGCCAAGATTGGCACACTAGTATCGGCTACACAGATCTATATAAACAATCCAATTCATGCAAACAATCAACAATCCCTAAACAATTCTTGCAATCAAGAGTGGGTGAAATGGTACAAAAATGAACACCACTGGGTCACTTGACAGTTACAATGAAACAGTGTTTGTTTTTTGTGTAATTGACATCACCTTAACACTTTAGGGATATTCAAATTATACTTTCATTTAATGATTTTGGTAACACTTAAAGCATTCATATAAATGCATTATACATACCTTCATGCTGCTTTATGATCATCATTCATAAAGCATCATTAACATGGCTATAACTATTTATAAAAATGCATAACATTATATCCATGTTTATTATGCATTATGAATGCTCTATGAAGCTCTCATCTATAATGCATAATAATGGTCAGTATAAGAATTAAGGATGCGTTGTACTGCAGTATGAAGGTATTTATAGTACATTACAGATGACAGCATCATATAGCATTCATAATGCATAATAAACATGGCTATAGTGTGTTATGCCTTTTTATAAATAGTTATAGTCATGCTTACAGTAACATATATGTGAAATGTTGCAGTATTGCAGGTCTTTCATCTTATAACCTTAACAACATGCACATTTCCCAGGACACAATAAAATACAAATGATGTAATGATATAACAAACTTTGCTCCAAATCAGTCATAGACCAGCAGTCACCCATGCGCTTCAGCGGGAATTCTGTTTCTGTACCTACTGGGCATATTTCCTGTCTGGGATTAGGGAACATGAACTGATTTCAGGTTGTTTTTAGGTGACTCTGAGGCTGACCTAATTCCATCTGGCCCTGTGCGGTAAGCACTATAAAGCAATCAGAGTTCCCCTCCTACACCATCTGATACAGCACACAGAGCGAGGAGAAGCAGGTGAGCCAGTGCATCTGGCAGCATATTTGAAGCCCTTCCAGAGCTCGAGAGGGATGTCAGATCCACACTGAAGGGAAGCGAAGTAAAAGGAAAATAATCACAGGAAGGACTGCGAATGTTTGCTGCTGCTATTATCTGTGGAAACAAAAAAAGCTGTTTGTCTGTGTCAGGTCACCAGGATAAGAATCACCGTCCATGTATTGTCCTGAAATTATTCACGAATAGAAGCTCCAATCATGGAAACAGAGCACTTCCTTTCATTTTGCACAAGAGCTCTCCACCATACCAAATTCAATCCTTAAGGACGAGAAACATGCATGCGGCGGCAGATGGGCACTAGGGGGATGTTGCTGGCCCCGCCCACAAGCAGGCCTCCTGAGTGAGCCACGCTGGGTAGGCGTGTGGCTCTGCCGTCGGTGATGCTGTTCAACATTCTGTCATAATATCTGCGGCTGGGAAGGATCCCCATTGCCTCTCACTCACATTGAAGTCAGATAGTTAAGACAGTAAGACATCCAATCAGCTACATTATATGATAAAACAACATGTTGCCCAATATCTCATTCCAAAACCAGGGATATTAATATGTAGTTGGCCAGCCCATTGTTGCTATGGGAGCCACAGCTCTGTTGGGAGAGCTTTCCATTAGATATTGAAACATTGCTGGTGGCATATGCTATCATTTAGTTCGGCTGTTAATGTCGGACTACCTGTTCCCTTCGTGTGAGCTTGTGTCGCACCACTTTGCAACTGAACTTGCTCTCAGATGGTTTGACCTTCACAGTCACTCCACTTGCAGTCGACCAGGGCAGCTCTAGCAGGTCAGAAATCTGGCAAACTGACTTGCTGGAAATATGGTGTCTTATGATGGTACCAAGTGGAAAGTCACTAAGTTCTTCTGTACAAGCACACATTGTGCTGCTAATGCTTTTTGCAGAAAATGGTGTGACTGTGCTTAATTGTACATCCGTGTCAGCAATAGGTGCAGCTGAATTAGGCAATTCTTCTAATGAATAGATCTGTTTTGATGTGTGCTGTCACAATGGAGCTTTGGAATGTCACAGGAATGCACTTCCAGATTCTCATATTGTAGGTCATAACGTCCCATGTATAGCTTCTGGGTTCAGTAGTGACAGTAGTGGAAACTCTAAATACTGTTCTAGGTCTCTCAGTGATCTACAGTGGTCTTTACAGAGGTCCAACAGACAAACTGGCAAGTCTCCCTCACAATGACTAATTAGCTCTGACAGCTAGTTTCACCAGATAATTACAATCCAAAAGCCACCTTAGCGATTCACTTGTTTATGCAGGCAAATTATTTTCACAATGGTATCTAAGTCATTTCAACACTTTCTCAGAAATCTGGGTAGCATGACCTCAGGCACCTTGCTGGAATGTGTGGACGTCGGTCCATATGGCTTTATCTCCTACTACTACTCTACCACTTCAGAGTGCAGGAGTATGGATTCCTCCATTGTGCTACAGAGACTCCGACACCCAGCACAGTGACATAACAAGCATTACATCATAGCAGTCAATGTCTGTCTGATTTTTTTTTTTGTTAGTTTTGTCATATTTGTCAAAAGTGTTTCGTTAAATTCAGGGCAAGAGTTACAGGAATATGATAAAATAACAAAACTAACCAAAAATGAGCAAAAATATATGTCTCATCATGCAGTAAACTAGAAAGATTACGTTTTTATGCAGCTTTGTGTTCTTTGAGTTTTTGTTACCCATTTGGAGAAAATTGTTAAAAAAAAAAGTCAATGACATCAATGACATAATTTTAATAAACCTAAAACGTGACGCTAATGTCAATTTGTCTACATAAAAACATACTGTATTTCATTGTAAACGTTCCTGAGAATGACCCATATTTTAATATTTGTTTAATGGTTCAATTTAAACTTGTGATGTGCAGATTATTAATTTCAAACAAAATATTACTTGCAAGGTAAAAACAAGCTGAATTTTAATGCTTTCAAAAAGGGTATATGCACAGATGGTAATAAGCATTGTATCGAGTAGGGATGTTAAGCGAGTATTTCTTGAATCACACCCTGAATTTATAAAGCTCCCTAAAAAAATAAGCAATAAAAGCTGTGGTTTACTGACCACACAAGCACTCTTAGTCTATGGTGCTGCACATATGAATGCACAACATGAGAGCTTTGGGCATTTTACTAATATTTCCCGGAAGAGTGGTACAGTGGATACTGGCACTGGTGCCTCACACCACCAGGGTTGTGGGTTTGAATACCACCTCTGTTTTGTGCATGGGGGGTTTGCATCTTCTCCCCATATCACGTGGGTATCCCCCAGCTACTTCGGTTTTCTCCTGCAGTCCAAAGACATACAGTTTAGCTGAGTGACATCTCCCCTGCAATGGCCTGGCCAACCCATCCAGTGTTACCCCATGGGTAGCCCAGAAAGCTGGTTTAGTAACTAGCTAGCTATGTTAAACCAGGAGGTAAACTGGCAGAAACCAGTCAAAAATACTGGAATTACAGTCTAGGTCAGTTAGTATTGAAAGTTACCAGCCTGAAGCTAACCTGGTTCACTAAACAAGTTCTGGATAAAGCGGTGGGTTCTGGTTTGGCTAAAGGGTATTTGGTATTTTCAGTTTGGGAAAGCGGGGCTCGGAATTAACTGCACAGTTTTCAGGAGGAAGGCCGCCATGGCGAATAAGTGCGCGCTCCCGTTTCGGTGTAAAAAAGAAGCTTTAATCTAAAAAAATCGTAGAAAAACGTGCCGTTTATTTCAGTAAAGACAAGAAATCACTTATGCTATGAAAAGTGCTTACCAGGTAATAAATCGATATTTTAATGTTAGAGTCAATTCTCAAAATTAAACATTCAGATTGAAAGAAAAAATATTTCAGAATCAATCTGCACATACTTAATTAGGCCTATACAATAGGTCGCTATTTTATTATTTTTTTTGCTCATATTATTCACCTATTTATGTATCAAAATAATGCGCAAGTTAATGTGATTAATGGGCTAACGATGCCATATGACCTTAAAGGTAAAACGATGCGTTAATGTGAATATTTTCCTAGTCGTAATTAAAATAATTCTGAGCAGTATATTTGCTTTACATGTTCAAGAGTGTGATTTCGGTTCCTACCTCAGGGTCAGAGCCTGTGTGTGTCCAGAGTTTGCATGTTTTCTCTGTGTTCTCTGTGTTTCTCTGTGTTATTATTTGTGTGTGTGTGTGTGAAGTTAGAATGTTTTCTCTGTTGATATGTGTGTGTACTGTGTTTTCATGTTTTCCCAGCAAACTACAGT
>JAODUD010000026.1:15485503-15495693 GCA_026784285.1 Stomatorhinus walkeri
GCCGACTTTTCCCATCAGCACATCAATGCTGTGCTCGGAGAAGAATTCCAGTGTAACCTGTACCAATACTTGTGCAAAAGGCAAATAAAGGAATTTACTTATCAACACGGAATGTGTGTAGTAGCAACAGTGGTAAACTCGGTAGTAGAGTTGGGGGTGGAGGTGAGGAGTAGGGTTGCTTCTAAGAACCGACAGCAGCACCATTGTGCAAGATGGTTACCGCCAGCATGTGATCTGTGGTGCATCCACCCTGCGGGGGAGCAGGCCAGTCGAAGCGCAGGTGGTGACAGGGCAGTGTGCTTGACTGGCCTCCCTGGTGTGGCCTGCAGACCTGTTCCGCTAAGGACCTCGTTTCCAGGTCTCATGTCCGGCTCTTTAGCAGAAAGCTGCGTTCCTGGCCTGTTACTTTAGCAGCATGGCAGAACTCTCTACCGCAAATAAATAGTTATGTGTGCTTCCCTGCAGTTTTATACCTCCTTTACCGTGCGTATTGCAGTAAGGTAAGCAGGCAGAGAGTGATGGCTGTCAACCTGGCTCTCATCCAGCCTTCCCTCGGTAAGGTATAATCTCAGTGGATGGGTATAGATGGAGGGTCACCTCGGGGTCAGACAGACACGTTTCATTAGTGCAGCTTTTTTTTCCGGGATGTCCCTTTGGGTGAACGCTTGCCCGGGTGAGCTATGATAGCAGCTGAGATGTTTTAACGTGTGTTTTGTGTGGTTTCGCCTAATAAGAAACGAGTTCACTTTTTCTTTTGCGGCCTGTCAGGGATAGTTGCGGGAAGAGAGAAACAGAACTGAAGAGTGCACGAATGCAGAGGAGAAATGTTGTGTTTGTGGGTTTTTCCCACCGATTGCAGCGTTGACCCCGTGCAATCCTCGGGGCAGATGCTGGAACAGCCAGGTTCCCATGGGGTCCCTGGGCTCTCTGCTTAGTGGCTGTTTATGGCCAGGAAGCATCCAACTGACACCCTGAAGAGCATGAATTTGGGGGGGGGCTGGAGCACATTGGCTCAGCAGGCTAAGTCTCTACCCCCGTGATCGGAAAATCGCCTGTTCAAGCCCCGGCATCCGCAAAACACTCACATGGTCATGGGCCCTTTTGTATGGCCCTTAACCCCCCCCCCCCCCCCCCCAAGCTAGGGAGAGCAAGATGGGGTAGCCAAAGAGAAGAATTCTGTTGTACCTGCACTCGTGCAAATGGCAAATAAAGGATTTACCATTTGATTCATCATTTATTTTCATTCTTTCATCACACACAGCCCCAGAGTAGCATGAGACTGAACGTGCAGCTTTTCTGAAGCATTTTGGCTCGACCCTCAGGAACGACGGCCCAGTATTTTTTCAAGAGCATTCCTTTCAATGTGAAAATTCCAGATGCACAAACAAAGCATGTGATTTATGTCCGATAGCTCACACTTTGATTGATTCATACACGGAACCGGCTCTGAAGATGCACCTACTTTCCTGCCTGTTTTAAAGAGCAATTTTCAGCTTGGGGGTGTAAAGAAGTTTGATGTGTCCTTATCTCTGTCCGCTCGAAAATAATTATCGTGCGTTGGGAGCTAGTTAGGGGCTGTTAATTTATTGGAAGTATGTCAGGGTTAACCAGAGTTGGGTGTCAGCAAAGATATGAGGTACTGTAGACACTCGGCATTCTGTATGTCTGTGCATAGAGAAAATCACCCAACCCAAGTGTTGGTTTATAGTAGCACCTTGTGACCCTTGTTTTTGAGTGGTGTTCAGGTGTATTTTTTGCCTGTGCAGTGTAATCGGTGGAGCAGGCCTACTAAAACGTGTAGACATTATATGACCCCACTCAAGTGGAGCTGATACCATGACAACAGCTAGATGAAGGTAGTGCCCCAGGGCGCTAGGCTAACGGCTAGCAAAGAAGAACAGTAGTTAGATGCGATGTAGTGTCTAGCTGACGTCTTCAGCTCAGCAACTTTATGAGCCTGAAAGTCAGCTTGCAGCTTCGCTTTTCCGTCCTTATCCTGGTGTTCATGCCGGTACGCCATGCCCACGGCCATCCAGCAAATTGTGCATTTCCTGTTTTTCATTTTCAAGCTTTTTTCATTCCGTGTTGTTGTCATAGTCGTGAATTTCGTTCTAAAATTTTATTTTCTGTAATTATTGTTTACAATTCCCTCAGAGAGAATTGTGGAGATCTAGGGATGCATTATTCGAGTCAGCAGATTCATTATTGGAAGGAAAGTGGAAATACAGAAGTCACTGGTGCCCCACACCCACAGTAATGCAGGTTAAACTTATTTGGGGAGAAAGCGTGAGGCCTTCAGTCTATTAGATTGGACACGCAGCGGTGGTGGAGACACGATATTGAGTTTCCTTCGGTTTATCAGCCTTTGGGATCCCTGCCTTGCGTTTTGGGAAAAGTCAGCTATGCATGCATTAAACCCCAGTTGACATTCGTATTTGCTCAGCCCAGCTGGATATAAGCCAGTTTTCACGATTGAAGGTCATGATTCCTTGCAGATTATTTATGTATTTTCGTTCTCCAGGTCAAGAAGGCGTACAGGCAGAAAGCTCTGACCTGTCACCCAGACAAGAATCCCGACAACCCCAAAGCGGGTAAGTGGAGCTGCTGGTTTGCTCTCGCACGTCTGCAGCGGGGAAGCCACTAAGCGCCTTTCTTTTCGTCCCTATGAACCTCCCCGCTGAGTGCAGCCATTGTCCAGTCGGTGTCCGAGACCCGACGTGGTGTCCTTCCGGACGCCCTCCTTGGAGATGTGGTCTCCTAATGGGCCCCAGGTCACAGAGGCCCCTGGGGCAGCGAGCTGCATCTTTGGCCCCCGAAGGGGACCGCGACTTGTGCTGTTCTGGTCTCCTGTCTTCCAGAAGGTTGGGGGGAGGGAGGGTGAAGCAGTCTTGGAAATTTAAAATACATTTAAAAAAAAAAATATTATACCTTGGAGGAAAAAACAAAAAAACACCAGCCTGTTTTCATGCAAGGTTTTTTCACTTTTTTTTTTTATGTGGTTACTGGATGTCTTTGACAAATCCTGATTCGAGTATAGAAGGGGGACAAGGGGGTAAATGGCAGTACTGAGCAAAATAAAATGGGTCAGTTTCCCAGAAATGAAAACGAACAATGTCGGCTCCAGAGTGGGAGAGAAGCCCATTCTGCATTCAGATGCGGTCCAAAATTATTTTGGTTTCGCGTGTGCTTCATGCGTCGCACGAAAAGGCGCACACAACAGGGGACTCGGGGTAGGGGTTAGGCGGGGGTCAGCATGCATCGGTCTGCCCGGGGGGGGGGTACAGACAGACATGCATTTGGACCATTTCCCCAGGGGGTGCAGGTTATTCTCCCTTGAATCCGGCCCGTGCACTTCGTTTGCCCTGCATTTGCACAGGCTGCGGTTTGCATTCCACAGGATGCTGCTTGGGCTGGAGTTAGGGAACGGGCTCCCTTGGGCAATGCCATTCAAGGCAGGTGGCAGGCATGCGCTTTCAGATGCCAGCAGTTGTGACAGTGGCCTCAGCAACTCTTTACTGGAATTGTTTGGAAGCCCGTGTGACCTATCATGTTATTTATTTGGTTTAGCAGAAGCCTTAAGGTCCTTTCTGGTCGGTAAATTCAGTTTGCTTTATTTTAGCTGATTCTCCAGGTATTAACAATAATGTAGTCTGTAAATGAAGAACAGCTTTGTTTGAAGTTCCTCCGCTTTCTGTGGTTAGATAAGAGGCAGATCTTTGAGCTGGCCATGTTCTCTGTCTCTGTTTCGGTCTTCTCAGCTGAACTCTTCCACCAGCTGTCCCAGGCTCTTGAGGTTTTGACGGACGCGGCAGCCAGGGTAAGTCTGCGGCCTCCAGCAGGGGGCGTCACGCTCCTCGTGTCGTCCGTGAGCTGGACCCACACACGTGAATCCACCTCCAGAATCCTCTGTCTCCGGCAGGCCGCGTATGACAAAGTCCGAAAGGCGAAGAAGCAGGCCGAGGAGAGGATGCGGAAACTCGATGATAAGAGGAAGAAGATCAAGCTAGGTGAGGGTTATTTAGACCTCACAGGGAACGGGCTTAGTTTGGCCGGTGTTGAGGGCGCCCATGGTTACCATGACAGCGGATGGGCGTGGCTCAGCACAGGCTGTCGAAACGCTCACAGATTTCCTGCCTTTTCCCGCAGCGAATCCCTGTGGCCAGCTGGGCTCACGCCCTGCGATTAACGGCCATCGTGGGTGGCTTATAATGTGTCACTGTTCACTGTACTCTGTGCCACGGGGTCTTTAGAGGGACCAGTAAAACGCTTACGAGGGCCAAGCGCTCCCCACCGTTACCGGGCTGTGGTCCGGTCTGGCCGCTTTCCACAGATCTGCTACCATAGCGTTTCTAGCTGATTTACAGTGTGAAAGTGTTTAGAATGGATGGAGTTTTGAGTGTGGCTCAAGGTCTCCTCTGACTGTATTGTATATACACCCCCCCCGCCCCCCCCCCGACCAGACTTAGAGGCGCGTGAGAGAGAGGCTGAGGCTCAGAGTGTGGAGGAGATCAAAGTTGCACGCACGCTGGAAGAGGAGGTAAGCGCCTGTCTCTCGCCACCCAATCCCAGATGCCTCCTTTAGCTGTTAGCTCTTCACAGAGGGCTATGTAGAGTCTGTGTAGGGCTATGTAGAGTCTGTGTAGGGCTACGTGGGGCTCTATAGCACTATATAGAGTCTGTGTAGGGCTACTTGGGGCTCTATAGCACTATATAGAGTCTGTGTAGGGCTACTTGGGGCTCTATAGCACTATATAGAGTCTGAGCTTTATGTATAGTGTCATTTTTTATGGTGGACATTGCAGGCAGGTCACATGACCAGAGGGGGCATCATTGACCAATCCCATAACATGTACTGTGTCATTGGAGGATGGACTTTCTATTGACATCAGTAGACTGTCCTTATGATAGAGGAACCTAGCCATGGCTTATCCCAGGGGTGTCAAACTCCAGTCCTGGGGGGCCAGAGCCCTGTGTAGGTTAGTTCTTTCCCTTTCTTAAACCCACAAATGATTCAGCTCGAGAGCTGTGTGGTAATTAGCACAAGGAGGTGCAAGTAGTTGAATCAGGTGTTAAATCAGGGGAAACCCACAAATGTGTAGAGCTGCGGCCCCCCAGGACTGCAGTTTGACACCCCTGGCTTTAACCCCTCTACCACATAAGGCATGGGGATGGTTGTGTCATGGTTCATTCGGCACGACCACTAGGAGGCAGTGTTCTGTTCCTCCTGTGCTGCCAGAGGTTCAAGAAGTCCTCGACCAGTGGACCAGCCTCAGGCTGCTCTTCAGGGTGCCATCGCTCTGGCAGATCCTCCGACCACGACCTCTAGTCACGTAGTCGGTGCTTCTCTGAGGCCTGCGGTGATGAAGTGTGGCTTCCTGCAGTCGCTCACGGGGCCTTCCTGTATTAAACATGTCCCTCCTCCATATCCCAGATCACCCGGCTGCGAGAGGAGGGGTCCCGGCAACTACAGGAGGAACAAAGGCTGATCAAGGAGCAGATCCAGAGGGAGGCGCAGCTCCAAGGAGTCCCTGCTGCACCCGGTACTTCATATAGCACATGTGATTTAATGCTTCTGCTGTGTGTGTTGCTGCCTACTTCCAGTTAGGCTGGTAAATTCTTAAAGCCTCCACATCTGTACCACTCAGACGCAGCTTGGTAATCTCCCAATATAGGACACCTGTATGCCACCGAATATCCGACATGTCACTAGTCTAGTATTCAGGTAATGCCACATGTTCATGGTAGCGGCTGCAGGCTACGGAGGCAAGTTGTCCGGTCACATGACAGCCGTGATGTTTTTTTTTAGCAAGTGAGAGCCTGGAGGAGAGGCATGACTGTGGCGAGCCAGTCTGCGGACGAGCCCCTGACCCCACCCCCCCAGAGCGGGTGTGGGGGCCGGGCAGGCATGGCGGGGCCTAACCACAGCCTTCCAGTTTGCACGCTAGTCACGTCCCCCCCCCCCCATGCTCCTTGGAAGCGCAACACGGCGCGGTTCCAAAGGTTCTGGTTGGGTCAGTTCTTCAGGAGGGTGGGGGGGAGTTAGGTTAGGGGAGGTAACCTCAAACGGGTCCATGGTGACTGACTGACCGGAGATGTTGGAGCTCGTATGACGATGATGCGTTGGGATCCTTGCCATGACTCCCTCTGAATCCGACAAAGGTGCCGCAACCCCCTTCCCACATCCCGTTATTTATACGGTTCATTCAGAGGCCTTGGCAGGATGAACATGTCTCTCTCCCTCTCTCTCCCACAGGCCCTCCACGGGGATCGCCGTCCAACAGCAATGTGACCCCCAAATTAAAAGTAAGACATTAAAATATTGCTTATAGATTGTGCGCGCCCTAGGATCGGACTAGATTTCAGGGAACTGGGAGGTCAAGTCTGCTGCTTGTTGAATTTAACTGCGAGTTCATTCAAATTATGGAGACTACAAATGTTCCCTTGATTAAGGATGTACTCAGTTTCTGTTTTCATCACTCTCAAGTTTGGCCTTCGGGTATAAAAATGGAGAATTATCAGTCTTGATAGAACAGTGTTTTTGGTAACACTTCAGTTAAAGCAGTCATGTACAATGCAATATAGATATCTTCATAATGCATTCATAAAGTATTATAAACATGGCTATAACTATAAAAATGCATAACTTGTTTATGCATTATGAATGCTCTTTGTAGCTCATCTATAATACATTATAAATACAGTCATAATGCAGTACAAATCTTACCTCTTTATACTGACAGTTGCAATGCATTATGAAGGTATTTATAAAGCATTATAAAGACTGCTTTAAGTAAAATGGTATGGTGTTTTTCAGCCCAGTTCTCGGGGACCCCAAGACAGTCCGCATTTGTGCTCGCACCCAGCACACCTGTAGCAGGTATTCGGTGTTTGGTTCAGTGCTGAGAGCTGGGAGGAACGAAAACCTGGACTGGCTATGGTCCTGGAGGACTGGGCTGAGAAACACTGCTCTAGGATACGGGGGTATAACATCATGCTTGTGCATGTAATTCTATTGGCCATCCCACGGCTTCTGTCCTGCCCACGATCAGTGAAAGTCTTTTTGTCCAATGAGAGATGTAAGCCTTGGTGATAAATTCGTCTGTACTTTTCGAGGTACTTTCCGCCTGGCATTAGCGCGGTTTCAGTTCATCTCCATGGTCACTGCCGCATCGACTTTGCCGCTTTTCTCTCCTCATGGCATTCTCTCCTCAGTGCTCTTTACTCTTCATTTCCTCCTTGTTAAGTTGCGGAGCATCACGACTTAATACGTTTCCTTGGTTCTCGAAAAGGGCGTGTGGTCTGTGACCTGCTTGAGGACGTCATGGCCTGTCAAACCGGTTCCTTCACCCCAAGCGCTGATATCTCTGAAGCGACACAAATGGCCCCCCAGAAATGCATTGTCGTCTCCACCTGCATGTGAAATGGCATCGGCATTTGCGTGTGCATGTCATTCCTGATGCGCATTGCAGGCAAGGTCCCCTTGAGATGACATATCAGTGTCCTCTTAACCCAAGCGTGTGACAGTATATGGAATTAAACTCAGTCCCTCCTTTTCACGCCGCCTGGGAGGCCTTTAAGCTCTCTTTGCGGTTCTGCTTGCAGGTACTTGCGTTCCAGTACCCTGGCTCATGTGTACAGTGAAAGTGGAAAACTATTTTCAAAAATATATTTAGACGGCGAGTTCTATTTGGGGTTAGAACGATAGCTAATTAAAAACCTGCAGCCAGGAAGGGTGCCATTGTGCTGCCTTGTTTTGTCAAGCAGTTTACGAACTTCTGCCATCAAGAGACTTAAATAGTCACAATGATCATCTTTTGGGTAGAAGTTTGGCATTTTTTGTAGAACACAATGGTGATTCGTTTCGTGTGTTTATTTGGGTGAATGCTACTTTTACTCCTCAGTTATTTGTGGTCTGTCTTTGGTTCTTAATTTCAGTGAACTGTTTCCCGCTCTGGAACCCAGTACTGCTCTCCCAACAAGCTGCTTTCGGTTGTTTAGACTAGCAGTGCTCCACCAGATCTGCTGGGTTTAACCCAGAGGCTGTTCTGCCTTGTCAGAAGATTAATGGTGTATAAACTTATCATAGAGGAGCAAGTAACTTGGGAAGGGTGGGTTGTGGGGGTATTTGTTTTGTGAATTGACTTTGGTAAATTGAAGCAAAAATTCTTGAGACTGCTTCCCAGAACTGTTTTCTTTGACGAGGAACAGAGAGTTTGACTTTGGAGTGTCATCAGTGTTTCTGTTCCTGATGTAGTCCAGGGCTGTGGGGTAGATGGCAGTAAGGCTCACACCTGGCTCATATTGCATTTGGATTAAGCCCATTGCAAAAATGGGCATTCGTACCAGTGACTTCACCATCCAGGTGGAATGAGGTTAGACCTCTGACTCTATAGGGTTCTGTGTTGGATGCCATGGTTTTTACTTTAATAACCAGCAAAGCCTGGAATAACACTGGTTTTTGGGTTTACCATGTACACAAGGTTGGAGTTTGTGTAAGCTGACTGCAGCTGTCAGAGGGTAACAATCCCACTCTTTTTGAATTTCAAAGCCTTGTTTTTTCCCCTCACTAGTGGTGATGGAATTGGAGCTAGATGAATTGGGTAGAAACCAGAAGTTGACTATGGTCATGCATACATTGAAGGTCCCAAGAAAACTGAGCAGGCTTTAATAAAAATGTGTCATGTTCAATTGTGTGACCGTTTATTAGACGGAGTTCTCTGGACTGCCCTGCTACATTGTTCCCATCAGAGGTGGAAAGTTTCAGGTTCAGAAAGTACAAATAAGACCAAGGTTTTGTCTCAGCCAACCAGCTGAGTATGAAGGCTCACATTCACAGAGTACTCATCTGGTTGGTTGAAGCAAAATCTTTGTCTGAATTTGTACTTTCTGAACCTGAACTTTCCACCTCTGGTTCCCATTGTATTCACTGGCCATCTTGAGTTCAGCTAAAGATCTTCAGCTTCCCGTAAGTTGAGGCCAATGATGCCTGGAGTCCTGTTCCAACTGGACAGCGTCTCTGCCGCTTTTGAACAGCCGTAACTGGCGCCTTGGTGTGCTGAGGTTCCTGGCCATTTCACACGTGGGTTGTTGTTGGACATACCATCCAGTTTGTGCCTTTTCTCTGTGGTCCAGTCATTTTAAAGGCGCCATCAAGAACAGCGACTAGTGCCATAATTGGGCTCTGGGGCTGAACCTATTTCTCAGAAGATGTAGGTGGAACATAGTTTTCCTCCACTTGGCCATCACTGTCCTCTTGTGATTAATTTTCTTTGGTCCAGTATAAGCCTCAGGGGTTGTAGTATTAAAGGATCTGTCACTGAATCCGTCATTTCCCATCCTTTGTGTAATTCTGTCGTAAAGCTGTTCTGATGTCAGGCAACTAAACTCTGTGGTTTGTGGTTAGCAGGTGAGTCAGTGCGTTGTTGTTAGTCTAGACCAGTGTTTGCCAATCCTGTCCTCCGGAACCTGCAGACAGTCCACGTTTCTGCTCCCTCCCAGCTTACAGGGAGCTGGGGGGGGGGGGGCAAAAACGTGGACTGGATTATGGAACACTGGTCCAGATACCTATGTTAAATTTGCAGCTCCTCCAAATGCGTTGGGTTCGGTGAGAATTAAATGCAGGCCCCTGGGCGGTGGGATGATTCCAGGACCTTTTAAACGGCTCCCCTGCAGCATAGCAAATGTGGCTGCGGTGGTACCATTCCGCGCTAAGCCGTGCGTGCCGTCGCATTAGTGCCGTCGCATTAGTGCCGTCGTGTTCCTGACATTCCAATAAAACCCGGCCCTGGTTAACTCTCTCCTTTGCAGGTCTTTTTTCCCATCTCTCTGCAATGAGTCTCACTGACTCGGATTTAACTTCTGCCTTTCTACCTTTCAGCTGAAGTGGAAAAGTAAAAAAGATGAAACTAACGGTGGCTATTCCCGCGACTTCCTCTGCAGCCTCCTACAGAAGGTGAGTGCCGCAGATCACCGGAGCTTATTCACGAGAGCTTTTTTGTCGTGTGCACGACCACGGGGGCTCTCGGCGACTCCCTGCTTTCCTGCCGAGTGGTGTTCGGGAATATGTCCCCTGCCAATCAGGAGGAATAAATACACCAGTTATGTAATAGCTTGAGATCATTACCCTTTATGTAGGGCCATGGGTTTCTGTAAATCAGAAGAATGGAGTATAGAGCATCATTTTGCAGTAT
>JAODUD010000026.1:15495793-15508736 GCA_026784285.1 Stomatorhinus walkeri
AGATCATTACCCTTTATGTAGGGCCATGGGTTTCTGTAAATCAGAAGAATGGAGTATAGAGCATCATTTTGCAGTATAGAATGACAGGCCCCCTGAGGTCTAAAGCCAGGTTTACCGGTGCAGATGCTCTCCTGCTTCCAGCTTTGCGTGTAACGGAGCCTTCCTGCCGTCCAGGGCTACGTGGAGGTCCGCATGACATCACTGTTTAAAGTGTTTTATTCCCCCCCCCCCATCGTTAGCTCTATTAAGTTTTGTTGCAGCGAAAGTTGCTGAGAGCAGAGTGTTGCCTCTTAAAGTGGGACACGCCGCTGCTGGTGCCCCGATTGCTGGGTGGGTTTAGCGGTGCCTGGGGGCTTCTTAGGAAATGGGCCTTTCTCATGCAACGCCGCGCTGTGTCCGAACCCATGGTGCTTAAGAGCGAGAACGGCGGCAGGCCGAAGGGCACACAGGAATTTGCACGGCTCGGTCCAAGTGCAACTGGTGTGAAGTCTGGGGGGGAAAGAAAAAGGGCACGGTTTCAACCCTTCCTCGCACGCACGTTATCAGCCTGGATCAGTGCCCTGGACAAGGGAAGCGGGGTCAAAGAACTGTGGGAAAAGAAGCATGGAGCTGACTTGGCGAAGAGAATGAAAATAGTCATTTTTAAAAAAAAAACGATATTTCTTAAAAAAAAAAAAAAAACGAATCCTCTCAGGAGTGAGAGGACAAGCTGAGAGACAGGTAGTGCTGGAAGCTAAATGAACAGAACGCCCTCTGGGAAAAGGACTTCGTGTACTTTGGACGTGCATCCATGTTTAAAGCAAGCTGTGTCATTTAGAAGCACAACACATGACGGTCTGTCCTACTTTAGTCGCTGTTGCCCCGGCTTCGGGTACCGGCTGTGTTTGCATTCCCGTCCTGCCCTTTTCCCAGATGTTGACGGGGAGAGCAGCTTTTCCACACAGCAGGAAAGCCGGAATCCTCCGCCCCCGATAGAACCCGCATAGCTTCCCAGTAGCTGGGCCGCATGGTCTGTGCTGTACCAACTGGGGCCTGTGGGCATGGGGCGAGAGGTAAGCTCTGCTTCTGCCTGGGAAATGGGAACTCGCCCGTGCAGACCCGTGCAGCTGAAGGCCGTCATCTTTAATAGCATCACATCGGTCCTAGTCAAGATTTGAACGTCAGTATTAGGACGCCCCCACCCGCCAAGCTCCATACTTACATTAGGTCAAAAGCAGAATGTTTTCCCCCCCAACCTTCATGTTCCAGAAATGATTGAGGTTCAAGAAAAGTTTGCATCTAATCTTAGCACGTATTTATAAATGTAAAAATTATTTTATGTCTTGTACAGAAAACGTATTCTGTGTTGCGTGACTCAGAGAAGATAAGTCGCAGCTCTTCAGGGCAGAGATTTCTCGTCGACGGATTATCTCTGTGTTGACTGGGTCTTTCCCAGTGCATTACAGTAACCTCTGAGTAATTCGGGAAAAATGGTTATTGTGTGTTCAAGGCAATGTGTGAGAGGCGACTTCTGCGGATATAGTGGCATATATCGTGGTTTAACTATGCTGTCACTCTAGGTGACTAGGTGGGCCTTTTACATATGGACAGGCGTTTTTGGAATACAGCACTTGTTTTTGTCCTACGAGATTCACTCTGACTGGTTTTAAGACTTATTTTCTTGTTGCTTATTTGGAAAGGCAGTTACACTCAGGGGTGGAACTTAAGAATTTTTGCTATTAGCCAAAATGGGGTAGTAAAAATACGGTAGCCCACATATGTCTTTACTAGCTTACAATGTAATTTTCATTACATGGGAAACCAAGGGCCATCACATCTTGCAATAATAAATTACCATATTCAGAATATCATTTATTAATATCCCTACCAGTCATCCTTGTCTTTTTAAAGTCTGCATGAAGATGCTTTGGTGAAGGTGGAAAGAAAATTGATACATTTAATATAATTTATTCAGTTTTATTCTCCAGTCTAGCTTACCAACTCTATACTAATTAGTTGCTTTGGAAAATGAAGAATTCAACGTCGAATACCAGTCGATCATGGCCTTCAAGTTGATTGGCTACCTGGGATGAGTCTGAAGCTGGGATTGATGACAAAGACCCCACACATGTAAACATTTTCAGACGGGCTGCAGTCTATGTACCTCTGCTGGCAGATGTATATGCAGCATAACATTTTTTTGTAGTAGTCTGTAATGCAGTTTTTGTTTTTTTACTAGCCAGCAGGCTAGTTTTCAGGTTTCTGTGCTTCACCCTTGTCTAAATTACCCGCCTCTGGCAAGTGGGCGAGCTGAATTTCCAGGTCTGGTTACGCTTGTCTTTATTGGAATAGGCTCATTTTCATTCTTTATTTTCTCATTCTTTGTCTTGGACTGCTTTTATTGACAAAAGAATGAGAGTAAAATTTCACTTTGAATTCCCCAAGCTTCAGCTTGTGTTTACATCTATCATTTTTGTAGTTCTAACTATCATGTGCTCTTGGCTTTCTTGCCAATGTAATTCACCTTTTTGCCTTCCAGTACGGTGATGTGTTGAACGTTGTGGTGTCGGGCAAGAAGAATGGGAGCGCTGTGGTGGAATTTGCAACCGTCAGAGCAGCTGTAAGTATCCCCCCGCGGTTTGTTTATCTCTGGATCAATGGGTGCTGTGCACGTCGCAGGCCGTCATGCCTCTGAGAGCTCGACACACACGTAAAGTCCCATGTGCTCATGTAGCCTGTAAGTTTGGGGTTGTTCAAGTGTTCTAGAAGGCCCACAAACTCTTCCCTAATGGGAACCAGTGGATTTTTGGCAGAAGGGCCCCATTGTTCGTGTACGTGTGAGAGCCGATTCTTTTTGTTGCGAGGTTTTGTGTGTTGTGGAGTCTGTGTGGTTACCCTTGAGAGAGCATGCAGGCCCTCCTCAGGGACCTTCTCTCAGATTGCGGTCGTTGTCTGGATCCTGGTGGGTCTTGGGGCGACTTGTGAGGCCCAGGTCACTGGCAGGGCGCCCAGGGGCCGTCAAGCGGTCAGCAGCTGCTCTGCCACTCTCCTTCATTCGGTGAAACTCCACGTCTTACAGTCAGCATCTGATTTAGAGAGAGTTGGCGTGGTCATAAAGAGGTGCGCCGTTTCATGTGGTCGCTTGTGTCTTTGTCTTCATGAGTTGTTCTGTTTTTAGGAACTGGCGTATAAAAATGAATCGGGCCTGACAGAAAACCCACTGAAGATTTCATGGCTTGAAGGGCAACCTGAGGTCACGGCACCAGCCTCACAGAGCACGGATGGCCCATTCAGACCGGCACAGGTACCGTACCCTGGATGCACCATTGGGATAGATGTGTTTCACTGGACCTGTCTGTGATCTTTCTGACCATTCAGGTTCTTTTGTCTCTTTCTGTCTATCTAACCTCAACATGGTATAAATTCATAAAGTGGACACCCTGCAGAGCAGAGCCTGGAGTCCAAATGATGTTCCCCTGTAATCTATGCACCTTCCCTGCAAGGAAAGTATGCAGTCACTCAGGGCTTTACTTTTGTATCATTGTGCAAATATTGTTCCAATCCTTGCACTCTCCTTGTCTGGATACAGAGAAAGTGTTTGGTTAAATGGACTTAAATTTGTTTGCCTTGGAGTGGGCTTTGCCTTGCCTCTCTCCATGTCTGGGGGCCCCTGCTCCATCTTTTATTCGAGAATTCAGGCGAGTTGGCCTGTAGCTATGGGCGGAACCCCACAAGCCCCCCCGGGCGGTTGCTTTGGGGATGCTCAGGCGCAGATACCCGTCTCCCATCTGTGCTGTACGACGTCTCAGCACACGGGCGCTCCTGGGGGGGTTGAGGGGGAGACTCTTCCGAAAGGGATCTCGTGCCTAAACCCGCACTGAGGAGTCCCACATGTGCGATTGCTTCAGCAGTATGGTTGGAATGCTCTGTGCATAGGGAGCAGTGTGAGCTGGATGTCAGGGATTGTAGTGGGGCGGGCGGAGGGGGGGTACTTTTCCCAAGTGTAGACCTGTAATTCACTTCATGTGGTTACCAGTCATGGCCAAGGCCCCCCCCCCCCCCCCGCTCCGTGCTGTAGCCAGCCTATGCTTAGCCCCACTGTCTGAGTCGTCGCTCACTGCCGTCTGCGGACTTTATCAGGACTGCACGTGGCGGCTGTATCTTGCATGTAATCAGACCGCATTTCCATCCCGTCCTCTTCATATTAAGCCCCCCGTTGACTTTATCTATCACATTTGGGTGCCTTTGTGGTCGCCTTCTCGTTGCTCAGGGGGAGGGAAGAAGCTGATGACGACCTGTAGGCCGTCCGCGCATTAGCCCGTCGTCAGCAAGCCTTCCACTAGGCAGGCCCCACCTCGAAGAAAAGCCGAAGGTTCGACCGGGGGGGCGAAGGAAGCCTGGACGTCGGCGTACCCCTCTCCCATGGTGGTTTTCATCTGTGAGCCCGGTGGAGGAGAAGGAAGACATGCACGTTTTAGTCATCCATATCTTCTCGGAGAAATATGGAGGAGAAGGAGCAGAATTCTCCAGCCGTGTTCTCCTCACCGTACCAGGCAGGTACTTTAACTGTCACACTAATGGGGGACTCTGCTGGACTTGCGTTCTCCAGAGCTGTCAAATGGGACAAGTGGAGGCCCACAGCTGCTTGTTTGCAGGTGGGCTTGCAGAAACTGCGTTTCTTGTCAGGTCCAACGATGCCCTGCGATAGTCCTCCTCCTCTGAGCCACTTTCTGATCCACTATATGCTGTGACAGTGAAATATGCGAATACTTTAACCGGTTCAGCCGTAATATTGTTTTAAATCCTCCTGATGTTATTCCTGGCTGTGCACTCGCCGAGTATCAGTGTGCTGGACGGGGGAATTTCACTGGTGGCTTCCTGGCACATGTGATCCGGCCACAGTGTGTGCTGCCTACATCAACAAACATGGCTGAATGATTTACAGTTGTGTTTCTTCCAGTTAATAAGTCTGTTCCGCGCTGAGTGGTCCGAGTACTCACTGGAGAGATGGAAGTGATTGGCCCACCTCGGCCTCGATCGAGGCAACGCTAATAATGATATTGATGGTACCCATGGCACCAGTCATATTAATGATTGACATTAAATGATGAGGAAAAGGGGTAGAGAGTTTAATAAGGCATGTACTGCTTCATTACTGTTAGACCATCCTGATGAATGTGCTTTTTTTGCCTTTTGAGAACGAATGAAGGTAGCCTGTGTGTCAGATCTCATGGCATCCAAACCCGCACTCATACCTCCCTCGATGCCGGTCCTCACATTTGGCTACTGGCGTAATGTCCAAGTAATGTTCACAACAGTAGATACCCCTTAAGAACGTGGGGCTCCTTCATGCATGACTTTGCTCTGAATTCGGAACCTGTTTTTCATCCATTTCTGAGCGCGCTGTCTTGTACCCATTATACTAAGGTATTAAGCCCGGTAGCTTTGTCCAGATTAATGACACACACCAGACTCAACAGGGATTATTCATAGTTTTGGTTTGAAGACCCCCTGACTGTGGAATGTTTTGTTTAGATTTCAGTGCACACTGAAGGGAAATCGCGGATTTGGGCACGGGGGATAGCTCACGCTGTTCACATCTGCATCGCAGCCATGCGCCTTATGGGAAGAGATAAGGGATGGCTAAGATCCAGGCTTATGGGAAAGGTAATTAAGAGATTAGCGGAACATGTTGTACCAGGAGGGGGCGAGGGTCTGTTATGGGGACATCTGTTTGTGATGCCCGTCGGTTTATTGCACTTGGGTTGTCCTGGCAGCCGGATTTTGAGAGTTACAGGGCTACGAAATGTGAAAGTGGCCTAAGATCTAACCAAGGGTCTCGGTCGGGTGAGTGGTGTGTAGTGGGTTAATAGGGTATGTTCTGTCGTCGGGGTTGCAGCCTGTGTACGGATGTGAGACCGAGCCGTGAATAAGGGGCTTGCCGGTGTCACACCTCCCTTGATGCCCTCACTGCCCAGCCGCAGGCACTGCATTTGCGTCTGTGAGCAAAGCATCAAACCTTCCGGAAGCACCAACACATCTGCCTATAAGCTGTTGAAAGGTGTTAAACGGATATAAATGTGATAATCGGGCTGTTCGTGGGTTTTCCCACCATTTGCGGTACGCTGTGGTTTATGTGCGTTGTTTCTCATGTTGTAAATGCATATCGTCACCCTGCTTTGGCGTATAGCTCGTGTGCATCTCTTTGCCGGCCAGGACTCGCTCAGAGAAAGCTTGTGGAATGCACTGGGTGGTTCCACTACAGCTGGGAATCCATGTACATTATAACACAAGCGTGTTTCTCATCATACTCATTCATCCTTTGTTTTCTCGGTCGCTTTGTTGTGTGATAGCAGGCCGGCGTCTGTAATGGGTGTGACTCTTTCTCATCGTCGATTCCTACGTTCATCGGGACCGACTGCAGACGACGTGAGCTTTGTCATATGTCTCACAGCCACCCAGCTGGAGGGATCCGGTCTGCGGTTGCTGGTGTGACAGTCCCGCAGGCCAGCTGTGTGGCTCATACCCACAGTCCCTTTCCCCCCGCCCTGAAGCGTAAGGCTAGCCTTCAGTTTGTCAGCCAGACGGATAATCGCTGTACGAAGCGGCCTTCTGACCTTGCCGTGACTCATCTGCGGCCAGGGCTGTATAACGTCAGTCAGCGAGATTCCATTGCGCTCCTGAAGATTCCGTAATGCCGTGGCCTCCAGTTACCCCACAAAAAAAAAAAAAATGTGCGAAGTGTGAGGTCATGAAGTAGTGAGGCTGACACCTAAGTACCTTTTCATCTGCCGGCTGCTCTTTGCTGAGCGGCTTTGGGGGATGTTTCCACGGTACTGTCCTCGAACGGGTTTGGTGGCGATGATGGATTTTCAGAGCTAGTGTGAAAGAAAGGTTGTGCCCCCTTGCCTAACTAGTCTTAAACCCCATTGCGCATGCATGAAAAACAACAAATGATAATGGCCTGTAACTAATGTTCTTCTCTCTTTTGACTGTCTCACACATGTGAGTTTAAGTTCCATGACAACGTTATTCAGAATGGTCTTCTGCTAGCCCTCTTGTAAAACTGAGATGTGACAGCAGAAGATCTGCAGACTTCCTCCTCAATACCATTGTTTGCCATCACTGAGGACAGCTCTGAACAGCAGCCTCCCAGACGGCTCTGGGCAGCTTCCATACGGGCAGAAGGCACCCATATTTTGAGTAGGTCAGGTGTCATTTGAGTAGGTCAGGTGTCAGGTCATTAGTGTGGTGCTTTCTTTTTAATTTGTATGAACTTCACAGAATCAGCTCAGGCATCAAGTATCTGTAACATTTTTAAACTTCCACCTTTTCCACTGTAATATTGTTTATTTCATGAGCAGCTGCTTATTAGCATTCATGCTTATAACAGACAAAACATTCTGTTTATTGCAACAAAATCAAAGGCTGCATTATATATCTTTTCAGCATCTTCGTCGTGATGTGCGTATGCACAATAATTGCATCTTATTTGTCGGCAATGCAACTTATTTAATAAACTCTATTTGTAGATAGCAAGGTCTGTTTCATTGTAGTTGATTTTGGGCAATTTGATCGCCTTTTTAATTTTACATATTGCAATGTGATACTATGTAGCCTAAAATCAAAACGCCAAAAAGACAAGCTATTTTTTTTAAACACTTTTTTTTCTGATAAAGTCAAAGTGTGTATAGAGTGGAATAGTGCTGGTTTATTGAAGTACTTGGAGAGGCCTGGACGTTTTTTGCACATCCCATCTTGTCTCTGTGATACAGACACCCACATGTACACACAGGTGAGGATCAGAGTGCAGGCTTGGCCAGCGTTTATTTTGCCAGTTCGGGCATTTGAACCCACACGTTTCCGGGCATTAATGCTGACCCTGTGCTGACACGGTGCCCTGTATTGGCATCTACGAGCCCTTCAGTTCGGTCTGCGTGAGATGCTCATGTAGATTGATTGATTGGCTCCCCATCTGACAGCCTTTGGCAGGAAAGGATTAAAAAGATTACAGCTTGATTTAACGCAGAACGAAAGGGCAGAATAGGAGAGTCCAGCTGTGCCTGACATGTGGTTTGGGGGCTTCTGGTCTCTCTGACCTTCAAATGTATAGAATTATCATTCTGTCTGAATATGTCTAGAGTGTGTCCCACCGGTTCGAAATACCTCTTGCCCCCCAGCATTGGGTGGAGGGGGGTTGATCTGTCGGACAGTGATCACTGTGCCTCCATAGTGTTTGCCTATTGCCTATTCCAGTCCGTCTCTCTGTGTGTATGTTGAGAGCCATATAGATGTAGTTGGCACACAGAACCCAGACCTTCCCGACGGGTGGGATGGCCAGGTGACATAGTTGCTGTTTCTTCAGCGGGTGACATTTAAAACCCCCCAGTTGTGCTCGGCAAGCCCTGCCCAGGGCACATGTGGAAGTACTGTATCAACCAACCCCCAATCCCACTTCCCCTGGCAGAAGCAGCGGTACAGCTACGGCTCAGCTTGGCCTGCAGACCTCTGAGGCTCTGTGACTGCCCTCTGTTTGTTTTTTCTGCCCCGTTGCATGCAGGGAGGTGGGGGGGGGGGGGGGGGCGGTATTTGTGCTTTGCTTGAGGGTGTCTGTTGGGATATGTGCTGGGCGGGACGCTGGAATAGGGGAATAGTGCCTTGAATTAATCAAGATGGCAGAACTGCGAGACGACAATATTCCACACAGCGCTATGGCAAATGGGCCCCCGCTCTGTAAGAATAACTGCCAAACCTCAAATGCCCCCGGGTCAAGCTTGGTTTCTCACACACACACACACACACACACACTGCCTACCAGAGGCAGAAGTGCCGCCTCAGTCAGGACAGTGTGGGCTGGTAAATGTGCTACCCCTCCCCAGCCATACAGTGATGACATTTCAGCTCATAGGTCATTTCTGCCCTGTCTTAAACTTGTGATTAACTTAATGACTGCTCCTTAATGGCGAAGCTCAGGGACTGTCAACCTTTTATGCGGTTCATTTTAACTGTGCCACAACTAGTTTGGTTCACCTCATGCTAGAATTAACTCCGTATTGGTAAGTTTAGCACTAAAATTCTGGTTAACCTGCCTTGAACCTACAGATTGCTTTCTCTCTGATGTCGCAGAGCTTCATTTATACAAAGTTTATTGTAAAGCTTTGGATTCCGTGGCACTCTGCTTGAATAACCAGTTACAAGCTACCTTTCCTGTTACCTTTGTTGAACAAACTCAGTTAATGACTAAGCGATTTATCTCCCGCTTTTCAGAGAAAAAAATCAGACTCGTTTTCTAACTGCTTTGATGATAAAGGCTTTTTTATTGGGGCATGTTACACAGTCCCTCCTTTACTATAAATATGAAGCTTTTGTGTGCACCCCCCAGGGATAAAGGCGTCAATCTAAACTGTCAGACTGAAGCTTGGAATGTATGGTGATCTGCAACTGGGCCAGAAAAGCTTCCATGTCTTCTTGTTTAGCTGTTAGCCTGTGCAGAAATGCAGGTCTGTCACTCCAGCACAGAACAGTGCTTTCTGCTGAAGGAAATGTTCAAAGCGATGGTAGGTCCTTTACAGCGGGTCACCCGATCTTCACGTAAATCCACCGAGAAGGATCATTGTCATTGCGCCTTCTTGCCTCGTCACATGATAGCACGGCAGAAACCCAACTCGTCGTGGCTTGTGTTAGCATGTTGCTAGCAGTGCTCACGTCAGCAGTCGTTACTTGTAGGACCCCTGGTGATGGTGGACGAGAAGTTTGGGGCGTCTTGACTCATTAGTGGAACCTGTCCATCACCCTGAGGACATCATCTAGGATGGATGGGCCCAAGTCCAGGGAGAAGATGGAATTGTCCTCTTCTGGCAGTACTACTTCCATTTTAGCTCGAAATGAGTCTTCGTCCCCCCCAGAGCTGACACTGCCTTGGCCAGTGCTGTCCCGTCTGGTGCTCTCCTGCCCGGTGCTCCCCCCAACCTCAGCCTCCGCTGACGCTGGCTCTTCCCCTTCCTCACTGTCCAGCAGCGGCAGGGAACTGCACATTTTGCGTCGCTGCGAATACTGGCTCCTGACGTTCCATTCGGGGGGGGCTTGCGTTTCAGGAGACTCCAGATTCAGGCGGGGGGGCTTGGGTGGCGGGGCACAGGCCAGGAGCAGGTTCTGCTCACTCTTTGAGGACTGCAGAAGTAGGTTATGACCCGGCCGCAGGAAGGAGAGATCGCCGAAATTGTCCTGGTGGTCCTGGCCACCGATGTGTGACAGGTGCCGGAAGTCGCCCAGCGGCAGGCTGATCATGTTGACGGACAGTGAGCCCCGGTGCCTCTGGGACCAAGAGGGCCACCGGTTCACTGGGAGGCCCCGGTCTTGCTGCAGGGCAGGCTTCAGGGGCATCCTGAGACTTCGCCGGTCGAGCCTTTCAGAATGCGGACGTTGCCAGGGAAGCCGTTGGTCCTGGGGAGCCATGCAAAAGAAAAACAGGAATTGTGTTTAGGAAGCGGCGTGGGGCTGGGGTTAGCGTGCCGGCGGACCGGCATCAGTACTCTGCACGCTCGGCGTGCTTTATTAAGTGTCTCGCCGCCAGCCTGCGGACCCCTCGCACGCGCCAGGTGCCGCTTGGGGGAGAGTGTGAAGGGTGTTTAACGAGGGCACCTGCTCCGGCAGTGCCGGGAGGCGATACCATGAGGTCACCGGAGCTGAGTAGCCGCTCTGACATGTGCGAGGAGGTGCCAGGCAATGAGTCGGAGTCACGCCGTCAAACCATTAACGCTAACCCAGCCAGCATAACCCCATAGAACAAGGCTAAATGGGCAACACCCTGTATTAATAAGTCTGGTTTTCAAAAGTCTGATCGTTCTGATCGTAAGAGCCATTGGTTTAATGGGCTAGGACTTGGAAGCTTTTGTTAATAGCCTGAATCAGATTATAATTAAATGAAGCTCCCCCGTGCCAAGTACGAATTTTTAGGTGCCTGTTTGTTTCATGTTATTAATTCCCCATTGCCATGCGTTTCCGTTAAAATAAAGGAAGCAGACAGGCATGTGGGCTGTGTTGCAACGCGGGCCTGTTCAAACTGGCTCCCCTCTTCCCTTAAATGACAGAAACCAGTTGTTCGCAACCAGCTATCTGCCGTCTGAGTTTCGCCCGAAAAAGACAAACAACCTTTCGGGAGTTCTCGCTCTAATGGGAATGGTATTTTTTGACGTACAGCTAAAACGAGTTTAAATCTATCAGTGTGACAGATGGGTCTTCTCCATCAAACTGTGATAGTTTGGGACTGTGTATTTTTTTCCCTGCTTTTTCCCGTACTTCGGAACAAACGTAAAAGCGTTGAAAGCATTTTCGGAAAAGCACGCCCGTCACAATCTGCTCCTCAGCACATTACTTCAGTTCAAGCGCAGAATTGTTAATGTGCATTTCCCCACAATTCCCCCATTACAGTAATAAGCATTCTAATTACTCTATTGGGTGACTTGTAGTACAGCTCATTATAAGCACTTTTTAATGAAGAAGGTACTGTTTTTTCGGAAATATAAATTTTTATGGCCATCTAACGGGCCTTCCTACAGCAAACGGTGTTCGTGACTCGAAGCACTCACTTGTAAAAGCGGTACGTGCAGCAGAAGGCATGTCCCGCGGAGCCGTAAACATTTTATCGCCTCTTTTGTAGCAGCGGGAGATCGCGGGGTGTAGGGACAGCAGCATTCCTTTTAAAGCATGTAAGTTATATGGGGGGGAGGTCGGCGTAACGTTTCCCCCTCCGCTGTGAGGACAGCGCCTTGGAAACCGGCTGCAATGGCGATCTGTCTTCCAGGCTTACGGTTTGCAGGCAACCCATTAACACCACCTCGTCCTCAAAGTTTCACTGTAGCCAGAGCTGGAATCCCAACCTGTGTTGGTGAAAACGCCTCTCTCGACTCCGCGGAGACATGTACTCAGGCACACCTTTCAGTTCTGTTTGCGTGGAGATTAAAATAATTGCCTACCTGTGCGAGTCTTGCCAGGTTCCTCAGTGCCTGTCGATGCCAGGAACCTTGTTCTTGCCTTGATGGGACTTGTGGAAAGTAACCGAAATCTTAGCTCGGCGATTGCGACGGCAGTCCCTTAGAGCAGTCTACTGCAGTGTCCTTCTTCACGCTTCGTGCCCTTATGGCCTGGCCTGTCCAGTGTACGTCAGTTATTTTTCCCACCCTACATGAAAATTCTGGCTCCTCGCCAGGTATGCGAATTCACGGAAGTTCAGGTGACACGGGCGCAGGTGTGCACAGGTGACACTCAAGCCACCTGAACCAGGTAAGGTTTCCCTTCCCGTTGATTTTAAGTGGGTGCCGGGGGGGCGGAGATTGTGCTGTTTTTTTTTTTTTTTTTTTTTTTAAACTGAGTTCACACCCCAGCACGGCGGACTCTTACAAGGATTGGCGTCATGTCTGAACTTTCTGGATTCCTGGCAGGCAGTGGGAAATCACCTGCGAGTCACTTCCACAGCCACGACTGAGTCACTTTCCCCCTCCTGGAATGGCTTTCATTTCATAAACCTGCCCGGGCTTCATATATCAGAAATCTGTATCAGGAGGGGGTACTGTTTGTGTTTGACAGAGGAGAAATGAAATATTACTGATCTTGTCGCTGAAAATAATTTGACATTTACAGGTGTTTTTTTAGTAATGTTCAGTATTGCACAAGTCGACTTACCTGTGCAAGGTGCTCAAATAACAGAGTCTTGGTCCTCCATGTGACAGTGTTATGCTCAGACCTCTCATATGCTGTTAGAGTTTGTAGCCTCTATTGTGTATGTTTGTGAGGTGTGTCTACTTGTCTTTACAAACCATGAAACTCAATCCAAGGAATTCAGTAGATAAGGAATAGACTAAACCACTGACTAGTTTAGCAGATAAAAGATAAGGACTCAGGTGTGTGTGTGTGTATGCATACATACATACATACATACATACATACATACATACATACATACATA
>JAODUD010000026.1:15520387-15537339 GCA_026784285.1 Stomatorhinus walkeri
TTCCCCCCCCCCCCCCCCCGTGATTAGTCCTGAAAAGAACCTGAAGAGGTTATTTGGACTAAATGAGTCGATTAGTCCTCTGCTGTCAGTGTGTGATTGAGATGATTAGTTTTCCTCTGGTTCGGACTAGAACATTCCAATGCTGGGCCCTTGTGTGATGGCCAGGGCTTGTTACACAACCCCCCCCCCCCGTGCCGTGTGGATCCATCTGCTGCTCCCAACCCATCTAATGCTCTCATCAGCTGGTTCTGTTTATGTGTTGATGGGCCGACTTTCATATCCTTGAAAAAGCTAAACACACGGAGCCCTTTCCAAATTACAACAGAGGAAATACAATTACACCCCCCCCCCCTTCCAGAGACACATCCTGATTGCGGCCCACGCCAGCGGCCTGTAGTGCGTGCCAGCAAGATGGAGCGGAAGAGCAGCCCTGAAACAAGACTCCAGCAACAAAGCCCCCCCCCCCACAGACCTGGCAGGGACGCTGGTAACCTACTCGCTGAATAGCTCCTCCCTGCCAACCTTCTCCTCCTCTCACCTAACAAATCTAGCACCCGCCCTTTGAGGCGTCCCTGAGGCAGGTTGCTGGGATGGAGACGATTGCCAGGCGGGGTCTGGCTCAGGTGACCTGGTCTCTGTTCGCTCGGTTAGCCCCCCCCCCACAGCAGCATTTACACCTGAACCTGTGAGGAACCTGTCTGAAGGAACTGGTTCCCCCTAGGAGGCCCCACTGCTGGGCTTCCCCTTCACTGGCCCGCAGGAGGGCACGTGGTGCTCCATGCCTGCCAGATGTTCTATAATCAGTCCAGGGCCTCGTCTTTAAAGTTCTGTTTTCTTGTACCGTATCAGGCCCCAGTTCGTTGGGTTGGCTGGGAGCAACTTCACCAACACAGATACTGATCAGGGGAAAACTAGAATAGCTTCTTTGGCTTGTGAGCGTATTAGTAGGTTCTTTTGCATCTCCTGTCCCTTAACAGCCACAGTAAACTATGTCTGGAGCTAAACGAGGGGAACGCAGACAGGGAAACCTTTTGCCATCTTTATTTTCTGCGCCTCTTGTTACACACATTTGGCATGTTGACGCAGATCTCTCATCTACAAGGTATCAACAGAAGGAATGGCGACGGCGGACTGTTGCTGCTGCATGCTGGGAACGAGGAGTTCGGCGTTAAGCCGCCCAGCCGCCTTGTCCCCCCCCGCCCCCTTCAGCTCCTCCTCACAGCCCCCCAGGGACGCATCCATTCTGTGTATATTTAGCCGCCTTTCAGGACATTCTGTAAATATGACCCAGAGACTCTTTGTGTCTCACACCCCCCCCAGCACGACTGCATTGCACACTGGGGGTGGGAGCTCAGCAAGGGGGGGTTTAGTCCTTCCTAGAATGGATAGAAGAGTATTTACCACTAGCTTTTCGAGGAAGTCCAAAACCACACGGGCCGGGCAGGTTGAGGACATATTTCTTCATCACCCCCTAACAAAAGAAATACTTTACACTCACAAATAGGATTATATGTCATTCCTGCTGTCAGTGGCACATGACAGGCTGTGATCAGACACAAACAGAAAACACATTTTTGCATGTAAACACTTCTCTGGCTAGACTTATTTGCATAAAGCTTAGTATTAAATAAAAAAGGCTGGCACCATTATTAAAAAAAACAATTAATAACAATACATGAATAGAAAATACTGCCCAGAAGATTCAGATACTACTGCCCAGGTTTAGATTCAACATTTTACATGACAGATGAAGATTATGATTTCCAAAAAATAAAGAAAACCCTGACCACCCACATCACTCTATTCACATGGAGCGACCCGTGGCCTGTCTGGGGCCCTACTGGTGGGGTCTGCGTCGACCCACTCGCGTGCAGGCGCTGGTCCAACCCGGCCGACTGTGTCTCTGTGCAGACACCACACCAACGTCTGGCCCACGCCGGTCATGGCCACCAGACGGAAGCCAATGTTCTCCAGCTTGTCCAGAACAACCCGAGGCGGTTCGTCCACGTGGTATTCCGAACTGCAAGACAGGCAGACGTGGAGGAACGTATATTAGTCGGAGGGGCCCTTATAAATTAACCCCCTCCCCATGAGTAGTGTTGTAAGCTCTTGTTCATTGGGCTACACAGTGTGACATTCCCACAATGCACCATTAGTTGGGTTTCGTTTGGCTTCCAGGCTCAAAAGTGGCCCCTTTTTCGGTATTACACATAATTCCATTTTTCCTTTCTTTGTCGATTGACATGAATTCCCCATCTCCCCCTAACTATCCCTCTGAATGATGGGGGGGGGGCGAACCCGTTGAAGACGGCGCAGAAGAAAGAGCCCCGCATGCTACTCAACTAACGTTGCAGCGCCCCAACGAAATGCTAATAGCTGTGGCGATCAGATTTAACAAAGTATTTAACTATTAACTATAAATACTAGTTATGCGACGTAATGTTTCTGGTTGAACTGGGGCAGGTTTTTGGCAGTACCAGCAAATGCCTCAACGTCCCTGACCTCCCTTAGGCAAATATCAGTGGTCAAACAAACGGTGGAATCTTTTCAGAAAGACTGCAATTTGGGTTCCCCCATGACAGCCTGACTCTGACATGATGTGTCTATGATATAACTGTTTCAAAGGCCTCCTTTTGCTTTCACAAAAACAAAAGCAAGGTGAGTCCATGACATCATGGTTGTGTAAGCGCCCTATTAAAATGTACAAGAATGTGCAATATGTCCTAACCTCTTTCATCTCTCTTTCTGGTTTAAATATTATTTTTCTTAATCTATACATTAGCCACTTGTGTAATAGATCTTCCCCTCCCTTACACTTTACCCTTTTTCATATCATCTTCATACAACCACTGACTTTCTTCTGACAGTCAATACCTACAAGTTGTTACCCAGCATCGTTGTCTTCCTGGCTCCCAGGTAGTTCATTATGACTGGATCTGAATGTTCATCTCCTACCATTGTGGGTCCAGTCTCCTGAAACCAACAGCAGGAGGACAGAGTAAGACTGCAGCCTCAAATTCACAAATTAGACATTGAACAAATAAATCCAGTAAGCTATATAAGATACAGGCTGAAACAGACGTTGATCTTTGCTGAAGCACACAGTTGTATTACATCTAGTTTTCATCTTTGAGACATAAGGATTTTGGCTCTGTTCCAGGGGTACCACATCTTAGCCCTGGTGCTGATGTATGGATACAGATTTTCAATGCATGGTACCCTGAGGACACATTAAAGTCAGCCTGCAGAGATAATATTTGGCACCATTGTATCTTTGCATAAGACAGACTGAACTGATATTTTGGAATGCAAAGCCTTTATCAGCCAGTATTCAATCACTTCCCAGGTTGCAACACCTGTTGCTTATTGTTGTATCCTTTGTTTGTGGTGGTCAAAATACAATTACTGGAATGCATAATAATGAGCCACACTGTGACCCATACTGGTCTCCATCTCCTTGGGTTTTTCAAAATTAACTGACTTCATGGGACGATCATTATACGGGCCAACTGCATACTTACAGCTTAAAGTCGTTATGTTCATTCGTCTAAACAATTCCTACATTTACTGCGTTGCCTGTTTTTATATTATCTTATTAATGTTTTTTTTGGAGGGGGGGTGCGGTCATTGATTTCTTAGTGTAAACTCTGAAATAACCTTTTCAGATTATCATTTTTGCAAATAATTTAGCTTATTATTTACCGCAATTAGTCTATTCCTTTGCTCAATTGTTTTTTTTAACCACGTGTTAAAATTGGATTAGGAGGAGTGACGTTATAAATTTCTGAGCCGCCAGTGGCTTCGTAATTCCAGGGCGCATTGTGTTTTTGTCACGAAGAACTGAACAACTATGCAAAACACGCATCGCATTGTTTAAATAATGAAAGATCCATTTGCCAAGTAATACTTGTGGCTGCTGAAAAGCCAGTTAATTACCATTTGTCGACATCGTGTTTATTTGCTATTCGAAGCATTCTCCAGTAGACCATTTACAGACAATCCCAGAATACTTATAACCAGATATTATATAAAATCGGAATCTTGTCAGCGATCGATGCTAACAAGAAACTCGCGTCCATTAAAAAAACGACTACTAAGTTATGTACATGAATGCTGCACAAAATCCTTTAACCATCTCGACTATTAAGGGCGAGTGCGCCAGTCTGGTATCACAGTCTTTACAAGAAGACGAGATACGAACCAGACGGATCTGAGTGCTGATGAGAATATAAGGCATCCCGGACTTGTAGGCGTGCGAAGTGCGGTCCCCTGGGATGGTCTTTGGCTGGGGTCAGTGGAAGCTACTTCAGGAACAACCCGCTTTCCTGCCTCCTGAGCTCAAGATGAGTTTACCGCGGAATGCGGAAACGCCCATCGCAGCTAACCAATCAAATGCCGGAGTACTTTGTGATTAACACGGCTTGTAAGCGGTTGAAGAAGCGCACTTACTATGGTTTTCTTGGAAAGCTGAGTTCTCCAGTTTGCCAAATAAAAATAACCCACTCAAGTAACCCGTTTAAACACGAATAATCAATGTCGCCTTATATATGTTAATTATTGTTTTGGAAAGAAAACAGAGAAAACAGAATAGAATGCTTTTATTGTTATTGTACATTTCCAGTCCAACGAAATTTGTAACAGTTATGCAACTGTACCAGGAGGCCATAATAATGTAATAGATGTTTGCATTTCATTAGAAAAATATCGGAGGAAATTTCAAAACGATGCAATCCAATCCAGACTTCCCTAACTGATTCGTTTTGAGATTGCTATCCTTCATGGTTTTCCTGGTTTCGCCTTGGATTTCCCCTATAATTCTGTGGCTTGGATAAAGTATGGGTACCTACTGTGTTTAAGTCGAAACATGGAACATATATATATATATATATTGTGAATGCGTGCGTGTGGATCAGGTTTATATTACATTGTGGGGACCAAATGTCCCATACAATGTAATAAAAACGTGTTCTTGACGTTGTGAGGTCCATTTTTTTCAGGTCCCCATTAAGATCTGCGAATGTGAAAAGTGCCAAAAATCCAATTTTTACATATCAATGTTTATAAACAAAACCTTGACAATTTTCCCTAGGCAATACTTTTCATTGCTGCTAATTAGTATATATTATAAATTGTAAAATTAACATTATCTTTCATTAACTGGACTTTCATTAAGTGATGTACATGATTACTTTAATTGAAGGCTTTGATTTATGCATTTGCATTCAGTTTTTTTGATAATTTTACACTAATTATTTCGTATCGTAAAAAATTGTTTGCTTAGGTTTTAATATCAGTATTAAAATCACAGAAACGGTCTTTTGAACTGCGTAGATGCACAGTTCAATTTCTGACGTACTGGAACTTTAATTTCCGTTTCTCGATACAATCTTTAATTTGAGGGTCTGTCTTGGATGGTACTATGGGAAAAATAAAACTGTTTCCAAATGGCTGAAAATAAAAAATAACCATAATAAATACAATAAATCACTGTTACACGTACTATTGTGCCTAATTTATTGGAAAACTTACCAAATGGATAAATGCGTACTTGAAATGCGGTATGTTAAATAATAAAACCTCCGTGTACGATGGGTCTCGTTCTAGACTGTGCACGTGTTTCCTGTCGGAATCATTATGCTGTGACCACAGCTCTTCACCGGCGGTGTCACGGTGGTGATTTCCCCTTTCACCTAGCGAAAACGAAATCAAGCTGAACTTGCATGTCGTTGTTCTTAATATGACGGTAATGTAATGTATAGACAGGAACATTTAAATATTTAATATTATCATAATTCGAGACAGGTGTGGACAACGTCTCGATACAGATATACGGACGCTAGATATTATGAAGGAGGAATATAAAAACTTTAACTTACAGTAGGTATACGCACACATTTCAAAATAAACTCTTGCAACTAGACAGATAATAGACAATAACTCATGTACATTTTAGAGCACCAAAGGTACATTATTACACAGCGACGAGAATATACGTCCAGGTTTGTCACGCGAATTACGTAATTTACCATGGACAAGCTCGGAAGGGGTACCTGGATTAGTGTGGGCGTGGGAGCCGCGGCGGGGACGGTACTGGTCATATTTATGATTTTCAAGGAAAGGAAAAGGAGAAGAGAAGAAAGGGGGATAAGACCTCAGAGGGAGCAGTCGGCTCTGCGCGTTCCGGGCGGCGTCGCCATTGTGAGCGCGGGAGCGCGTGAGGGGTCAGGTAAGGGATGGACTGATTAAACACTCGATAATGGCATCGCGAGAATATTCAACTTAATGGATTTATTTTGTTGAGGAGAATTTTTTCTTTGCAGCTTTGTAATCGAAAGACGGTGATTTTACTCTTCAAATTTTGTATAGTTTCATTCGAATCTGCTCTTAAGTCAAATAGACGTAACGGCACATGTACGTTTCTGGGATGGTTAGGAAGCCGCCCCCTGCTGGTGAACATGAATAACGGTCTTGCACCTCTATCTCATGTTCATTACAAAGGCCTTCGCTATGTCTACGTTTAAATAATCCTTTGCTGAACCACTAGACCGTTTATTCTGTATTTTACCAATGGTTTGCATAATTAATTGTCAGCCATGTTCTCTCTCATGTGGTATCCTGGTACCTGGGTGTGTCAGTCTGTGACAGTGCTGCTGGGGGAGCAGCGCTGGTGCTGCCCAATCAGCAGGGAGAGCTGAGACATTGGCTGGATGAGGTGCTCCACTGTGTGGCTGACCTGCAGGGAGAGGTGGCCGAACTGAGGGGCAGCCTCCAGGGCATCGCAGTGCAAATTGTCCAGGATGTCAAGTGAGTATGTTCTCCCAACTTAGATGTGGCTAACTCTGCTCTAGGGCAAGGTTATTCAAATCACGGTTCTCAAGATACATGCACTGCTGATTTACCAGCCTTCCTTTACCTGCGAGTCAGATGTGAAGCCTCCAGCCAATCAGAATCAGTAATTAGTAAGCTAACTACCTGGCAGAACTTTAAACAAGGCCTGGATTTGGAATTGAGGTCCAGATTTGAAGAGCTTGCTCTAGGGCCAAATCAAGGGTGTAGCATCTTAATTATTTAATATGAGAACATTGTTATCTGTAAAATACTGTTGGTATGTTGAGAGAAGCCAGTCCCTGCTGTTTGACAGACTTACCATTTCTGCCAAAATGCCGATTGCATAAAAGAAACAGCTGTTTGTATCTTTGATGTGGCATGGAGTTTCTCTGCTGCTCCTCATAGCCAAACACCAATGCATTTATCCACAGTTCTGCTCTGCTGTTTTTCCTCCAGGGCCAGCCTGGAGGAGAGCCAGAAGGCTGCTCGCCGCCGTAGGCACCTCCTTCCACGGGAGCGTACCGAGTCCACGGGCTCCAGCTCCATCTACTTTACCGCCAGTGGGGTCAGCATGTACGATGGCGAGAGTGAAGGCGGGTAGGTACCAGGACCCGTTTGATGCCTCATGCAGATTTCTCAAGTCCGAAGCCAAGGCTTTGTTTCGTATAGTCGAACAGCAGGGGTGGTGGTTCATTGGGTAGAACTGCTGCATTTGTATTCCTGTCACCGCTGTCTTTGTGCAAGTTATATGAATTTAATCAGAAATAACCAATTCAGATGCAGAATGAGAAGCTTAACCTCGTGGAGCCATGGTTTTACCTCCATACGTAAAATAATTGCCAAAAAATAGTTTTCAGTGACACTAGGCCAACAGTGTGACGTTTCAGGAAAAGGAGCCGTTAAAAACAGATGAGGTTAGAGGTTAGATTTGGCTATTTAAGGGGAGGGTGGTTCACTTCATGTGCTTTTATTTTAGTTTTATCTCTAAAGGGCAGAAGACATCTTCTACGGGAAGGAAACCAGGATGCCAGCGGGAGCAAGGGCTAGAATCAGTGCACACATGTGCTGAGAGAACACAGTTTTAGAATGCTCTCCTTGAGTTATGGTAACTTCCTGTTCGGGGTCCTCTGACACATGTAGCCATTAGCCAGTGTTACTTCCAATGTGAGCTTGTCCAAGATGAGTCCGTTTCCCATGAGACGGAAAGAGGAAATAAATGAGTGCTTCGAAGGTCTTCCTCACCCTCTTCATCAAGAAATGCCACCATCCATAGGTGTAGTGGGTGTTAGTTTGAATCATTAAAAACTTCCCTCCTTCCTGCGTCATTTTGGAAAATGCAGTGGGGCACCAAACAATAATGGGAAATAGGATGATTGTCCCTGGAAGGGCTTGAGTCACATCTTGCTGTGTAATGTCTCTCCAGGGAGCAATGTGCAACTTATTTCTGTGAAGTGCAGACTCATAAGGAGAGCCAGAAGAAAACCGCAGAAACTTAGTGTTATGTGTAACCTCATTTCTTTTTTTATCTGCTTCCCAGACACTTTGATCCAGAGTTTCTTGTACAAGCAAGCCATTCCAACATTTATAGATGGAAAACTGAGGCAATTATAAATATAACACTATGAACTTTTACAGACAGAAAAGAGAGGCAAAGGGAAAGTAATGGCTTTTAGCTTCATAAGTGGGTTTCATGCCTTGTGGTAACTGCATGCGTAATGTGTCTTAAGGGGTACCATGTTTAGCACCAGCCAATGACTAGTCATCTGCCATCCCACTTGCAGGTACACCACTGCCAACCCGGAATCTGATTACAATGCAGACACAGATCGGGAGACAGACAAAGAGATGGAAAGGGAGAGTGAGGACGAGGAAGAGCAGAGCTGTGCGACAGTGAGAATGTTGAGAAAGGACTCCTGCGCGGAAGAAGAGGAGATGGGGCTCACGCCGCCACTGGAGCCTGAGTTGCCTGGTGGGGAGCTGGCACAGCTTCTCTCCCAGAGCGATGCCCTGCATGCTGGAAGTGCTCTGGAGAAGGCCGAGGGCTACCAGCTGCTGCGGACAAGCCAACCCCAGGTAAGGCAAAGACATGGCCGTTGGACATTCCTGGGAGGATGTAGTAGGACAGTCTACAACCGCAGGCAGTCTCGACAAAGAAGCATTTACCACCACACCATATGCTAGTACAGAAGAGAATTTTCTCCAGCTTTACAGAGAAATTACTGACAAATTTGTACTGTAATCGCTAGTACAAGTCAGAGAAAACCTCTCTATTAACAGTAATATTAACAATTTGTTTTTAATGCTTTTGTAAATGTGAGCTTCCATAGTGCATTAACTAAACGCATATTACATGGCTGGTCTGTTTATTTTTTTCCCACTTGATGGCGGGCGGGGGTGTCCTCCATCTCAGACACTGGTATGCCCTAACTGAACTTGTAAGAAGAAGCCTACGATATGTAGCTCCCCTCTAATCATGATGCCAAGGGTGGGAACCTTTAAGTCGGTTACTCCTCTACCTGTTTGAGAGCTTTCCTGCTTTTCTCTTGGCTACAGCACATGTAGTGTTTGTGCAGATGAAGCGTTCTCTCCTTGTTTCATCTCAAGTTATTTCGTGTCTTTTTGATTGAGTATAAGTTTATTTTCTGTCAAGGTTTGCTCATTCTCTCTCCTTACTTAAGGCTGTGCTTTTTTGGACACGCTAGTCCATTGGCAGAGTGAAGATACTGGCTGTTTCAACTGTAACAATGTCTATTTTCATGCTGTTTTTTGGAATTTTCTGTTGTTTTTGTCCTCAGACCAGGGAGAAAACAGACCCTTCATAATGTAATAATCTAATTCAAGGGGTGTCGGTTTTCCGAGGTGGTGAGGGCTGGGGGGCAGGCAAGGCATTAGAACTGACAGTAACCCTGCAGATAACCAAAGGTTCCCCATCTCACATCAGGGCAGGTTAATTAAATGGCAGCAAAGTGACCAGGACATGCTGAAAACAAGTGGATTAAGGCTATGGAGAGCATTTTTTAAAGTTCTCTGCAGGGCTTCAGAGGAAGTGATATTTTACACACCTAAACACAGGAAATCCCATGATCCTGCTTCAAGCTGGACCATTGTTCTCTGGGTTATTCTGATACTTTTCAGGTAGGAATATTTCTGAAGCTCATGTTGTTACATAATAGGTTTCTTCAAACCGGCAAAGCACCATGTGTATCAACCAGGCATCTGGCTCCCCTCTAGAGCTTTGGAGATGTTCTTGTGTTGGCTGGGTTCGCTTCAGATGAGTCCATCACTGCCCTTTCATTTAGCAGCAGTTGTCATTATTTTTCCTCTTCAGTTTGGAGAAGATGCAGAGTTCTTGTGGCGGCTGGCCCGTGCTTACAGTGACATGTACGAGACCACAGAAGACGCGGAGGAGAAGAAGGCCTACATGGAACAAGGTATCACACCTCCTTTCCTGCTTTCTCAAACTTCTTGGGTCTGCTGCCTTTGTAAACAAGAAGGCCTTTCAGGTTTGTTTGCGCAAGACAGATCACATGTTTTTGTTTTGCTTTAGTGCAATATGTGGATACGGAAACAAACTTGAAAGACATGGGGAAAAAAGCCTGGGAATCACCTTCAACTTCAGCCAAAGAGGCTGTTTATCATGTAGGGTCAACATAGGCGTAAGATCTTTAATCCTTAAGTTTAAAATAGTCACGTACCCAACGGGGCCACCTGGACCATTTTACCTAGTACGAGTGCACACATCAACCTTGGGTTGTGAGATTTCTGTTTTCCAGACAACAGTGCTTCCGCGGACAAATGGCTGAGGACACATGCGTGACTGTGTTCGATTTATGTACTGAGAACACCAGTAGGTAACTTGGGAATTACAAACAGGCCGTCCTGCAGGGAAAAGATTAGCTTAACTCCACAAATCTGGGTGCCGGACCGATTAATTATTTGGCCCTATCAAAGGGTTCTGTATAGGGGAAGAATAATGAAATGGACGACGAGCCAAGAGGGGAAAGTTTTGATGCATAAGGGTAGATAAAGACCAGGAATTCCTTTGGCCACTAGAGGTGTGATAGATCAGAACTGTTACATGCCGACTTCTTTCTAGATTCTCATCAGGAAGCTCGTAGGTCACTGTGTGATGTGGTCATAGTTTGAGCTGGGATTAAGCGGTTTATGTTTAAAAGAATCAGCTGTCGGACAATGGATCCGAAGAATTCTTGACTTCTTCCGTGTTTGCAGCCTTCCGCCCACAAGCACAGATGTGAACGGGAACAGAATCAATCTTGTACAGGCGTGGGAACTGCCTTCTCACCTGTTCCAAGATGCAACTGTATTTCTGTTACTTTGCCATTCATGAAGTTTTGGATTGGGATTCTTATTCAGACACACTGTTGGGAGCATATGGTTCAAGGTTGCTTTATTGTCATTTCAACGATATACATAGTACAGTACACAGTGAAATGAGATAACGTTCCCCAGGACCGTGGTGCTACATGAAAGGACTGGGACAGTACAAAAAAACATGGGTTGCACGTGTGCCACATAAGACAAGACAACTGTGTAAAGTGCACGTGTGCAGATCTGTGCAAAACAGTGAGTAAACAACCCGGGACAAGTGCAACAAGGACAACAGACAAAATATAAATGAGCAGCAGCTGATGTATAGCAGCAGAAACAAAAAACAAGTTATAGTGCAGCAAAAAGAAAAAAATCAAGTTGCAGTGCAAATAACTGTGTGTGTGTATGTTTGTATGTCAGTAGGTTCCTGAGTATTAGAAGCCTGATGGCTTGTGTGTCTATGTGTGTGTGTGTGTCTCAGACCAGTCCCTGAGTGTTTAGAAGCCTGATGGTTTGAGGGAAGATGCTGTTGCAGAGCCTGGTAGTAAGGGCCCGAATGCTTCGGTACCTCTTACCAGATGGCAGGAGGGTGAAGAGTTTGTGAGAGGGGTGTGTGGGGTCGTCCACAATGCTGGTAGCTTTGCGGATGCAGCGTGTTTGATGAATGTCAGTTATGGAGGAAAGAGAGACGCTGATGATCTTCTCAGCTGTTCTCACTATACGTTGTATGGACTTGCGGTCTGTTACAGTGCAATTTCCATTCCAGACAGTGATACAGCTGCTCAGGATGTTCTCGATCGTCCCTCTGTAGAAGGTTGTGAGGAAGGGTGGTGGCAGATGTGCAGGTGCCGGCTTTGGACCTGCAATGCAGGTTGAGGTGACTGTAGGAACTTCAAGACCTTTTCCATAATTAGGACTGTATCAATTCATCCATTTGCATGATTGGCCGTGAGCTGGGTGTGGTTAATGCCCATGCATTTGGATCAGCACTTATGCTTTTGATAGCAAAGCTAACAGTAGCTTACTACCAAGTTTGCAACAAGAGGTGCAGAGGTACCTTCCTAGGGCCCATTCGGGGTGAGGCCCAGCTATTGTGTCGGACCAAAGCCCCGTCTGCATCCACTTTGACTAATCACCAACAGTCTGCTGGAGCTGGTGGTTGCTATGGATGCAGAGGAAACCAGAAACCCTGTTCCGGAGCCTTGAGGGCCAGAACTTCCAGTTCAGCTGGGCTCTGGTTGCCACCCCGACAAGTTCCCTAATTTGAATTTACCCAGAAAAAAAATGAATGACTTTTCAAAGCCCTGGCATTAATGAAAAGAGCTGTGTCATTAAACAAGGCAAGCCTTTCGTGATGGTTTGAAATGGGAAGATTCAAACAAAGGGAAGTGAAGTAATTATTTACAAATAAGCATTTCCCTTTTATTTATAGTCTTTTAGATACTTAAATGTTTTATTCAAATTGTTCATTAGCTACAGCAGGCTGATTTTAGGTCTGAGAGGCCGAAGAAAACAGCTGTTTTTAGGAAGAGCTGGTTGCTTTTTAAGACTGGTTTCTTTGGGATGATGTGCCCCTTCAGTCGGAGTGCTTTTGCTTTCAGACAATGTGCCCTACAAGCTCTTGAGGGTAAAGGCTTCATGTGTTGCCCCTTTGTTGTTCTGAGCATTCCTTCTTTGTCAGAAACGGTCCTAAAAGCAAGTCATCTGCCACTCAGGTCCCTCCTTAAGGGAGACGGCAAATGGTTGGAGCCTGTGAGTTGGGAAGGTGGCTGTAGTATCGACGAAACCGGAGACTGGCCATTTTACTTGCTTCAGCAAGCTTCAGTTTGGTACTCATTTGACTCTATCACTCTCTCTTCCTTTCTTTCTCTCCTCCACAGGACGGGACGAGGCCGAAGCAGCTCTGCTGAGAGATGGCCTCAGCGCAGAGGCCCACAAATGGTGAGTTGGCAGCTTCCCATAAGGCCTTGGGTTTAACAACATGATGTTCATTATGCTGTAGCATGAGTTTGGTGTTTATGAACATGCCCGTGAAGCTAATCTGTTCAGTGTATCATTGCTGGACAGGAAACGGACGCTTGGGGGAGAAGAAGCAAAAGAAAACCAGGCAGCTTGAGTTTGTTAAATAGATGGCAAGAGCAACACTGCAGAATCGTGGGTCGTGTGTCGTAACATTACCATGAATGCTAGGCTCCCTGGATGTGTAAAACCAGCAAAATGCACAGGTATATGAAAGAGCAGTTGGTGGTCAGACCTCAGAAAGAAATGAAAGATTTGCTGGTGGACACATGTCACCTGCTCACTTGGGGGTAGCATCTCACTTGCATCATTTTTGTAAGGATATCGTGGTGGCAGGGGGTCCATTTCAGGGGTCTTTCCAGAAGCGGTCTTTTTTTTCCAAAATTTAACACCCTGTTGGTTTGAATTGGACTCATTAAACCAAGGCATACCTCTCCCTTTGGGGAGACACGTCAAGTCTCCCTTGGCGAGAAGTGCAGCGAGATAGGGTCAGGCATGGCAAAGAGCTGGGCGGCCTTTTGAAGGTTGATTGCCCTTGTTGCATCTCAGAGCAAGTGCCACTTCGGAAGCAAGTGGGGTGGGGGGCATCTTAAGGAGGAAAGTCAGTTACGTGATGATGATGATGATGTCATTGGACTACTGTGTTTAATGAGGTCCATATGTTCTCTGGGTTTTCTCTGGTTCCCAAAATGAAAAACACTTGCAGTTCCATTGTCTGAATGGAGAAGTGAAAGGACCTGACAGGGAGGCTGTTCCACTGCCCTGCAGCTTCCCTGCTCAGTGGAGTCTGCATCCGTGTTCCCACGGGGACTGTAGTCCTGGCATTTACGCAAGGAGCCCTGTTCAGGCCAAATGTTTGTGTTTTATTTTACTCTGGGATTTGTAGTTTTTTTTTGCTGTGCATCCGTTCCATCACATTTTAGCAGTGTCTATGTGTGAACCTCTTATTCTACACTGTTCTTTGGGTAGGTCTGTTTCCCTAACAAGGGATAATTAAACGATAGTTTTTAAAAATACTTTTTATGGACCAAACCGTCCAATCACCTGACAGCTGTGCTGTGATCAGGCCGATCCACAGGATTGTGTCGGGAGACTAATGGTCCCATTGTAGGGTTAGATTGCATGGGATTCTGCTAAATCCCCAGGCTTCCACCCTCATGCAGCTGAGTGTTGACTCCTTTAGATTTGGCCAGTTTTCTGGCTCTGTCTTTGTGAACTTTTGCTCCAGACAGCTGAGACAGGTGCGTTAAAAATGTTCCTGAGAAGTCACCGTTGGCATCCTGTATGCAGCTGCGGACTCAGTGCTGCTGATGCTGACTCATTCGGCATGACCAGGGCTGACCTGACTGAAAGTGGACTCACATTGTGTAGCCCCCGTTTAGATGAATCTCCACTATCAGGTTTCATGCATCTCCAGCCTCTTGAAGTCTGCTTGCCAGATCGAGTGCTTTGAGATATTTTCCAATGAAAGCACAAAAAATGCCGCCATAACATTTGACAGTGGTGCTTCTTTCCTGACCTAGCAATATCTCTCAAATGTATGATCCACCATAGTCAAAAATGAAAGTTCCCAAAAAGACGTTAAAGTGGACAATCAGACAGCTTTTTTTCATTGTCTTCCAGTCTCAATATTTGACACTTGTCCATTGTTCTGTTTCTTGTGGATGTCTGAACCCCAGTTAGGCATGTACTGGGACATTCAGAAACAGTTTGTTTAAAATTTTATTCTAGATTCCTTACTTTGTGTGGCACTGGGGTCTCGGCCGGATTCAGGCCTGTCCAGACTGTCAGTGAATTATGACTCCTGTTATGACAAAGTATTTTTTTTTTTCGAGTTTATACAGAAACGCAGAAGTTGGGGGAGGGGGGTGTACCACTGTGTATCAAAAAAAAAAATGTATCCTTCTATGGTGCTCTGGTTGCAGAATGTAGAGAAATATGGTCTCACGGCACATTTCCTCAATGTTAGACTGTGATAATAACAAGCTGTCAATGTATATGTGTGTTGCTTTTGGAGGAAATGATGCGTTATTCAGGAATTGCATAATGGTTGATACTTCTTAAATATTACTCAACTGGCCAACAAGCTGGATTTATTTGTTTTGTAAGGTACACTTACTGCATATTTGTTACTGTTGCTACATTTACTTGATAATAGTGCCCTCTATGCAGATGGGGGATTGTGTCCAAATTCAGTGTTGCTTTGATGCCAGAGGGTCCGTTGATGTACAGTTTGCACGCCCTTTGAGTTTATTGGGATTTCTGCATGAATTGTTGCCTAAATGTGAATCCGATCTTCGTTTAATCTATAACAATAGATTTATTTAACAAGCACAACAGTTTGCTTTCGTTGTCTTTATCGAATGAATGGCTTATAGAACAAGTACAATCTCTAGGATAATGACCTCTTGAAAAGGGTAATTGGAGTCAGTTGTTCTAATCAGTTCAGAAGTGGGTTTGAATTGCCTGTTTTTACAAAACACACACAGACATACATACACACACGTGAACAACTTTGATTACCTGTCCTTCACAAGAGAATTCTGTTACAATACAATATGACCTTATTTAAGATTTTAGAGGACCTAATGAAGCTTATAAGATTTTGAAAAATATGATATATAAAAACTTTGGTTTCCCAGGAATGGACCTCCAGCAAAGATTAGGACAAGGGTTTGTAATAAAATTCTCAAACAATTGACAAAGATCCCTAGGGTAACAGACAAGGATCTCCTGGCACTTTTATTCTATTTACGTATGTCTACCCTGGTGTTCATGGTGGTAACAACAGAGCTCATTATATTCATATATTCATTCTGTTCAGAGAGCTGGCCTGCGAAAATGTTCTAGAAGTTTGCAAAGTCATCACTGAGATATTAACATTCTGCTATAATCTACGATTGTGGCCACTGACATGTGATCACCTCTTCACCCCTTCCGCATGGCCCGTATCGAATAGAATAGGATTGAACAGAAAAGGACCCCAATTTCCTGCCCAAGCCCATGGAAAGACCGTTGAAATGGAGGAAGTTGAACAGGGAGGATGAGTTCAGTTAGGACTGGGCTTTGGGGGAAGACGGCGGCCTAAGAGCAACATTGGAGTGTTTCTAGAAGCTTAGGGTCAGGGTTGGCCAGCAAGGTTGTTTACTCTTTTGTGCTTGCAGTTCCCCCTCCACCCTTCATCAAGCCAAGGCTGTAAGGCTGCTTCTTATTTAGCGTAATGAGACTCCAAATCACTCCCTTTCCCCTTTTTGTTGGGCCACACGTTAATGCACCATTTCCTTTGGTGTGCAGTGAGAAAATGGCTCCCAGAGATGTCAGTGTGGGGTTGTGAGGTCACCTCCAGGGAGAGCAACTCTACAGTAACACATACTGCTGCTTCTCAATGGACCTGCATCTTGTCTGCCCCACTGGTCACTTCTTCTTTGAGGTGATGGTAGCCTCAGTTTATGGACTGGTCATTCATTTTACTTGATGATATTTGTCCATTTAGCCTTTGGCCTTTGACGGGCATAATGGTGCGATTGTTATCCCTCGTTTACTGTGTCATGTCTCCTTGAGTCATCCATAGGTTATCTCACTTGCAACCCAGAAGCAAAGATCATCTGGATACTATTCACTGTGCTTCTAAGAATTATGCGCCCAATCTTTCTTTGTATACTTCTTTTCATACTCACATGTTTCACGCTCAATCTTCTGGTTGACTGTTGGAAAAATGGAAAAGTAATTTATTCATGTACTGACTATAGTACAATTATGTAATTTATATGATTGCT
>JAODUD010000026.1:15537439-15549342 GCA_026784285.1 Stomatorhinus walkeri
CCCCCCCCCCCCCCATCCCCTGCCTGTTCAGCTACCCCCTTCCTTTCGCAAGCCACTGGCCTGCTTTTAGTCACGTACTGCTCTCCCTCCAGCTTCTGGACCTTCATGCTCAAGTTGTTTGGCTTGGCAGCAGTCTTGGTTGCATAGCACCAGGGAGGTCATCCTGACCAGGGAGTGATTGGGGGGGTTAAGGAGCCAGATGCTTGTTACACAGGTGCCTTGAAATAAGCATGTAACCAGTCAATCCCCGGTCTTGCAGGGGTACCATCCGTTCATTAATATTACTCTATCATTTTGCATGTTCTTTTTATGTTTCAAGTTCTCTTACAAAGCTCTTCTTCATGACTAGTGTAAATATCCTTATTTCCGGAGCCTTCCCCAGGCATAGCCGCTGGTGGGCCTGTCCTTAGATGTTTCTTTTGGCAAACTGCCTTGAAGTCTGGAACATCTTTTGCCAGCTAGCCGCTGATGCTGCTGTTGATGTTCTGCAGATATCCCTCCACCCGCCGATAACCTAATGTAGGAATGGACTTTTCTCATTTCCTTTTGAAGTTCTTTCTCTCAAAGCCTAGGGATCTGTCATCATCTTCAGCCATCTAGTCCTGGCTAATGCAGCACCTTGAACACACTTCTGAAGCTTGTTGTAATAATACACATGACAAGTAAGTTGAATTTTGAAACTTGAACAGCATATTCTTAGAATGCTGACCTGCTGTTTCCTTACCATGCGAGGAATCCAGTTGACTGCGTTCTTATGTAAAGCTAAGCGGGTCTCCATTCATGCCCAATCCTCTGCCTATCCAGCTTGATGTTTAACCCACCATTTTTGATCTACTATTGCATGCAGTGTCCAACAGATTGTGGCCGACAGACGAGCTAAGCCAGGCATCTCACTAGCTCGGTCATATTTTGGGGGCATGAGGAGCGCTCATGAATATATACCTCTGTGCTCCATAAATTGATAGATTTTTCTACCTGCACATAGCCAACAATGAGCCTGCATAGTTAATGATCTTTCATTGGTCTTGGAAGCACATATAGCTAAGGAACCATCCAAAATGCTGGGCTCCTTCTATCACTGACTCAGGTTTGTTTGTAAAACTGTCTTCAGTCTAAGTGTGATCCAGTGCTATTCACATTGGTTTAGAGCAGGGGTGGGAATCCTGGTCCGTGGAGGCCCGGTGTAGTTGTGGGTGTTTGGGATGACCTCTCAATCAGCCAGTAACAGTGAGTCCCCAGGACTTGAGAACCGCTGTTTTATTATTGGCGGATTGAGAGGTCGTCCCAAAAACCTGCATCGGCCTCCATGGATCAGGTTCCCCACCCCTGGCGTAGAGTATCTTTTATAATGGCTTAATGTAACTGGGTTCTACACTGTTTTGACCATATGCATGCCTTATGTGTTGGGGGAAGCTGTGGGGAGGTTATTGGATTACGAAAAAAAAGAACCTCAGACTGGTTAACACCCAGAATGGTGTGGGTACCGGTTCCACATTCTCCATTTTGTTGTTTAAAAATAAATCCAGGACATTTGATCTCTTTTGCAATTCACGGGAATCTGTTTTCAGTAGTCTTCACAATGTAGCACATGGGGAAAGAAACTCTTCAAATGGCTCCTTTTCCCTAGAAGTGAGGTACCCAGAGCTGCCGGAAAAGCAACTCTCTGCCGTGTCGAATTGTGGTAATAAGCTCCATTGGTATAATCCTGAAGTTCTGACCTTCTGAAAAATGTTTGTATTCAGGCTCTGTTTCTTGAGGTTTACGTCTCAGACGACACATAGAAAACACTCCAGCGTTACCTTCTGGTTTTCTTTGGTGTTGGACTTCTCTTGATCTTAAAGCAGCTGCTTTCATTCCTCTTCTTGCTCTGAGCATGTCATGGTGTGCCAGTGCAAAGCCGTGTGGTGCTGCCGGCTCCTTTGCTCTGCCACTTTGGTTTCTCGTTACAGCCTGAAAACATGCTGAGATAAATTGGAGTTACTAAATTGCCTGTAGGTGTGCTTGTGTCAGTGTGCTCTATGATGGGTTGGCACCCCATCCTGCATCAGTTATGCCCCTAGGGGCCATGTATGGCACAACAGGTTAGGATGCTGTGATCAGAAGGTCAAGGTTCAAATCCCATGGTTGCAGTGATATCAAAATTGGGCCCTTGAGCTAGGCCGTTAACCCCCAGTCACTCCAGGGACTGTCTGATCCTGCTTTCTCAAAATGTACGTCGCTCTGGATAAATGTAACTGAGGAATATACTGGGAGTGTGGGGCTTCTTTTCCCACAGTAGAAAGTTATTTTTGCCCTCTGTACATTTCTTACTCTGGACCACTGCTTGACGTCAGCCGGTTGCAGGGACTGGACTTCCTCCAGGTCAGAGCACTGAGCGGCACTCAATGAAAGTGTGTGTTTCTTTCTCCAGGGAGTAATGGTGACCGCATCGGAAGAAGCTGAGAAAATGAAGGGTTCCAGTCTTTCTTCTGTTTATAATTTCAGTCCTTTGTTTCCACCGGGATAAAGCTGTGCCTCTTTGAACCTCAGAGGAGCAGCGGTCAGCTTGCACTATGCTGCCATATGGATGGGCTCTGTGTGGCAGCCGTGTCGGGCTGCTGTCGTCAGCGGGACCGGAGCACACGCGAGCTCGCCACGGACGACAGAGCAGCGGGTCCCAGCTGGCTGTACTTTGAGCACTCGGGCAAGCATGAGGGTGACATCACATAGAATTGGGGGGGGGGGTCCTAACATCATGACACAACCGGGCTCTTGAATAAACAATCTCTTCACGTTACCCTCTGCTCTAATGCCTTCCCATTATCTTAGCCATTATTATTAAATACCTTGTAATTGAGCCCAAGTTGGGAACTGCTGCTCAAACAGAATGTTTGGGCTTTTTCTGAGCTGGGTTTCTATCAAGCAGTTCACCCCATGTTTCTCTAATGTTGCGTAAGAGCCTTCCTTCAGGGCCTGCGATTACATCAGCCTGAGGCACCTTTGCTGCCAGACCACAGTCCCTGTCATTTATGCTGGACTGGGAATTGGCTGCTTGCGTAATTTCCCGAAAAATTAATTTTCTCTATTTCTTGTTCGTTTTATAACATTTCTCGGCAAAGAACAACTCGCTGTGCGACACCTGCAGAGATGACAGGGGACTAGTATAACACTGAGATCTAATTACTGAGGGGTACATGGGAGAATTTTGTGCTGAGGGGCTGTACGGCTTCTGTGATTGGCCGAGCCGGTCGCTCGCGGAGGTATCTGCAACACCTCTGCAGGAAGAAGAGAAACTCATACTCATCTGTGTCTCATCCAGTCCTGATGCCGCTGTCCCTTTGCTTGAAGCCGGACAAATTTTACCATTGCTGTTATTTCTAAACGGCCGTGCCTCCTCCATACACCCCTGGCAAACTTCTAGGCTTTAATTGGTTCAGTGCCTAGTGGTATTTTTTCTTGTATTAATGGTGTGTTCGCAGCAGAGAGAGGGTTTTTTTTTTATTGAGATGGTGGTTTCCTTTTAACGATTCCAAAGTCGGTATTTATGTTCTCCGTTTATCTCGTTAATGTTTGTTTATTCAGCCCCAGCCGGCAGCTAGCTCTTTTGACCTCAGTCGGCAGTAAAATATAGCCACACATGGCATAATCAATTACCCCGCTAAACAGAATTATATCGTTGGATATCCGGAAGCAGTTCTGCATGCAGGAGCCGCGCTTCAAAAAAAATCTGAAGTCTGTAAAATTTGCAGCTACTAAAAATCACATGAGCACGGATTCTGAGGACTGGGGGGAGGGGGAGTAAACAACAGCGCTCTGAGTGCTGCGTAATTCCCTCCTCAGGACATGGGAACTTGTTTTGTTTGTTTGGTTACTTATTAGGATTTTTTTGTTGCTAATGGAAAAAATGATAGAGTAGGGTTGCCATTAATGACTATTTTTCCAACAGTTAATCTATCAACTATTTTACCAATTGGTCGTTTAACCTAAATGATTCGTTTTCCTCCATAGAATTGAACTGACTGTTTCAATTCAACAAACTGCATGTCACTGCAGGGCTTTAGATAGCGGGCAACGGCCTTTTCAGCACTATATAGACATTACGCGCGGCAACGATAAACATATTAGTATGCCTAAAATAATAAAGAGAGGAATACTGTGATGCTCAAAACTTAGCAATCTGTGTGAATTCGGTGCATCCTTATGCTTCATAAATTCAGTTAGCAGAGCACACCACATGCAGCTGTTTTGGTATACCATGGAAGCAATAAGCACTAAAGTCGTGGTGAAGGATGGGACGTCTCAGCAGCCACAACATGTTGTTAAAGAGCAGCATTGTGGTTAAATAAGGTAAAAAGGCGTTGATGGATAAAGGTACTGGTTACACTGTTTTTTGGTAAATATTGTTTTCATTTTTATTTCATTTCACAATTTTTAAAAATCTACTGTCCATTTTCGTTTCATTTTTAATTTACAATAATAACACTGGTCCCAACAAGCCCAGTGTGCATGAACACCACACTGGTAGCTGCTGTCAATGTAGAATAAGCACAGATTCTAGCTTGAGCATTTTCTCTAACACTTATTTAGTGGAAATGTATGGCTTTAGTAATGAGTGTATTTAGAAGATACAGTGACAAAAGATATTAAAAAGGCCGCCATACTAATTGTACTTTAATGAACATTAAAAACAACACTTATGGTGGTTTTACCCATTCTGGCCATCATCCTTAACAGTACATATGTATTTGCTTTTCAGGTGTTCATGCATAGCGCTAATGCAGCTGTGGTGTGCCACCAAACTTTGCACAGTGCACAAACCACTTTTTGGTTTTGTGATAATTTGAACTACTCCCACAATTATGTAGTAATATCGAAGGAAAACATTTATCATAATGAAGTGAATCGTGTCAGAAATAAAAAAAAAAAGATGCATCGATTTTAAATATTGATGTTGAGGCGTTTTCAGCATCGACTACATCGACTAATCCTGGCAGCCTTAAATGAGAATCTTTGGTGGAGGATATTTAGGGAGAGAGTCTAGTCTTGCATGTCTTAATGTCAGTAAGCCTGTAACCTCATAAGTGAAAGGGTATGATTGCAGTCATACTGTAGTCTTATGAGACATAGTCTGGTACACTGGGTTTTTTTTTCTATTGGTGTAAATTTGTTTACATCTGCGTTGTTGCCATGACTACTAATGTTACTATGGTGGCAAGTGGTTATATACCTCCTAAGCATCCATATTGGGTGCTTAGGAGAGCTTTTGGGTTCTGATGAAATCAATTTCATTCTCTCTGGTGGGGAGGAGGACAGAGCATAGTGTTTTATCTCTGGATGGACCTCTGTTCTGTGTGTGAGCATGATACCTTGTTTGTTAAGCTAAATATCCTATAAAAGTACACTCTGACTTCTAGAATGTGTTGAAGACCACAGACTATTGACTGTAGCACTGTTGAATGTTATAGTAAAAGACTGTTACTTTTATCTCGCCTGCTGCCTCCAGTACTTGCTTGTGTTGCTCCCCAGTTTCGTCCCCATGCATGGCGAAGAGCTGTGACCCCCCCCCCCCCTTACGCCACCTCTGTGCAGTCACACAGTCTCGAGACCCACTGTTGGCCCCGTCTCATGGGTGCCCATTTATATTCTTTTCGAGAAACTATCTACTCGCTCACCATGTACAGTTGCTTCAGGTTTGTAATCAGCTCTTTTCAAGGGAACATAATCTTTCTTCACGAAATAGGAAGAGCAGTGGTGTAGCTCTTGGCAGTGCTCACTGATCTTCTGTGATGTAGAATGACTCTGGCCAGGCACAAGGGAGTCGGAGGAGAGCCCGGTTTGTTTTCACTGGCAGCCCAGAGAAGCGCTACCTCAGAGTTGGTGGGCAGTCAGGGCCTATACATCTAGCCTCCTGGCAGGCTGGCTGGGGGGTAGGATTGGCAGAGGGGGCTGTGGGACTAGGAAGGGGGGGTCCACAGGGGGAACAGGGGCCTTTGATGCCGAGGAGTCAGCCAAAGTGCAGGCCTGTCTCAGATGGGCTATCTGCTGAACCTGGCTTGGGGGACTGCAGGAGACTCGGTCGCGCAAGGTTATGCAGTTTCCACTAGTGGAAACAGGAAGACATGCTGTGAGATTCACCTGGGCATTGCAGAGCTGCTCGCACTTGTACTCTTAAGCCAGTCTGTTGCCGTGCCTCTTTGGCTTCGAAGGAAACAGCGGGCTGGTTTACTGACAGATCTAAATTCATCTGCATATCATTAGACTCTTCCAGCAGCAGGATACTTACTGGTGAACATCAGAATGACCCTCAGTGTATAAAAATATCCTTATTATAGATACCTCTTTCCTGCTCGTTCCATTAAAGTTAATTCACTCTTTGTTCATGGACTTGATATCATGCTGCCCCAGTGTGTTTGACAAACACCAGTGACACTCCACTGCTATTTGCGTGACTGGAAACATTGTAAGAGTTTTATGAATTCTTCATAAATGGTCTCCACACTCCGCCAATGTGGTCTCTGGGCCTTCTCTACATGTATTGGGTTTCTATTGGTGACTGGATTTGTTATTTTATTTTCCAAAAATATCAATTTCCTTTTATTTTCATTGAATGTCTATTGCTAATGAAGGTTGGGGGGAATCATAATTGATTCTTTGTTTATTTCCCGGAAGCTTGGTCCTAGTCGTTTGTCTTAATTAATTAGACATCTGTTTAATTTGCGACATTATAAGTAATTCTTAGGTCTCCCCTTGGATGAGGTCCTTATTTGCATGTCCATGAAATTGCTGTTGAAGCCGTCTCCCGTTACTGTATAACTGGGTGGGGAACCTGATCCATGGAGCTGAAAGTGTGATTAGAGAAATAAACCCCCCGCACCATACATGATCAGGTAGAGAAATTAGCTGACGGGTGTGTGGTTTAACCTGGATGGCAGCACACTGTGCATGGCTGTCTAAGTATAACTAGAAGCTTCTTGGTTCTCTGTTTCTGTGGTGGCCCCACCATCCTGGAGGGCCAGTCCATCACTGAATCACTCTGAACCTACTGCAGGTTTGATCTAGTTTGTCTAGGGCCAAGGCTTTCTGAAGCGGGTAGAGGCAGTAGAGTAATCTGACTGCCCCTGTGTCTTGCAGGTTTGCAGTTCTCGCCAGCACGACGTCCCACCATGAGACCATGCACAGTAAACTCAAAAGCAGCCTCCTACTCAAGGTAGCGACGCCCCGGCCAGGTCGGTCCAGCCAGCGCATCGTAGCCTCCGCCGCCATCCAGTCACTGGGTCCATCTTTCACATCTTTCAGGAACATGTGGACCGGGCTTTGGCATTGAACCGTGAAGATGCACAGTGCTTCTACCTACTGGGGAAGTGGTGCTATGAGGTAAGCCAGGGGTCCTTCGGTTCATTGCTGAGAGATGCAAAAGCCTAGGCGCTGCTTGGGGGGGGCAATGCGGTTTGTGGGCAATGCCTGTTGTTTGGGTGCTTTGAATTTCTTTGTGGTAAATATTGGCATAACCCACAATTAATGACACTCAGCTAACTGTTGCTAAAACACAGCTGGGTCTTGGCCCCTAACCCTCCCACACCATGCATGTCTTTTCCATTCAAGTCTGATAGCGGGAGAATTGATGAAGTCTGTTTTTCATGCATGAATTCTGGCGCTGACTAGAAATGATTTTGTTGGCAGAGCTGGTCAAAATTTTCCCAAGTTAACTAACGAGCATTTCAGGAAAACTAATTCAGGAATAACAGTTTGCCTTCTCAGTGTCCAGTTTGGATAGGATCTGTAGGACTGGCATTTAGTTATGAGTTACATCTTTCCTTTTGGTCTAACAAGGGAGCAGTCAGGAGCCAGTGGTTACCAGTAAACGCAGGTCAGCAAAGATCGTAGTCCAGTCTGGGGGACCCAGAGCTAGGAGAAGGACAAACCGACCCCCAGCTCTAAGCCCACAGCAGCTGGCACTGTTTCTTATTTCTCTTGCTGAAGTGTCTGTATTCACAGCAGATCCATCGCATCCTGAAGTCGATTACACCCCATTTTCGCTCATTAAACGGGTTTCCCGCAAATTTTAGTTCAAATTCCGGATTATATGCAACAAACATTTCTTCAAAATGGAGCAGTTTTCTGAGGCCTCATGCCCTAAACCTCAAAGACTAACCATGACTGAGTACACCATGTCCGCGGAACCTCTAATCGCCCTTCATTCCTTGCTGTTCTTTCCAACTGGCACCCATGCCTTGGCCTGAGCCTGGTTCTGCTGGCTCGCTGCTTCAGAGCAGCTCGCCCAGTGTATTTCATCACATGAACTCCGCGTGTGTGCTCTTGGAAGCGGAGGCCACGGGGCAAAGTCACACGGCCAGACTCTTAGATCTGCGCTCAATCCACAGTCGGGAGTAAGGTCCTCCTCAGTTGGCTGGTGGACCACAGAGCCATGACCTTTGACCTGCTTCTACTCAGTTTCACTTGTATTAATCCACCTGCATAAACACAACTTCGACTGTGTGCTTGTTTATAGTTGGTATGGGAATATTTCTAAATTTGAACATCCTACGCCCATGTCTCAAATTAAGCACAATCTGTATTGTTCTATGAAAGCACAGCTATCTTTTTTTATTTAAATAATTGAGTACATTTTTGTTGTGTCTCATAGTGTGTTTGGACCAGTCAAGACCCACCTCTCCTGACTGGCAGATTAGCATTCATACTAATTTGGGCTGTTTTGGTATACACATTCATCATATACTTTTCAGTACATAGTTTTTAGTCTGGTACGTTTGAATATTTATTGACGTAGGAGGTACCTAATTTCACAACTAGATGTTCAATACATAAAACATGCTATTTGTGGCTGTGTTGGTTGCAGCTAATGCTGGTTATCGTCAGTCATAATGGGTGGTTTGGGAACATTTCAGTTTCCCAATAAATTATACCAACATTGGTGGCAGAGAGCAATTGATAAGACCAAGACTGTCTGTCTGCTTTGTTATACCAAACTCTTAATATGTTTCTATAAACACGTCCAACGTGCTAACTCATTTGAGATGACATCATCTGAGCAAGGCAGAAAGAGTCTCTGCAAGTTAGTCTCCCCGTGGTATTTAAGGTGCCAGGAAAATCAGACCATGCTAAAATAATACAGCTATAGTACAGTAAAGTACAGCTATAGTGTTTATTGCTGCAGATATGTGACTCTACTCTGTAGCAGAGATCAGAATTTAGTTCATTATGATTATTACAGTTTTTACATTTATTATGCATATTTATTTTTACGGTGTGCAGATAAGTGTCTCTTAGGTTATGTTTTACAGATACATTGACAGATCCGTTGCCTTTGGTTTACAACTGATCCTAATTGTGGTTATGTTTGCAGTTTAACTTCAAAACAAATTCTGTTTTCCCTGCTATATCAAAATTACACCAAACCGAAGTACAAGACCTGAGATTGTACTATTATCATCAGGGATGGACATAACTGATACTCAAGTATCTATTCACCTTTAAAAATGATACATGCGACATCGATCACTGATTTGAAAACGGTTTTGTTTTCATATCAGTGCAAATGGACATAAAATAAGTACGCATTTACACTGTTACCACAATCGATTGTCGCACGTATCATTTTTAAAGATGAATGTGTACTTGTGTACCAGTTATGTTCATCCCTGAATATGGTTTTAAAACCACCATGATTTCAAAGAGGCTTCAAAATTTGCTCACCAGACGTGTGACTCATTGCCTTTCTGCTGCTGAGCTGATATAATAGTCTGTCCACTGGAGACTGCATCTTTCTCCAGCGCACTGGGGTCCTTTATGCGTCGTGCTCTGTGTAGACAACCACAACTGCAATTTGAGGGCTTGGCCCTTATGCTCTGTGTAATTATAGTCAAGGCAGGGCAGCGTGCAGCTCTGTCACTTAAGTCTTCGCTGAGTGTTTGTGCATGCGCCTGGTGGATCCTTTGGAGGGCTTGTCAGTCTGTCAGTTTAAGATGAATGATGGGAGATGGCTGCTGAAGTGGAGCACTCCATGTTTTTGCGGCCCTTCTTGGAAGACTCTTCTGTGCACCTGACATCATCTGTCACCTGTTGCTAGATCTCCACCCTGGGTTGGCTTGAGAAGAAGGCTGCTGCCGCTCTGTATGAGACCCCACCCACCGCTACCATGCAGGATGCCCTGGAGAACTTCCTGAAGGTACAGCAGCCCCCGCCCTTCTGTCAGCTCACCAATTTAAATCCTTCCGGGTCTTTTTCTAGAAGCCTGTAGTATGATACTGGGTCAGCTTTAGAGCTGTCTGGCCTCCGCAACATGGTTGGCAGCCGCAGACTAGCTGTCGCCGTGGTGATCTTGACCCGTCTCTTGCTTGTTTGGTTGTTTTACTGATTACTACACCACCAGCCCACTTGAATGACTTTATGATGTCACTCCGAAGACTGGAGAAGGCGGCAAACTAAAATGTGCCTGTACTCTTCTTTAAGCATCTTAATGACCCGTGCTACCTTCTTCCCGGGGTTGTTTACATGGGTGTGGTTTTGATGTACCAAGCTCCTGCAGACTTCTGTGCTGTGACTGAATGAGGTGCTGTGCGAGATTTCAGCCACGACTTAAAATGCATCAGATACTTTAATGTTTGCGTTCTAAAAACTTGTTCTGTTTTCCTCCCTGCCCAGGCCGAAGAGTTGTGTCCAAGTTTCTCCAAAACACTAAGGCTTTATATTGCCAAGGTAACAGAAAACTCCCCCTTTGTGTGAGTGAACGGTACGCGTATGGATGGGATAAACAGTTAGGGCGGCTGGCGGGTTTGGCTGCAGGCGTGTGCCAGCTTTCCTTACCTGTGGGCAGAATTGGCTCAGTAGGCAGCCAACACGGCTCTCCTGCCACTTTCCCAGCTGCCTCCAAGCTCTGGATGGCATAATCTCTGAATTGCTCTGCTGAAAGTACCAAGCTAGCAGCAGCCTGCCCGTGGTGCCTGACCTCCTTCTGTTCTTACACTGGGTCTTAGGTCTTAGACCACATATTTGTAGCCACTCTCTGTTTGTTTGGGCAGCCACCTTTTTATGTTTTTACCCTAATCTCCTTTTTGGAATGTGCTCCACGGCTACCTGCTGCCATTCCTTTGGGGGGAAAAAGAAATAGGGGAATAATGCAAATGAGTAAGAAGTGAACACAGCTAATACCTTCGTTTACTGGCTTAGTGGCTGGGTTCCGAGCTGCTGTTTCTTACTGCTGTCATCACCAACGGCACGCAGGTTTCACGGCCTCCGAGGCGCGCCGCAGGCTGACTGACATCATTGTTCTCCCAGTGGCTCAGAGGGAACGGTTACCCTGCTTGATTTAACTCCATAGTGGTGCCATCATATACTGATGGAATGAGAGCTTTGCTTACACACTGCTACCAGTGGGGTCCAGTAAGGGGTATTAGTGAGTCAGGTCTAGCTTGTTCAGGAAGTCACTGGATATGGGTGGTGCTGTTAGACATTTTGTGGGTAAGGTAGGCTTCTACGTAAACCCTGAGGTGGTTTTGGAGCCAGTGACCTCCTGTGATTTTCTCTGAGGCACTTACAGCTCACGGGTAGGCCAAAGAGCGTAGGTCATTTCTAACAGACACAGCTCACAGATACTAATAAATGAGGAGCTTGAAGGGCCTTCATTACTGTTGTTCTCCCGATCTCTCCGTCCTTTATTGAGTGTCTTTGTCGTGTTCATCCCACCAGTGTCACAAGGATCTCGGGAACATTTCTGAAGCTGAGAAGTGGTTCCAGCTTGCGTCACAGATGAAGGGTGCCCCCGGCGTGGTAAGTGTGCACATCCCAATTGAAGGGTGCCCCCGGCGTGGTAAGTGTGCACATCCCCATTGAAGGGTGCCCCCGGCGTGGTAAGTGTGCACATCCCAATTGAAGGGTGCCCCCGGCGTGGTAAGTGTGCACATCCC
>JAODUD010000026.1:15591974-15606873 GCA_026784285.1 Stomatorhinus walkeri
CTGCATGCAGACACTGCTTCCCCAGCCCATCCTGCTCACCAGGACTTTCTCTGCCTTGGCTTCACTGATTCCCTTGATGTTGAGCAGCTCCTTCTTGGGGGCGTAAGCCACAGCCTCGACTGTGTGGAATCCGGCATCCTCCAGCTTCTTGATGTCACTGGCGCTGATTCCGCATTGCTGAGTGGGAGAAAGGGGAGAAGTTCATATAAACTGGGTGGATGTGGGGACAGACTCAGGGATCTAGTGACCAGAAGTCAGGGGTAGTACCTCAAGTCGGCAAAGAGGCTGAGGCCCAAAATTCTCCTCTTCCTCAGCCTCCGCCTCAACTCTGGTCTCGCACCGCATTGCCATCCTGGACGAAAGGGCTCCGCAGGTCTGACCAATGACCTAAAGTGATGCTGTGTCTCAAAAGAGAGAGTCAACTTTAATTTCAACTGAATACAGAGACATCACACCAGTGCATAAGGGAAGGGCCCTCTAGTGTACGAAAAAGTCACTGCTCTCGATGTAAAACCGTGTTCTTCTAAGATTTTCTGAAACAATGAGAATATTAGAGCTCCGGATGTAAGAACTGTTAGCGGTTTCCCTTCCAACAGGTCAATATCTTCTGATCAACTAAATTAATGACCGTAATCGTCTGACACCCTAATTCACCAAGGACTAAAGTACTACGTTTTTAGCCGAATAAATATTTAGATTTGAGGTTGAGGTAGACAAACTGGCGTTTCAAATATCTAAATGGCATAACCTATTAATCAGTGTAATCGCCTTTACGATGCTGCATAACCACACCTAAGCGGTTTTCGTTAGCTAGCGCTACAGGCTACAAAATCATCTTAACCGGCAACGCGCTTATCTGTCAGTTGTGTGTAGTTCCAGAATACACATCCTAAAATCTTACTTAGTCTATTTTCCGTGGATGTGAAGAACTCCGCCGTTTACAGATATTGTTGTCACAAACCTCACTTCTCAGTTTCAGTCTCCGACACCGAACTTCCCGCCTGACGGCGTATATAGAAACGTCGTGACGTCGACAGCGTCTTAAAGGTGTAGTAGCATCATTTTCGGCTCTCAAAGCCTGCGCCGTTCTGTTGCCCGCCATCATCGGAGGCTCGATAATCCGAGTGTTTGGGTTCAGGTATCTTAAAGGTGCATCACCAGTTAAGTATTTCTCAGGGCCAATGCATTTTGTGGATTTCGTTATTTTTTTAACTTTACAACACACAATTTAAAAATAAATCATTAGCCCTTTAGTAGCGTACTTGAATAATCTAACAGCTCAAAATAGATTTTAAGCGGAACAAAAAGTTAAACAAACATATCCACAACATATAAAGTATACTCCACCCTAGATTAATGAAAATTGACTCATAAACTGCAGGGTACTTTGCGACTCACATTACGATATAACACTTCAAACTCATATGTAATTTCTTTTTAAACGCGTTTCATATTAAATACACGGCCTGGAATTTTTTGAAAATCATTGTGATGGAATACCATTTAAATGAATAGTAATACATGGGATGCTCTTGTTGGGCGAAGTGTCAATTTATTATACAATAACAATCTAAGTGGCATGATTTCAACAGTAAAAAACAAATTCTCTTAAAAAGACCTTTTACACATGAATAAGAATTTACAGTAAACAAAGGCAAATGATACAACTATTGAAACATTTTTAAATGAATGGCTTATCACACTGCCAGGTTCATTGGCTCATGAGTTTCACGATGCATTCATCACCAGTGGTCCTACGCTGCCCTCTAGCGTCTGAACGAGCCCCTGCACCTAATGTAAAACCTTGTAGTTTTAAACTCAGATTTTCTCTGCATTCAAAAGTGGTGACTTGTCTATAAAGAGAAATAATGACAAAAGTAAGAAATATGAAAACACGTTTTTAATTATAAGCAGTTGTAATATAGCAATGCCATAGAAAAAAAACAAAAAATGTATGTTTAAATATAGTACACAATTATGCACCTCCTTGGGAGAAGCGCAGTTAACGTTCACACATGCTTCAGCGCAGGATCACATCATGGATCTTCTTAACAATCCTCGTCAGGTACTTTCTGGCTGGCGTGACTGTGGACACAATTTCTTCCAGCTGCTCAAGCCTTGAGAAGGGGAATGACGTAGCGTTAGGCTGAGTACCTGGTTTACGATATGTCAGGATAGAATGGCTCAAAGAAAGGGCAAGGATCCAGCTTTCACACCTTGACATTTCTTACCTCGTATTTCCAATGTAATTTTTGAAGGTAAACACTTGCAGATGAGAAGCTGGGTAAGCAGGATCAATATCCAGCGTGACTTCAAACTTTGCAAATGCCTTAAGACTTGAGAATAGAATGCTGATCCTGAAATAAAAATAAAACAGTAGCAACTCATAAGCGCAGGATTAGTCTGAAGTATTATGCGTGTCTAAATTTAAACATATATACACACACACACACACACACACACACACACAAGACAATAAGCACAATATCCCAAATTTAAAGGGCAGGACACAACGTTAATGCTTATATGCTGACCCCAGAACACACTCACTGTGTTTCCTGGCATCCAATCTGCAAGATATCAAATTTCAAGGAGCCCCACTTCCACAACTGGTGGATCTCCTCCCCCAGGACACGGCAGCGGCTCACCACCAATGAGACATCGTGTAGGAGCTAAGGGGGTGGGTCAGAGGAGAAGGTATGAATATTTATCAAGATTCTGAACTGTTTTGCATTAAAACTACTCCCACATAGACCAGACTACTACTTGCCAGTGGGATGTTACGCCTGGTGGGGTACTTCTCCATCCAGTCGCTTTCGCTTTTAATGAACCGACTGATCAGTTTGTGAACAAGGCGGGCATAACACATCGAGTTCTCTTCTGCAAGACATACAAGTTCAAATTAATTCCAATCTCTAGACATTGCATAATCACACCTGTAGGCTAGACAACCGTTTCAGTGCTCAGCTCCACTCACCATCCAGCTGTAAATGAAATCTGATGTCATTAACCTTCTGGTCAATCTGCCCTGTTGTATCTGTGTGGGAGAGGAAATTACTTTAATTTCAGATGCAAGAGAGACCCAAGTTCATGCTGCATATTTTATTTAAGCTCTAAAGCAGTGTTTCCCAGCCAGGCCCTCGGGGAGCTCAAGACGGTCCACATACGCCTTTCTAGCTCTCTGCCAGAGATTCCACATTTTGAAAATCAGTGAGTCCTGGGTTGGGAAACACTGCTCCAAAAGTCTAGTCTGACTTTACTGTGTAACGTGTGTAACGCAATGAGAACAGCACCAGTGAAACATTGCTGCTCCAGAGAGGCATTTAACTTAACTCTGTAGAACATCTCAATTTCCACTGATAAACATCTGATAACTGAAGGGCTCCATTAAATTGCAGCAGTCATGTTTCTAATTATACTGAGGACTACTCACTGTCACATGCTTCAAATAGCACCTCCAGCTCCGCGGATCCATTCAGAAAGGTGTAAAGCGCTCTGCTCTCTGACTCCTCAGACAGCTTCCATTCGATCACTCTGAGAAAGCAAGTGTGGGACAGTTTCGCTTCTGATTTAAGTATGATACTAACAGACATGATATTGATACTAATCAAACTGCTAATAGCTACAACTCCAGGCTAAACCTGGAGCCAGGAAGGATTTTTACAGACTGACCCTATAGGGAATAAATATTCATTCAGATCATTCAGATTCAGAGATAATAAATTAACTAATTGACACACCTGTCTAGGACTGTAATATTCTTTTCAAACTCCTTGGTTTCTTCCTGAATTCTGCAGATTTTGTCCTCAATGCTGCTCTTCTCCATTACAAGAAAACTTATACGCCTTGGAATGAAGAGAAAACACTTGCAACTGAAATGGTAGAGTGTAATTCCTGGTAGCATATCAAAATATACAAAATATACAAGCTTACTATAAACATTAGCTCACAGGGTGCTAAGTCTACCAAAGCTCGAAACTGACCTTTCATTTTCAGTGACAGCCACATTGAGACTTTCCAGTTCTGTACAAAGACAATTACGAGTTAATCTGAAATAGCATTTAGTTCAGAGTCTGCAGCAGTGGGCAAAAACTATGTAATATTAAAATAAGTATAAGGCCCAGAATGGTGTGCACTGTTTAACAGCTATTCACTCCACCTTGTTGCTTAACCTCCAATGTGTGCATCAACTCGGAATTCGCTCCAACTTCTTCCAACCCTTCCTCGTCCACTAAGTCGAATTCTACAAAAAAAAAAAAGGCTCTTCACTGATGACAACTGTTATTCAGAAAATCCAATCAAATGTAGAACCAGCCAATCACAACCAGCTGCTCATGATGAGGAAGGACAACCAGTTCGGGCAAAAATCCAAGTTGTGTTAACCAAAGTCCCTCCTACCAGCTTGCAAGTCCTGCAGACAATCATCAAGGTTTTTCAGGAACTCATCGACCTCGTTAATCTTCTCTGTCAAGGTTTGCTGCGCCAGCTAAGAAGAGAGGGTGTAGCTGGTGTCAAAACGTAATTCAAGGTCTAAGACGAGCTGAGAAAGAGCTGCATGAGGTGCAGCTGAAAGGAAGTGCCTGTCTTGAATTACACATTGAGTAAACTTACCTGAGTGGTCTGCACCAGGCTGCTGTATAGCCCAATCTTCATCTCATGTGAGAACCCTTTGCTCTTCTTTCGGAAGTATACCTTCCTTTCTCTGAGCTTCGACTTCAAACTCTGTAACTAAGGTATAAGACAGGTGTCGGTTAACTGTGCAATATACAGTAATGGGTAGGTCTGCTGCGGTGTGGAAAAAAAAACTGGTGATAAAAATACCTGCTCATCAGAATAGGTTTTCACCACTTCCCAAAAGGACTGATTAATCATTTTAAGAGGTTTGTTTTGATCCCACATTCGTGTTTTCAGTCTGAAAGAATCAAAGGGGAAAATAATAATAAGCCTCTTTTGCATCGTGAAATTGTCACAAGTACAACAGTTCTCTGATTTTCGGTCTATGAAAAGAACAGGGAAACTTTTTGGAGACCAGTTTTCAATTATGCACAGATAGTTATATCGACTTACTTCTCAACAATCCTGGAGAGTTCTTGATTGTCTTCTTCGTAAACCCGCTGCTTGGGACGGTTGACGTATTTCTCCATAAGCAGGTCCTGTGGCTCATGAGCTAATGCAAACTGGAGGGAATTTTGCAGATTAAAAAACAGTCAAGGCAGTACACATACAGTGGCTAATGGCAGCGGGTTAGCTGTAGTAATCTTTATTAGAAGAAAAATAAAAACAAACAGCATACATGACCTTATCAATCATCATTCTACAAAGCATACAGTACCATTCAAAAGACTGGACAAGGAGAGCGATACCGTTGCATCACATGACCGACCTGGCTACCTGATTTAAACACAGTAAAAATGTTTTTGGTTGAGTTTGACCAAAGTGTGAGTGATAAGCGGTCTATGAGTGCTCAGCATATATGTGGGATCTCCTTCAGCTGGAAAAGCATCCCAGGATGTCACCAAATTGAATTTGAGACAATAGGGACAATCAGTTCGTGGAGCAACTGGGGTTAATTGCCTTGCTCAAGGGTCCAATAGAAGGATCACCCTGTCAACTCAGGGATTTGAACCAGTCACTGTTTGAGTCCCAACCCACAGAGCTGTCCCCTCCCCAACAAATTATTTTTTTGACTCTTTTGGTCAGTATATAATTTCATGTTATTTTAGTTTTGATGTCTTTTTAAATATTTAAAAATGTACAGAATAGCACAAATAAAGCTATGGGGAGGGGTGTTTTTTAATTATTCTAAAATGTACAGAACAGTACAAATAAAGCTCTATGGGTAGGAGTGTCCATATTTTTTAGTGGTACTGTTCATGCCCAAATACATGAGTAAAAACACCTAAAAACTAAAACTACATATACACTGTTATAATGCATGATGAACAAATCAGAGCCTATGGTTTCTGAGAGTTGGTCATTACATTATCTGGAAGAACGCTCTGCCGTGGTTTGTGAATGACAAAGTCAACGCCCAAGAAATTCAGGAACTCCTTCACCGTAATGCTGCCATCATCCAGTTTCTGAAACATCAAAACGTATCTGAATAAACAGCAGCATCTAATGTATGATGGTAAACATCAGATATGCAAGAAAAAAAGGCCACTCAAATACCTTTTGAACGTCAATCTCATATCCTGTAGCTTCATCAAAGTCAGTTTCATACTGACTACATCTCTGAGCTGGAAAGGCAAAGAAATATTTCACATATAAAGGAAAAAACAATAATTAAAAAATGTTATAAAACTAACCAGAATGAGACCAACTAAGATAAAAAGCACTGTCTGGAACACTTACCACTAGTGTCAAAAGTACCTTCTGCCCTTAAGTAGGTGGAGTTATTACTGGAGTTGGTCGCATCCAAATTCTTGACCGCTGTACTTGATGGATTCCCCTCAGCAGTATCTACCACATTTCTATTCAACTGAGATGTAAACTTGGAGGATCCCTGAAAAAGTTTAGACTTTAAATAATTTGGAATCACTTTATAACCCATTCACTGATGAAAAAAAAACAGGCTGGGTAGCTCACCTCTGAGTCTAGGTTTTTCTTGGTCTTCCGTTCCTCTGTACTGTCTTCATGGCTATCCATTGGTGAAGACCTTTTCAGGCCTTGTGCAACATTTTGGATTGATGTCTCCACTAATGGCTCATCTGCAGCATCTTGGCCTAACTCTCCTTTTGAAGCGCCTTCCTGGGTGTGGCTGTTTACATGCCCCCTACCTTCAATGGTTTCTGACAGATCTTCCTCACTGCTAATCTCAGGAAGCATCTCATCATCTATATTTTCAACTGGGCCGCTACCTGAATGATAGAAAGCACCATGTGAAACTCTCTTCGTTAAGAGGCTCTCCAAATGACCGCCCTTGGTTATTTCAGGAAGGTTTTTGCTCAGTGGTTTGTTCTTTTGAGGGAGCTTCGGCAGAAAGCCACCAAAAGACATCCTCCCTATTTTTGGCTTACTTTTCAAGAAAGGGATAGGAGCTGTCATGTTAGTTTGCGTCTTGCAAACAAAATCATCTTTCCATTGGTCATTCTCATCTTCCTTAGAGATATTTAGTGGATTATGCAGTGCTGGTTGGTAGTTTTTGCAGTCTTCATTAGAAGGACAATTCCTAGACTCAGAGACTGAATCTTTAACTTCTGATGAAAGCTGGGGGACAGGAGCAGTGAGACATCCATTTGCTGTGTCTACTGCTTCAATGATAACATCCCTCATAGTATTAAGCTTTGACTGAAGATCTGTCAGACTCATTCTTCTGGAAATTTTCTTGGAGGATCTGACAGATTTCTTTTCATTTTCGTTTAATAATGGATGTACTGTGAAAACGGAGTCCTTGTTGTTGACCAAATCATCACTTTCTTTGCATGTTGTATCCGTACAATCCATGACAAAAACATTGTTTTTGTTGCAGCTATCCTTCAGCTCAGAATGCATTACTGTATGTTCTGGGAAGCTGCTCTGATCCATTGATGCTAAATTCCTTTCGGCTTCTTTCAACATGTTTCTTTTTGCTACGGTTACTGCTATTTTTCCCACATTCAGGTGAATGTCAGAATTAGAAACTGTTGTTTGAATACCTTGGTTAGCAACCTTATTATTACAGGGCCCAGAATATTCCGTTTGGCTGCTTGTCATTCCAGTATTGGGCAGATCAAAACATGAAACAGTTGCAGTTTCTTTGATATAGGCATTTTCATCAATTTCCACAGTAAAAGCTGTTGTCATCTCCATACCATTTTCATTTTCTTCTGCAAACACAGTGATATCCTGAGGAGGAGCAAGTTTGCTTATGTCTGATGCAGTACAAAGTGCTTCATCACTTTTCATTCCCATATCAGAGACAAAGGCTGGAGAGGTCAATGAAAGAATTTCATCATTAGAAGTTGACTGATTTACCATTCTTATGCCATCAGACTCATCTGGTGAAATCTTTGCTGTTTCTCTACATGCCTTTGTGAGATTGCAATGGCTGCTCTCCTTAATAGGCATGCCAAGAGCTGTAATCATCTTTCCATGACTTCTGATGTCCACCTCTGAAGACAATGTTTTGTTCACAGGCATATATGACAAACTTTTCCTTCCAGTCAAACATAAGGAGTTGGCCTTCCCAAAACCAGAAGATTTATAGTCAATAACAGTTTGGACCCTAGTAACATCCACATCATCTGAGTTTGAGGGCTCAGTTGAGAACAGACTGTGATTAACAGATCCTGTTTGATCACTTAGTAATTCCATATGGCGAGATGGACCAGAATAAGCAGTAGTTATTTTACCAGGGAACCTGAATGTTGCTTTACTAGCATTTGTGAGAATGTGCCTGCTCTCCTCAAAAGGCACAGTGTGAGCTGTAGTCATCTCCATATCAAAATCATCCTCTGAAAACATCACTGTTTTGTCAGTAGGTCTGCATCTAATACTTTTTCTTCTGCTTGGAGATGAGGGATAAGTCATTCCAACAGCACTGGATTTGGAATCAAAAGTTTGGCACTTAGTAATTTCCATGTCATCTGCATCAAATCTGCCCAAAACTGCTGAGCCGGTGCGATTATCAGGCACTTTCTGACTATTTGTTGGCTCTATATTGTTAGCCTGTTCATAGAGATGAGCAGATTTTGCCAAAGGAATTTCTTCGCACATATTACTTGTAATAACAGGAGAATGGTTTTCCTCAATAGGCACAGCTATGGCTGTTGTCATTTCCATACCGATGTCCTCATGTGAAAACATAATTGTTCCATTAGCGGGCATACATGAGAAACTTTTCCTTCTGGTGGCTTGAAGGGTATCAGCCATTCCAACACTGCAGGTTTTAGAGTCAATAGCAACAGTTTGGCTCCTAGTAATTTCCATGTCAGAATCAAAGTGCTCAGTCGCTAAAACATTTTGACTAAGAGAATCCATTTCATTCCTGGTCATTCCCATGCCATCAACTTGTCCAGATTCACCAATGCAATTTGTACTGGGGAAGCTGATTGCTGCTTTACCTTCACTTGTGGGAACAAGTGTATGCCCCTCAACAGGCACGATTAGGGCTGTAGTCATCTCCATACCACAGTCATCTTCAATTTTGTTGACAGGCACATGTGACCAGCTTTTCCTTCCTGCAGCATGTGAAGGATTAGCCATTCCAGCACCATCAATAATAGTTTGGCTCCCAGTAATTTCCATATCATCGGAGCCAAAACACTGCATGGCTGTTGGTCCTCCGCACTTACCAGGTCCTTTCTGATTACTTGATGGTCCTGTCATATTAGTATGCTCATAATGAACAATAGATTTTGTAGGAGGAATTTGTCTGTTCATTTCTTTATTTGTATTTACAGGAAAATGGTTTTCCTCAATAGGTATAGTAAGTGCTGTAGTCATTTCCATGCCAAAGTCATCATCTGAAAATATGACCGTTTTCTTTGTGGGCATATATGACAAACTTCTCCTTCCAGTTGCAAGTGAAGGATTAGCATGTCCAACACCACAGGTTTTAGAGTGAGTAAAAACAGTTTGGCTCCTAGTAATTTCCATGTCATCAGAGTCTGAGGGCTCAGCTGCCAAATCATTGGGATTAATGGCACCTGTTTGGAAACTTGTCATTCTTCTATCAGCAAACGCATAAAAACCTGATTTTACTTTAGATTCACCACTTATAGCTGGATGGTTTATTTCTTCAATAGGAGTTGTCAGAGCTGCAGTCATATCCATGCCATAGTCATCTTCTGAGAAGACAATGGTCTTATCTGAAGCAGTTGTGCTGCATATACTCTTCCTTGAAGAGGCAAGTGAAGGATTAGCATGTCCAACACCACAGGTTTTAGAGTGAGTAAAAACAGTTTGGCTCCTAGTAATTTCCATGTCATCAGAGTCTGAGGGCTCAGCTGCCAAATCATTGGGATTAATGGCACCTGTTTGGAAACTTGTCATTCTTCTATCAGCAAACGCATAAAAACCTGATTTTACTTTAGATTCACCACTTATAGCTGGATGGTTTATTTCTTCAATAGGAGTTGTCAGAGCTGCAGTCATATCCATACCATAGTCATCCTCTGAGAAGATAATGGTCTTATCTTTAGCAGTTGAGCTGCATATACTCCTCCTTGAAGAGGGAAGTGGTGGATTTAACATTCCATGCATTTTCCGAGAATCAATGAGAACGGTGTGGTTCCTTGTCATTTCCATATCATCTGAACCCATGAATTCATTTGTCACCTTCAAATTCTCTTGATTTGTAGATTGTTTCTGAATCCACAGGTCCTTTCCATCCACCAAAACTGCCTGATTTTTTGTCAAATCCATATCATCTCCATCTGCTTCTGTCACAATTTGCTCATTAAGCTGAAGGCTGTGCTTTGGGGTTGGAACTGTGGTTGATGACATCACATCATTTTTGCTTGCCATTTTTGCATATGGCACTTGGTTTACTTTATCAGCTCCTAATCTATATGAACTAAGGCTAGACAAGAAAGCTTTCGTGTTGACTTTTGGACACACAGCTGAATCACTACACTGAGTGAATGAAGTGCCCATTGTTGTGGTTTTTGAACCTTGGCTAGAAGTCCCTGGACAGCTATTTCCAGAGATATCTGTAAGCCTTGCAAGAAAGTCATCCATATCAGATTCCTTTATTTGAGCTCCTACTGAAGTATCTGGGCCTTTAAAGGAGTTACCAGGTTTCCACAAATTCTCATAGTTTGAATTCTTTTCACGCTTCTCTTCAGAGGCAAAGGCAAGGATTTCACTGCTTGGGACTGTCTTGTTAAAGTCAACTGCATCATTGTCAATAACAGTGTGGCAGTGGGTCATCTCCATGCAAGCGGTGTCCTCTCCAGAAAACAAGATTGTTTTATCGCTGTTGCCATCCTGGTAATCCATGTAAAACATGTTTTCCTGCATGACACAAAAATATATAATCACTGACAATTTCTGAGCCATTGTATATAGAAATCAGACAGCAGGGGTCTGGGTAACATCATTGCTGATTTCTATTGAGAGAACTGGATACTAGGCTCTCAGTGATCTGAGCAGGATAAGTGGTTAGAAGATGGATGGATAGATGGATGCAAGGAAATTGTATACTATTAGAGGAAATTCACTTATCAGAAAACAATCCAGAATTTGCTACAATTCATTTTTCTCAGCAAGAACTAAAAACAGACATTTTACTTCGCACTGGCAGCTTTTAGATCTTAGACACTACATGTACCTTGTTATGTTGGTGTGAAACATGAAGGGGGGCATTCAGCAATGTCTCCATCCCTAAAGCACAAATATATCTTCAGGTAACTATTTGACGTTAAAAATAAGCCAGGTATATTAAAATGAGTTTTAAAGCAACTGTCCTTACCAACAATTTGCTGTACTGTGTTTTGAGTACCATAAGTCCTGTGGGTACATGGGAAAAATAAAGTTTATTTGATTTTATTGAAAAATATCACTACAACAGAAAAAAAAATTACGGTCACACTTCAGAGCTCATATTAAACAAGGATGACCTTGTACATTAATAAACACTGAAAACATACCTCTCATTCTGTTGTTCTGTTCCTATTAACACAAAACAACAGAATTACAACAGAAATGTAGTGGTGCTGCTTCTGAACAATAGCTTCTCATAATTGCAGACTGTGTATTAGAGATAATCAGCATTGTCAGTGGAACAAAATGAATTTTTGGATATAAATACTACTAGTGAGATTAAAAGATTTAATCATCACTAAGCCTCCTAGGTTTTGATAGGGTAGCCAAGTCTACCTCTCCAATGCCTAATCCATACTGAAAATATTCTGAACACTGACCTGTGATGTCAAGGTCCTTACAGAGACCCATCCCCGGAGAACTGTTTTTTGTATCACTAAAAATGTAAACAACATAAGACATTAGATATTGTGTCACATTATGTTGCTGCATGCGACTATGGCAGTAAACACCAGCAATTCAGTGTGACATGGCGCCCTGTTCATACCTGATGTACTTTATATCGTTTGTTGTTGCAAAACTGACTCTTCTGGACTTCCTTTTCTTTTCAACTGGTTCAGTTGGTTCATCCTTCAAGGGAAAAAAAAAACAAAATGGAACAGGACTGCTGCAGAACCTAGACGCAGGATTCTGATCCTCATTAATAGAATGTACCACCCAGAATACCTGACAGTCCTCATTGTCTACGTCAACAGATTTCAGCGGAGTGCGAGGTGCTTTCAAAATCTTAATAAATACAAATAAATAAACATGAAACACCATACATGCAAGCAAACAAATACATAAACAAACAAACTGCACAGGTTAATGAGAGCCATGCGACCAATTGTCATTTGGCAGCGTTATTTTAGGTTTCCAGAACCAAAGGTATAAACAAATGCAAGAAGTGTAAAACTACCACGACTCTCTGTTATAAAGATTATGTATTAAATGTTTAACAAAAGCACACTAACCGATGAAATCCTCCTTGCACCAGGTTTGCTTGGGTTATTTCTGCATAAGGAAAATGTAAATTAAAGTAATGCATAGATATATCTTCAGTATATACCATTCCACTCCAATGTATGGTTAAATCTTCCTGAATATCACCTAAACGTTTAAGCATAGTTACAATATTAAGAGTATTGTTTGTTAAAAGCACCTCTTTTTTCTGTGGAGCAATAATACACAAAGAAATATATTTTTAAACAATGCTTCGGTGTCATATTAAGTGTATATAGTGAATTATGTAATACAGGTAATTCTCCACATATTGTTACCTAATGCACCTATACAATTCTTAAAACGAAAATAAGCCGTTAACTACGCCACACTTACAATAGTAAGAATACGAATCAGTAAAACAGTTACACATTGACAATTATGGCTACTACTAATTCACACAGATTCGGCCTTGACAGCTGCAATATAACCCCCGCACCTCCGCCACAACTCACCGGTTCCTCGCCGCCTCCGCAGTGTCCATGTTCGTGATTACTGTTTAGCCGACTGCAACTTTAATAAAAAGCCACAAGATGAACAAGTAAGCGAACCCTACATATCCTCCTTACATGAACACTTAATGAATGGCTTATACATCAGATTTGGCTATTGTGAACTAAACTAAGGCTAACCACAAGCTAGCCGATTAAAATGCCATATACATATTAAGTTTTGAATTTAACAAATAGCTCGATTGCTAATTGCAGATATGTGATAATAAAAAAATCTGTACGACTGATGTATAATTGCTTTAATATCAATATTTTAAACTAGGTGCTTTATATTTGAAGGCTTGCTAGCCAGCTAACACTTAGCTACTATAAAAACAGCATAACAAAATAAAACATACTGCGAAGTAGTAGAACTATTAGATTTGATAGCACGTGCGCGTATAAGACATACCGTAATATTAATTTATGTAATCCTCCAGTTTAAACGTTGTATGTACCTTTTTTATTATTTCCAGCTCGGTATTCATTCCATTTCATTTTTGTTTTTGAATTTAACCGCTTTCTCTCCGAGCATGCGCCGTAGCCCGGTCGATGTCAGAAGTCGGAGGGACGGTTGAGGCGTAACGGAAGTGACGTATCAGAATTTCAAATTGTGCCCCGCTAAGGAAACTTGATCGTGACCAGGGCGTGTGAGTGGAGCGTCATCTTATCTCTCGCACCATTTCCGCATGTCGCTTAGACTTTATAATTTGTAAATATTTCGCATAATATCTTGGATTTCAATAAATAATGTTCCCCCCTCACATTTGGGCAAATAAGTATGCGAGATGGCTGAGCATCATACAGAAATATAATTACACGCGCATAAACTAGTGTTATTAGTATTATTGTCCAGAGTTGCTGTGTGTCTATTTTAGCAAGGGGAGCCCTATATTTTAGGCTTAATATAATAATGTTCTTCCTTTATGTCTATGCACAAACGTATTATTGAAGGCTGAAAACGTGTTTCGGCTACGCATTTCCATGCAAACAGATTTGTCTCGCCAATTTTGTTTCTCTGTGTTAGCATAACAAACCATGCATCAAGATGTTTTAATAGAAATTGATTATGTGTAAATGCGTAAAGGACATCATTGATAACAGTAGTTGATAAATATAACAAGTTGCTACAATTAATTTATAATCAGAATAAACCATATCAGATCGATCGTCACGCATAATATAGGTTAAATCCTACAAGCAATACTACAGTTTCCTGTGTTTTCTCAGAAGGCAGATATATCTCTGACAGACTGGCGCTTTCAAAGGTTTTGTCCCTTTTTTGCAGCTGCATCGTCTGACAGCACAGAGAAAAATGTGTTATTTGAAGGTTTCACAGAATAACACTATTAACACTGTCTGAATCACGCAGTGTTTTCACTTACTTGTCATTGAATTAAGTATGTTGATGTCATTTAAATATTCATACGGCTTTTAAGACGAGGCAGATTAATGAGATGTGTTTTCAGCGTTACAAAACAACTGGTGAATAACAAAAGTTTATGTTCATGGGGAGTAGCCTAATGTGGGGACGTTTAACGGTTTTCGAATTATATTTTCGAATATAACTGGGTTGCGGTGGTTTTAGGAACATTACGTTTCACAGACGAAGTGCTCCGGGACGGTCAGCACATACGAGAGGTAAATAATTAGATAGGAGCCCCCTTTGTTTCACGTTTATTGCTTCAAGACCTCCACTGACTTTAACATTTTTAAATTTACACAATTCAGCATACATCGCCTGACACTTGTTGGTAGAAGAAACCCTTTATTAGAAAAATCAAGTTTATTTACAAAGACCAAGGTCATGAAATAAAAACAAAGTCGTCTGCGCAAACCATGGCTGTCTCATGTCATTTTTTAAAATGAGAAATCAGAACAGATATAGAACGTAATATTAC
>JAODUD010000026.1:15616125-15628395 GCA_026784285.1 Stomatorhinus walkeri
TGAACTGAACAATTTACACACTCTTAAAGGTGAAGTCCAGATTGCAAGTCATTCACTTCTGACCGACCATTGGACTTTAGTGTCTGCCTTGGTAATCCACAGACACACGATGGTTGGTGCCTTTTAAATGCCAATTATCTGTTCTGTGTGACTCTAAAACAGGTACAATACCAAAGCATATTTGTAACATTATTTTCATAGTTGGTTTAACATGGTTTAGCATGATGCTGGTGAACCCTCCATCATGACAGTAAGCTGCAATATGTGGCATTTGTTTTGATCTTTTTCCCCATACTGATCTTTTCTGTAATGCAGCTTCTTATTCTGTAGTTTAACACGGAGCCATCAGTGGCCTCGCTGTAGCTTCAAGGACATAATTACCACTGATCGGTCTGCTGGAATCTGCTTCCAGAAACATTAATTTACTCTCTTTTCTAGTCATCTGCTGTGGGGAACTGGGGAAACAAACAGCCCATAGATACACTCAAATCCATTGTTGGATCACCTACTTTGAATAGTAAATGCGAAATACCCTCACTGATATAAACCTAGATAAAATCGGGATGTTTTCAGAAAATAACACTGCTTGTGTTTCAGAAGTGAACAGTATTATCATTCAACAATATATTACTTCAGAAGTCATCTAGTATTGCTCTTGTGTGTGGAAACACTGGCATCCATCCATCTCCCAGTTTCAGGTATGAACATTCATACTGGGATACCGCATTTCACGTTGTCGACAGGACGTTAGTCAGGGCCCCGCCATACAGGACAATTTATATAAATATCACCAAGAAAGGAGTGCCTAAGGAAAAATCTATACAAACACAGGGAAACTCCCCAAAGCTGTGTCTCGTTCCTGGCATGTGGCTCTGCAGGCTAAGCATCTGTGCTTTTGATGGGAAGGTTGCTGGTTCAAACCCAGCTTTCGCAAAAATGGTTTTAGGTCTGTGGGCCCTTGAGCAAGGCCCCTAACCCTCAGCTCCATCGGTGTGGCTGCCCCTCACTGCCTAGCCTGCTCTCATCTACATGTGTGTCATAAAGGGCAAGCTGGGTTTGGCCAAATGACATTTTTCCCATAGCGATCAACAAAAATAATGGAATAATCATAAAAACCAGCCCTGGGTGTTCTGGCACCATAGGTGAGATCCTCATGAGTGCCCCCCCCCCCCCATAACAGCAGAAAGAATAACTAGCTAACTGGTGTCTGTTTTACAAGAAAAGCAATGATATTTTAAAACTAATGGAAATATCAGTAGTATCACATTCAGATTTTCTACTCCCTCCTTTTGCATCCCTTAATGAAAAGGTGCCCAAAGCAACTGCCTATGTCACCCACAGGGCAGGACAGCCCTGGTTTGCCGCATGACTCCAGCGCAATTTCATAGAGGTCCGATGTATAAAAGCTTTTTTTCTTCCTTGTACAAGTTAGCTAACTGGTCAGAAAAGATCAATTACGTTTTAAGCTCAAGATCTAGTGGCAAAGCTGGAATCTGCAGTGACAGATAACTGACAAAGCAGTGAGTTATACAGACAGCGAGGTAATGTGCTGAAAGTGCATCACATTCTGTTTTGCTGAAGTGTTGCAGACGGGGGAGTAGCAACCACGGGGGTGGGCTGTACCCTCCAGTATTTCATTCACCTATTAAAGAGATATTTGCATTTTAATTATGAAGTTGTGCCCCCCCTACCCAATTTTAAACTCCCTCCTATGCTGTAGATTGCTGCCCGCCGAACGTGCAGGCATCGCGTGACAGCCGCTGGGTGTTTTGTTCTGTTGTGGTATTACTCTCAGTGCGTCGTCTCCTAGCATTTACGCAGATCGGCAGCAAGTTAACCTCCACTGTCCGCCCAGGAAGTAAATGACATCACTCTTAAATGCACTTTTACAAACATGAAACAACCCAGAGGAATGGAAGTGAAAAGCCGTCGGCTTCCATTGGCCTAAACACGGTGATTAACTATGATTGTGCTTCAGTGCCCCAAATATTCTCTATTTAACTAACTTCCCACTGAAAGGGGAAAGGCAGAAAAAACATTTTCTCTCTACTGTGCCCTTACCATGTTCCAAAATAAATTCTTACTCTTCAGGATTACAAATACTCATTTATGAAGAATTAACATTTTTATATTGACTAAGGAAGTAAACACAGACCCGAACAACCCTAACATTAAAATCACTGATGGGTGAAGTGTATAACATTGATGATCTCATTACAATGGCATCTGTCAAGTGAAGAGTCAGTTCTTGAAAGCAAGAAAAGCAGGAATAATGGACAAACCTAAGGATCTGAGTGACTGATTAGTGCACTTTTAATTGATGTTATTCCTTGTCTTGCACCTGCAGCCTCCGGTAAAGACACTGGAACCTATGGAACCCAGAAAAGGATGAGTGGTTATAGAAAATGGATGGATGGATGGATGGATGTGTGGGTGGATGGACTTGTAACTGGGAATTTATGGGAAGCTCCGCCTAGCTACACTTATGCCTAGTCGCCCCACAGCATGTATATTTGTAATGTGTGATTTGCCTCACGTGTGTGATGCTTTGGACAAAAGCATCCTCTAAATAAATGCAAATGTGGTATGGAATGCTGTATGACAATTCTCACGATAACTCTAAGAAATGCTTATAAACAACTGTAATTAGTTACAATAAATTATTGTCATACCGCCCACTGCTACTTGTATGCATAGAGGTGTGTGGTCACAGTGGCACTGCATGCACTGCAAACTACACTGCTGGAAATAGTGAAAATGGTAAGTAAGCTGTGAATGGCTGCTACAGGTTCTTCCACATACTTTAAAACCAACACTGACCTGAGGATTTCCATACACTGCCCTGTATTTTGGTTATGGATGATAAGACTTTTGCTTCTAAATTTGAAAACAAAAGGTAACTTATAGTTATGAATAAGTTATTTGAATGTACAAGTTTATTAAACTAAGTATCTCTATTAAGAATTATTAAAATGGTTTTCTTATAATTGATAGTTTAGGGATTATTCTGATAGATCTGCTAATATAGCATTCATAAAAAAAAAAAAAACTCTTTCTATCTGCAGAACATTTGGAATTTCCTTCGGAATCAATAAAGTAGCACTACTATTAAACTGGATTGGGAGACGGGGGATCCATCACAGGGATACTGGGGGGTTCATGAGAGTTTGCCAGAGGAGAATAGTTCGGGTTCGAAAGTAAAAATCCAGACAAAGATATGCTTTCTACCAACCAGTTGAGTATAAAGAATCACAGTCACAGAGTACTCACTTGGGTGGAACAAAATGATAAGGGTCTTCTGCAGAAGTGAGGGGAAAAGGAAGCTGGCCCTAGACAGGTGGATTGGGACAGTGTCGGCAGTGATGCGGACACCCTACCATTCTGTCTTTGTAAAGAGAGAGCTGAAGTAGATGGCAAAGCTAAGAATTTACTGGTCAGTCTACGTTCCTACCTATGGTCACGAACTTTGGGTAGTGACTGAAAGAATCAGATCGCTGAGACATGTGGCAAAACGAGGTTCCTCTGGAGGTTGTCTGAGCTCAGCCTTAAATGGGGTGAGGAACTTGAAGTAGAACTTCTGCTCCTCTGCATCGAAGGAAGCCAACTGAGGTGGTCAGGGATCTATCCAGGATGCCTCCTGGATACATTCCTCGAGAGATGTTTTGTGGATTTCCAACCAGGAGAAGACCCTGGGGCAAACCCTGGAACCCTGGAGAGATATCACTCGGCTGGCCTGGGAGCACCTTGGTATTCCCCTGGAGGAACTGGAGGAGGTGGCTAGGGAGAGGGAGGTCTGAGCATCTCTGCTTAGACTGCTGCCCCCACAGCCCAGTCCAGGATAAGCAGCAGGCGGATGGATGGATGAATGGATAGATTTATCTAATCAGGTAAATCTGAAAGTGAGTGCAACAGAAGGTCTGAGAGGTTACTCTGACCTCTACTGGAGAAGCCTGTACCAATATGTTGACGATCTCACTGTATTCCACAGTGGTTTCAGTCCACCACTGATACTTTGATATGGGATCCAATAACTCAAAAACCATTTGATGGATCTTTTTCAAACTTTTCACAGGCATTATATGTATATGTATTGGAAGGAACTAAAACTGATTACATTTTGAGACAGATTGAAGCAGTGCTGCACAGTTATAGCAATAAAATGGCAGTTTTGACACTGGAGCTGATTAAGACAATAACTGAAAAAGTTTTTAATGGATCTTTTTTAAACTTTGCAGTGTCATAGTTATCACTGTTTTAAAACTGTAGATTTACAGAGTCAAAAATGGGGCCATAGGTTGTTCGAGGTTTTACATGCAGGAAGAAATCTTTTGAAATCTGTATGTTTTATTTCAGCATTAAATTTCATAGTATAAAAAGGGACATATATGTAGGTGAGAGACAAAATTTATTTATCTTAACACCTATGACACTGCAATATGTGCAAAATCCTTGATAGTGATGAGGTGTCCAGTTTGGTATCTCACCGTGCAGTTGTGTGCCCACGACAGCGTTAACCAGATTTTCATTATTAGTGGGTTATTTGATTTGTGTTTGTTAGGAACCCTCCCACTGTTAGCTTAAAACTTAAAACTAACTGAAAACTGATGACTAAAATTATATACCTTTATATTGATTTATTTGTATTTCTTACAACTTTTCCTTCGAGTGAAATACTTTACAAGATAAGTATGAACAAGAGGTACGATTGATGTTCACCTGTTTGTAACATCTAAAAGGGGACAGGTCCTTACGGAGTGAAGTGACAGGGGAGGTGCAGCAACACTGGGGTCTATCTCGGGTTCCCGGTTTGTGTTTGCAGTGCTTCTGCGGTTTCCATGGCAATAGCCGGACCCTTGCATGTTCTGGGTCCACTGTGAAATGCAATCACTGGGGACCCAGCGTGGAAAATCCTGCAGGGACCGGCGCATGGGCCCACCTGTAAACACACCATTAATTATTACTATGCTACTTAGCTGCGGCTTTTAAACAAGGCGCAGTACAATTTCTAGGTATTTTACGGAAGTGCTTTACTCAAGAGTGTAAAGGCAGCACTTTTCCTGGTAAATGATCCAGCAACGCCGTGGTCACAAGTCTGTGTCCTATAATCTCTCTGCTACATGGTTCCCTGAAGCAGTGTTTCCCAAACCAGTCCCCAGTGACCGACCTGAGACAGTCCACGTTTTTGCTTCCTCCCAGCATCCCGAGGGTACCCTAGGACCGGCTTGAGAATATCAAACCTGAAAATATTCAAGGGATTCCTTAAGGCAATTCAAACTAGACAGACTACGAGTAAGATGAAGGATTGCATTGACTCAAAGCTTTTTTGTGTCTAGCAGCAAACCATTGTCGCCCAAACAAACACTAAGTTGTAATCTTTTGTGCTGGGAATTTCTCATTTATAAAGCTGTAGATCAGCTAAACAAAAAGTAAGTGGCCCTCTGGAGGCTGGGAGAGGAGGCCAGTGGGCTCACCACATCACTGCAATGTCACTGCAGTCAGGTCAGCTAATGCACTGGTGCTCAAACCACTGTCCCACGGACTCAGTAAGTAGCATGGGCCCTACTTGACCTATGTGATAGATACAAGTGTCTGACCAATCAGTGTAGTCAGCCCTCCTGCTTGGACTGGATAGTGTTTGCCAAGGCACTGGAATGGTTAGGGCACTGGCAGATTTGTATCTTCTCCACCTGTAGGTGGTTTTTGCTGTTGGTATATTGCATTTCATTTCCTTTTAGAACAGTATTTCTCAACCTGGTCCTCGGGGACCCCCAGACAGTGTAAGTTTTGAGGGAGAGAATGTGGACTGTTTGGCAGGGAGCTGGGAGGAAGTTAAAATGTGGACCGCCTGGGGGTTGAAAAATGCTGCCAAAGGACACAGATTTAAAAGGCTGGCAGCCTTCAGTAATGGGAGCTAAACAGTAGATAGACACAAACAGAGCTTCAGTGTGAGGAGGTATTATGAACAACACTCACAGCAATAGTGTAGGTAGTAGCATTGCAAGTAATGTTAGTGGCGGAGATTTTTAAATGTTAATCTCTTAATATATAGCCAAGGTAATTCCTGGATTGTAATTCACTTCATTGGGAGAGTACTATTCTTATTTCTGTTACCGTTGCTAGTAATGCCACTAATATTTCATAATAGTAGCAACGGAAATAGCACATAACTGTATTTGTGGCTGAAAAAGTGGAAACTCTTAGAATATTACAGCCTACTGCTTCCAAAAATACCTTATGTGTGGTAGATTCCTTTGGACAGCAGCTAAACTTAGAAGAGTCATTAACAATTCAGATCTTTGCGCATGGTGGAAAAACGTTAACTGCACATATCCAGTGAAATTTCATTGCTGACCTAGTTTTTATGGGTCATTTGGTTTGTTGCTCATTATGGATTTGTGTTGAATCCTTAACGAACTCCACCCCTAGGTACTGAAATGTAGTGTAAATTGGAAACATAGAAATATAGACATCCTAATGAATCCTAACTAGATCAGCCTACAAAATTACATTTCTATGTAAGACTGTGTCTGAGTGTGTGGGTGGGTGTTCACGTGAGCATTCACCAGTAATTGAGCATAAATTAGCAGTAAAGATAGAGGGATGCTTCTATAATATTTCCCTCTGGTTGTTATTCTGCCTTTTGTCATTCATCTCTCTCTCCCGCTCATTGATTCCTACCCCTGATTATGCTGTCCACAGTTCCACGCGGCTCCATGTCCAGCAGAGTTTTTTCCTGTGGTGCGTAGCCCTGTCAGCGGTGATACCAGCAAAAGAGAACCTCACTCATATAGTGACTGGTGGACAGACTGAAGAATTTGGCTTGTTGATTCACTTCACCGGCCAATTTGATTAGACCCTTGTGTGTTTGGCTCAGGGGCACAATGCTCAAATTACACAAAATATTTTTGGTGATTATTTTTAGACCTCTGTGATTGCACGCAGATGCGAAAGACTAGCAGCGTGACTTGTTTTCAGTCCTGCTGCGTCCTGCAGGCATCTTACGTGAGTGAGAGGAGGCTGAATGGAGACTGCTGTAAATGGTCAGATTAATGTGGTATTCGGGGGGGGCCTCGGTCAGCGTGCCTTGGCTGTCAGCGCGTTTGTAATGGCATTAAAGCCGAGGCGATTGGCCGCCCCAACAGCAAAACAAAACACATTAAAAACGTTACGGTGAGCTGATCCGAGCGCGCAGTTATTGATTGTGGTTGCGCCGGCAGCGAGACTTTTCAAGTTAACTCACCAGATCGATGACAGGATTAAAGGGTGATGTCATGCAGGCTCTTTCATCGAGGGAGATGGTTCCTTCAGTTCCCTATTGATTTTATAGCTGTCAGCTCAGAAGACGATAAGGCCTGAGTCCTGGCAGCACTCCATTAAGTGGCCTCACATGCAGGCTGTCCTTTTGGGGAGAGCTAAGGCATCTGGCTCCGATTGCCCTGGGCTGCCTGTTCTTCAGCTTCCCTCTTCTCGTCTTTTAAGGGGAGAAAAGCACAACAGTCACCATATTCCGCAGTTTTATTGACGACTTTGATGCTTGCGATTCAAGCGCTTGTCAGGAACGAAAAGGCTTTGATATCGTGAATTTACATCTATAGGGCAGCACGGCTGGGGGTGCGAGCCACGTGTTTAAAGGCTCTTACTTTTTTAGTCATTTTAATTTAAGCATCGTTTCGTACGGTGTAGGGAAGTTTTGGCTCTTCCGCTTGTTGCCTCTACTAAGGATTTATGCTTTTCCCAATTAATCAGCTGAATTGTTAATAGCCTTCTCTAGAGTAAGGTGTTGCAAGATAGAGAGGTGCACCAGTTGGCTCAGTGGTACATGGATGATGAATATTTAATAGCTTGTAAGAGGTGCTGCCCTCCTCCTGTGATGGGCTGTGTCCTACAGGCAGAAGCAATGTGAGTTCGCTGGATGAAAACAACAGCTGGGCAGTCCCCTTCCCTCCGATCCCGCCGCGCCCAGCTGATGTCTGCGCCGTGGCCGCCGTACTCGCACGCAACTCCAGTGGCGTGTAAAGAGTGCAGGCACGGCCCGGGGACCACAGGTGTCTGGAAGCAAGGCGTTGGCTGAGGTTCCGACGGGCCAGCGGGGCAAGGACGGCACGTTTGGCATGCGGAACATCAGAGGGACGGGACAGGCATGCGTGCGGCTGACCCCCATGCCACCCCGTGTCAGAAATATCCACACGCGGCAGCTGGAGGTGTGTCTACGGGCCGAGCAGGCCAGGACTTGCACTTCCCGCCCTCGATGTCCTGCGCCCCCGCAGAAAGGGTATCTGTGACAGGTGCATGTGGCTAGTGGCAGTGCTGGGAGAGGTGGACTGCAGTGCTGTTAGACTGCCCGACTCGGGGTCAAGACAATTACAATTTCATGCTTCCATGGCTGGTATGACCCACGGTTACAATTACCAAATTCCACTGGGAATTCATTACTAATTGCAAACTGACCGGGCAGCAACATGCCCACATACATAACAATTAAGAACAGAAAATCAGCCAAAGGTCATTTATACCTGTTATTGCTGTATTCATTATTATTACCGTGTAATTAATGATGACTATCAGTGACCGTAATCGTAGACGCACATTGGAATTTCTCTGTAATTGTGCGCGTAATTGAACCTGCACCCCAATGTTCCACTGAAAGGGCAGCTGTCCTAATCTGCAGGGAGGAACCTTTATAGAGCTGTTATTGCACTCACGTTGCCGCTGATTATGACATTATTCATGGGAAACTGCAGGGAGATCATTTCACCGAGGGTGTTCTCCGTGATCAGTGACTGTGATAACACAGTGCTAATGACGTATTGTTTCTTACACATTATCTCATGTACTAAGTGGACTGTGCAGGGTCCTTACCAATGACATAGTTACATTTATTAGTGCGAAAGGATGTGTTGAGGGAGACTGGCACATGACTGTAGCCACCTTGTCTCACCTCCCTGACCTAATTCCACTGGGTCTGCGGGGATTCTGAGATGACCGATGAGCCTTTGGGGTGAGGTCACCCATTGCTTTACTGCCTACCGTAAAACCTGATCGGCAGGCTAGTGAAATATTCTGCCGCATCGAAAATAAATCACGGGGCTGCAATCCGATCCGCCTCCTGTGGCGTGGCATGCTGGGACCGTTTCTCTGCACACTTGGAAGGAAGGGAAAAGAGAAGGGTAGAGGGGAAAAAAAAAACACGTAAACATAATTTATGATTCCACACGCTTTTAAAAAGCAAAACAAACCAGCCGCTCCGATTTCACCCATCAATTTTTCATCGGTTCTCATTTACAAGGTCATGAGGTGGCAACATATACTGGTCAACCTCAGAGCACTCACACACTAACTAACAAACAAACAAACAAACAAACGAATACACACAGAGACAAGCAATCGGTCGGCTGGAGCGGTATAGGGGGACGCAAACAAAAAATTCAAATCAAAACAAAGCGCCCACTCTGGAATCCCGTGTGACCGAGCAATGGAAGAACATCCCAATGGCCAGGTTAGAGTTATGCAAGCAAAAAAGCCTTAAGCGCTCCATGGGTCACATGACCTAGCCTGGCTCAAATCACACAGAAAATGCTCTGTGTTCCCCCTACTACTGTTTAGGGCATTGGGAGGCACACAAGAGGAACAGTAGCACACGAGCAATTTTTATTTATACAACTGAGCAGCTCTTAACAATCACCTCCAAATGCTGAGATCTCTCCATTTTCCACATCTGATTGTCCTGTGCGGAGTTTGGGGATGCTGAAGCGATTCTGGAAACAGCGGGTACAAGGCAGGGAATAACACCTGGATGGGGGGGCCTACCCGTCACAGGGCACACACACCCAAAAAAACAAATTCACAAGGAAAATTACGTGTAATTAATTCTGAAAGAAGTAAAAAAGACTTCGTACAGCTTACTTCACATTTCATTTTTGACATACAGGCACGGCCAGGCAGCTGCATTTTTCCCCCGCAAGAAATTCACGTGAGTTCTTTGTTACAAAGCTTATTTTCATCCATCCATCCATCCATCCATCCATTCTCTATACCCGCTTATCATACTGGGTGGCGGGGGGTCCGGGGTCTATCCCGGAAGCAAGGGGCACAAGGCAGGGAACAACCCTGAAGCTTATTTTTATGTATGTTTTTCAGAGGCAATACAGGGAGCACTGGAGGCTTTGAATTTAATTACTCATGTGCAGCATGACCAGTGACCAGCAGGGGGTTCTAAACCACAGTTGGAATGTAGCATTGGGATGCAGTGTTTTCACAGAAATGTCCCACTACATGTACATGACTAATGCGAGGAGACGTATAACTGCTTTACTCAGCTTAGATAGTCAGATGATTCAATCTTTTCCTGAAAGGATCTTGTGTTTTAAATAGATACAGAGGAAACCTTGTAGTTTCTTTTTTTTCAGACTGTGTTTTTGAAATTACATTAAACTACTTAATTGAAATAAGTTTGGAATTTTATTTATTTTTTTAAAATCATCTTGGGTTCACTGACCACCCCTGACCGCTTCCTTATGTTAAGATCACACCACTTTTTAAGTCATCAAATCGCCGTACTGTTCACGCTACACAACCTTGTAATTGGGAGTCTTGGAATCATTGTGGTGTACACAATACATGACCAATGACAGTGGGGGGGTCATACACTACGAGATCTTTCACCAGGAGTAATCGCTGACAAGTCTGTCTGGTCTCCAAACTACGTTTTGTCATGAAATCACACGTGAATATCACAGGCAAATAACAATTCTTGACGCGCTACAAATTGTTAAAACAGCATATATACTCGACTCAACACACAGTACGTAGATCAACCCAAAGAACTTTTAGTAAGCAGTTTAACATTGTCAGTCACAACATTTTTTCACGCTACAGGATTCAGAATCTCTGATGGTTTCAGATATTTAGCCTGCTAGATATCTGATGGGCATCTGCGACGCATTGGTGACACTGTCAGGTCACGTCTGAACAGTTCACACACTCTCACACACACTGATTTGCCAGCGCCAGCTGAATACTGATTTACCTCTGATATGTGGGCTTTGTCGGCCATCTTCAATCGGAGCTAAAATTGTGACGTGTACTTAGCATTAGCCGCTAGAACCAGATGCTTCCTGAGTGGAAGATTTGCACTTCATAGTTTTCTCTGGTCTCGGGTTGGACGGGCTATGCCGTGTGCTTTAATGCCAAGGTGGGGAAATGTGGAGACCTCAGGAATAGCCTAAGGGAGCCTCAATCCTCTGAGCTTGGCAAGACGGCTGGAGACTGGCAACTATGTATCCCCAAGGGACCAGAGTGTGTCGGTCACAACGCCATGTCCTCCTCCTGTCTTATGGTTGGTATAAGCCAGGTCCAAATGACATCACTAGCCTTCTGCCGCCATACATCGTCTACTCTGGACCCCTGGTGATGCAGCCAGGTCGAGCTTGGGGGGTGCTTAGGTGGGGGGGAGGGGTGTAGAGATAAGGTTTTCTCACACTACTGTTTCATGAGGATTGCGGTGGGGGTGCATGGAAAGGATGGGACAACGTGATAATCCCATCTCACTGCAGCGAGGTGTGAAGACCCCATGGGGGCCACAGATTAGAGAGCAGCGCTGCATCACAATGAAGGTGTGAAGTGGGAGAGCGACAGGCCAAAGGCCAAGGAATGCAGCACCGTCGCTGATTGAGGGTCATTAAGAGACCTGCTGAGGGGTCATCAGGAAAGATCATTAAAGCAGGACAAATAATGAGGAGGTTAGAGTAGATGTGCATGAGGCTTTAATGGCTCTTTAGGTCCACAACTGCTATAAAACCACATAGCATCATAAACTCAGTTAAAGGGCAGACAGCCCAGACCTACAAAGCACCAGCCTTCATTCTACCCAAGTCTATAATTATATAGTAACATTTATGATTAAATTATATCAATACAAGAGGCTGTAACACGACGAAAGGTCACTTGTGGCGACACAACCTGCCTGCCGGCAGTAACTGGTTTGTGTCGTTACATGTGGCAGTTCATAGCATGACCAGCTGCTGTTAGTCTGGGTCCATGCTAGTGTGTAGCAGCACGATGGCTTTTATGATAAAACAACCAAGGCTTAAAATGCGGGATTTCTTCTTGGACTGGCCAACGTCAGTGCTGAGGACTGCCCGTCCTGTACGTGGTGTCAGTCAGGCCCTCAGGTAGCGTCGGCGCTGTGGACTGCCCGTCCTGTACGTGGTGTCAGTCAGGCCCTCAGGTAGCGTCGGCGCTGTGGACTGCCCGTCCTGTACGTGGTGTCAG
>JAODUD010000026.1:15631986-15643608 GCA_026784285.1 Stomatorhinus walkeri
CCAGGCACGGGGAGGAGTGAGCCGCACAAACCGTAAACACGTCCCCCCCCCCTCCACAGACCCGCACACTCTGCAGTGCTCTCATATTCGCTCTCCTTGTGCACGTCAGAGCAGGCCTCCGGCGCGGCGTTTCTGTTCGCCATCCTGTTTGAGCGCGGTGACATTTACCGCCGCCGAGCTCCTTTAAGGCATGCCGCCGTCAGCCCTGCTCCCCCCGTTCTGGAAGAGGCCGGCCGGGGCGACGGCGAATTTACGTCGGATTTACAGGAAGCCGACTGCTGAAAGGTCACGTTAACCCGAGCGAGTGGCAGAACCGCAAACAGACAGAAAAAAGTGACATTTTCCACATTGGCTGCTTCCACGCCGCTTTGCTATGATGCTCCTAAGGAGTGTGAAAAACGACCCTTTAACACCAGGGAAAGGGATTAGTGTGGGGGGGGGCACATGCTCACGTTCAAGACTGAGGACCGTCCTAACTGGTAATGATTGGCAGATCCCAGCCTTCGCCGGTGACGACACAGCAGGCCTGTACCATGCAAATGAAAGCATCGGTTGGCGCCACCAGACCTGAAATATTTACTGGAGCAACCTAGGGTTGGATTTGAAACTCAGACAGGCTGAGTGCATAAGCTACATATGATGTTCTGGCTAAGTGTGGCCCCTCTTCATCTGTTGATGATGGAAGAGAGCCAATAAGATTCTGCGGTGGAGGCAGCCATGACAATGCACATGAGTCAAGAACGGAGTCACCCAATCGGGCTGCGCTGGGGTAGATCTGGGGGGTGGAGGGGCGGGTTGCGTTATCGATTCTGTACAGCTGATTGGTGGTAGAGTTCAACCGCAAATGGGACCCATCTCCCAAGGAGCTGGACCTGTGAAGGTTTGAGGAAGTTCTGAAAGAAGCGTGGACCTCTGAAGCAAGCACGGGGCAAAAAAATTTGTAAAGTCATGGGGGTGCTGGGGAGGGCGTGTGCCCAGAATGGAGCCTGACCTGGTTGATGTGGATACCCTGCTGGGATGTCGTCTGTGCTCATGTCAACGAATGATTGTGCCCCGCCAAGCATGCACACTGCACTTATTGGTGTTTATATGATACAGTGCCAGATTAGGACTGGTCACGGTCTGTGAAACACCAGCCAAACCTGCACCGTGATTGGACCCCGAGGTCCTGCTTGGCTCTTGCTGAGCTTACGGTCGATTAAAAGATATTCTGTGAGTACAATCTGAGAAATCAAAGAAAGAATGTGAAATAGGCAACATGTTGAACGTATGAGGATTAATAATAGGGTTCTTCCAGAGCTGTAGAGCAGCTTTTAAGTGAAAAACTGCCATTTCCTTTTCCATCAATGCCATATATTGATTTCCCTGCATACAGAACTTCTCTGAGAGGCGCGGCTGGTCACTTAATGCTGCAGGAATGTGGTGATATGCAAGTCGGCGCCCCCCCCCCCCCTTCGCCTACAGCCCCCCTGCCGTTCCTCCCACCATCTGGGGAGGGTCCTTCCTGTATCTGAAGCATCTGCAGGTGTCTCCCTGGGACCCGAGGGAGCCTGACTGCTTTTGGTATGACATCATCGACATAAAGGCCCCTTAGCTGCCCCTCTCGAGCCCGAATCCCGCCCCGGCTAGCAGGAAGCGGAATGCACTTCAAGAAGCGGCTCCCCGCGGTCGTCACGTCTCAGGTGGCGAATAAACAAGGACTTCCTCAGTGAGGGCGTTCTCGAAAACGGCTTCCTTTTTTTAAAAATAAAAACAGCAGCAGCATTAAAAAAACACCACCTATGCCCTTGAAGAAACAACGACGGTGCCTGTGTTTGAAGATCAGAGGGAGGTGGCTGCCTTCAGAGAGAGACCAGGGTGCTCCATCTAATTACCCTTCCTTGTATCGGTGGGTGTTCTGCAGCCATGGGGCGTGCAAGGCACTGCCCAGCTCTTCCCGTGCCATGGATATCTGTGGTCACCATGCCGACAGTCACCGGGGAGGGGGTTGCTCTGTGTTCAATCAGGTGACAGACATAATGGCCTGTAAACTAGCCACCTGCCACCGTGTGGTTTATATCTGTACCTGTGTGTGTGTGTTTGTGTGTCTCTGTATATCTGTGTCTGTCTGTGTGTGTGTGTGTCTGTGTGTGCGCGTGTGTTTAAATCTGTACCTGTGTGTGTGTTTGTGTGTGTCTGTATATCTGTGTCTGTCTATGTGTGTGTGTCTGTGTGTGCGCGTGTGTTTAAATCTGTACCTGTGTGTGTGTTTGTGTGTCTCTGTATATCTGTGTCTGTCTGTGTGTGTGTGTCTGTGTGTGTGCGTGTGTTTAAATCTGTACCTGTCTGTGTGTTTGTGTGTCTCTGTATATCTGTGTCTGTTTGTGTCTGTCTGTGTGTGTGTGTCTGTGTGTGCGCGTGTGTTTAAATCTGTACCTGTGTGTGTGTTTGTGTGTGTCTATATATCTGTGTCTGTCTGTGTGTGTTTGTATGTGTCTGTATATCTGTGTCTGTTTGTGTTTGTCTGTATGTCTGTGTGTGCGTATGTGTGTGTTTATATCTGTACCTGTGTGTGTGTGTGCGCGTGCTGTGCATTCTTGCTGTGCAACTCCCTGTGATCCCAGGTGCACAGATACCAGTCATCAGTGTACTGCTTTTCTCTGATAAGCAGAACTTTCCGGAATGGCCGGCATGTGACACCTTCAGCCTGCATGTCGCCACGCTGCTACCAGCCTTCATTTGATTGTTTATTTTGCAAACAGGGTCCTGCTGTTCATAAACACAGACAATACATTAGACAAAACTGAGAAGCATAAAAAGATGCACTTTCAAGTCAACGAGTGATAAAGGAGTCATTTATGCCATACATGGGATGCATAGACACCCCCTGGTCAACCCCAGACCGCCATCCACTGAAGCGTAATGATTATGTCATCGGTCATGTGACACAGTTCATCAGAGATGTTATGAGGTGCCTTAGAAGCCTACTGGAAATCCCCTGTGATTCTGACGCCTGTGGCGACTGATTGACAGCACATTGTTTTTCTCTCATTAGAAAATCTGACTTCATCCTGGCCCACAAGGGGGGGGGGTGGTCATGTGACCTGGCCTCGAAGGTCACTGGACGCAAGTGGTCCCTACCCCCATCAGCTCTGTGCCCCAATGGCAAAGAACCACATTCTGCATGGGGGAGGTCAGATTAACAAGCCAGAGAACAAAATACCGCCAAGCTGTTTGGGGGCCCTGGGGAAGATGTTTGCATCTGGACTAGTGAGGTGTAAATGATTAATGGAATGTACATTAAGGGGTATTCTCACGCTGAGTTATGGGCATTTTGAGATACTCTGGTTTCACTGGACTCCGTCACAACATTGAATGAGGGCACTTGATCAAATAGGGATTGACTGATTGATTTTTTGATTTTTTTTTTTAGGACTCTGCCTCGATAAATAATTGAATAATATACCTCAGAGCAGTGTGGAAGGTGTTCACTAAGGTGGGGGGTGAGTCTGTGTCTCTATGGCTGTTCAGCTGTGGGGGTGGTAAGAATGAAGTCATGTTTATGGAAACCTTGGGAAATAAATGCATGTCAACCACATACAGACTCTTATGTCATAGCGGTGGGTGTTTAGTGCATGTGTGGCTGCATGTATATTGTGTGTGTGGGTGTGCGGCTGTGCGTGTACTGGTCCTTGGTCACCCTGTCCGACCCGCAGCACCTGCGTCGCCTGGGCTGGATGGCGCCGCCGCGTGAAACGGGAGATGTCCGTCTCTGAGGTCACGCCCTGGTTACCAGTCTTCTCGTGGGGTCAGGTGACCTTCACTTGAGTTGTTTACCCTTGCTTATCTTTGATAAGGGGCTTTTGAATGGCGTTAACACTGGAAGGACCAGTCATCAGCGCCACTCATTGAAAAAACATAATGTGATATGTTTTAAGCTATTAATCTGTTCTGTGGATCAGAATGGTATATTATTATGATACTATCAACCTTTTCATGAAATATTATTTGCATGTGTATGGGTTGAGGTAAATTATATGAATGCAAAAGTATATACATATATATACAGGCTATGTAGTTTTTGTGAAATATAAAAAATATGTTTGCCTGTGAAACTAAATTAAAATATTGCTGAAACAATTCAGTCAGTTATATCTTGTTTTAGAATAATTTTGGGGTTCACAAAATTGTTAGTCTGATGTCCCAGGGCAATCAAGTTTGTTTTCCTGTTGGGCTACCAAAACGTAGCAACACCCCATCAAACGGTCTACCAGAAATTATCCCCTAAGTAAAATAAATTCTGTCCTTTATTTGCCTTTACTTGCTGTTTGGAGGAAACACTTTGGAATACTTTAAGTTGTTGATCATAATGATTGTTTATCCCGTAGGAAGTGTACTCTCACAGCATTGATATATAGGAGGGTTTATTTATTGTGCAATCGCCTCATTCCGCCATCTTGGCGCATTGACGGTCACGGTAATAGAGTACTCCGAGCACAATAAAGCAAGCTAGTCAAATCAAGTAAGGCTGCATTATCACATTAGTCATATTCAGTACACAGCATATGGTGACACAAAATAACGTTATAAAAATGTCATACAAAAACAAACGATGTAAAGAGATATACAGTACAGTGAAAGCGAAATTGTTGTGGGCCCTCGCTATCCGTTATGAGAATATCATTAATTATCTGGTTTTGCAAACACCGTGGGTAGCACTGAAGCAAAAAGAAAAGCAAGTGAGCGTCTGGAGGTCTAACCTCTATTTCTGGCTGGGTGCATGAAGTTCAGAGGAAAAGTGTGGACGAAATATTTCAGAACAAGTATAAATCTCATACTTATTATTATCTATGTATCTATTGTTATTATTTTCATCATATAATGGTAATGATAAGCAATTACGTTGATGTTGTCGTTCTGTGCCTGTCGTTGTTATTATGATAAATCCAGTTTGATTGCACATAAGTGAGTGTCTTTTAAAGGCAAATTGTTGATGGATTAATTTTATCCCTGGATGTGTGGCTGCAGGCTGTCGGTCACGATGATGAGGAGTTTCCATTTGCTTTCCTTTCTTGATGGGCATGATGCTGACAGACCGCTGTGCCCCGAGTTCGCTGATGGTGCCAGTTTATGTCGCCTCTGTCACCCATAGTGGCTGGTCTGCTTAACCTGACATGATAAAAATGGGCTTCAGGATATGTTTCCATATTGAATTTTGATATGTTTTATTATTACTATTATTATTACTTTCTTGAGTGTCTACACATGAAAACTAATTAATTTAATTTGGGGTAGTCAGAAATAATTTGAGGCTACCAAAATCTGAAGAATGCTTGCTTGGATGGTAAGCAGGGGGTACAGATTCTGCGTAGCATCTTTGAATACAACAGCACCATGCTTGGACAGAACAGGGAGCGAGGCGGGTGGTGTGTACCTGGGACGCGCGCAGGGAAGTCAGGTGTGGGCGTCACCACTGTCTCAGTATGTCAGTGTATAAACTGATCCAAAGCATTAAACCAGAGTAACGGTGGCCTGTAGATGAAACCAAAAATGAAATATTAGAAATAACAAATGTAAAAATGTGAAGTTAAAAGAACTTGGAACCCATTTGGTTGCTGGGTAGGTGAAGCCCAATATGTGATGTCAGGATTCACCGTGGTACTCATTACCCTACGGCCAAACAAGCATTTTGAACAAGAATGCTGTCCCATCAGCGCTACTTGAAATGGTTCAGTCCGTCAGCTAATGAATCTTTCCTTAATGCATCTTTAAGTGCATTACTAGCCATCACAGGGCTATGTGAGATGTAATTCCCAGGTAGGAGAGCATCCACTCAGTGTTTATGGCCGTTATGGACACACATGCTCTTATATCTCACATATTCATCAGTTACTGTGATTTCTTGTTACATTAAGAACATCCAAGTAAATTCTGAGAATTCAATCCATACATCCATGAACATGAAAAAAGAAAGCTACCAAGTTTAAAATAGAAGTGTTTTTTAAATGTAATTTATACAAGCACTTCCACACCCATTATGTTGAGTTTGTTGTTTTGTTTGGAAGTTTTCTAGTACTCGTATTGCTGATTTTAAAGTTGATATTACCTTACTCATTTAAATGAGTCTGTTATCACTTTGGCTAGTCGTACAAGGGAGCCGCTTCATCCTCTACGCAGTTTTCGAGAGTTTTCTTCAAGACGGAAGCTGTGAAACTAAATTTTTCAGACATGTACCTTAAAAAATACCCTGAATCATATCTTTACCAAAGATTTTTTTTCAGGTTTACTCATTTGTGTGGTTATTTGAATGAAACAAAGCAGCGTGTCTAAAACTTGGCAGAACCATCTTCCACCACCACAGAGGAAATGTCCTCATTGTTACCCAGCAACAGTACAATCAATGACTTCCTGTGGGCTGTCATACTTCACTTCAGCGTGTAGGCGTGCTTCACGATGAGTCATAGCAGGAGAGCAGCAGCAAACACTCACACGTCCTGTACCTAGTAAGGTAACTGTAATATTTTAAAAGTGAATGTGTTTTTCTGGTCATCAGATGTACAGTGTTGGTGGCTCAGTGTATTGTCGGGTCGCACTGCAGGGCTTGGGGGAGTTGAATTCCGTCTCCATTCTGTATGGAGTTTGATTTCACTGGAGCATTTAAATGCAATAAGCTCAAGCAGGACTGAACAGCAGGAGCCCCCGCTGCTTTAGAGCCCAGGTGGTTAGTCATGGCATGGGAAACAAAATTAAATCACTATAAATATCACAGGGCTGAAATGTGACACGCATAATCTCCAAATCCGTGCTCTCTCTTTTCTGAAATGAGGACTGGGTTCATCCAAGGGTTATTCATCTGCTTGGGGTACCAGGATGCTGTAGGTTCTCGGTTCTGCACGCCGCTGCCATATGCAGACCATCAGGGCATCGACCGTGATGACGCAGGGCGGATGCAGGAGAAGCAGAGCTACCACAGGTTGAGCTCCCCCATGGTCGTCGGGACATGGTGCCCCCCCCCCCGGGTCCCTCACTCACGTCGCATGTGGCGTACGCGGTACCGCCGTCCCATTGTATCAGTTAGATCACTAACACAACTTTGTTGGTACTGACTGGTCCGGCAAGGCGGAGTGAGCGACCGCTAATCCGAGGCTGGAGATTCGCATAGAAAATGCCGATCAAAGAGCGACAGGCGAGTTTCATGCTAAAGAGAAGGCTAATGCTTGGTGCGGCTGCACCTAAAGGCTGGTTCAGATCCTTCACACATTATTCCGCTGTGGTACAAACCCAAACCAAACAGAGTTAACTTCACGAGACGCCAGAGAAGTTCAGCATTTCTGCTCAGAGTCGGTAACTGGTCGGCGCAACCCCCATACATAACAGCAGAGGATCATGGGAGCGTGCACTGGCGACCTGACAGCGGTCGGGAGGACCTCTCATTTAATGTAAATATCATGACATTGAACTGTTAAAAGGATTTAAAAAGCTGGAAACATGTCAGATGTAGTGTGTGTTAAAATGCTGATGATGTGCAGGGCCTTTAAATCCATCCATCCATCCATCCATTTCTCATAGGACATGAGGCAGGGGACCCTGGGGCTGCGATACAAATGAGAAAAAAAACGAGAAATGTTGTATTGTTTAGTGGTAAAGGTGGCTTTTCTTAGGACATGAAGAACATTGTGTGCCGCTAAATGACTTTTTCTGGGGTCGGCCCTGTACTCCATTGCAGTGTTTAAATGCTTCTCTCGGTTGGGGTCGTTGGGCGGCCTGGAGCCTGTCCTGGGCCTCATAGGGCACCAGGCTGAGGTAGATCCTAAACAGCGTGAAGCTCTGTCTTAAGGAGAATACACTGGGCAGGCCATGTTCCTGCACTTCTTACCTTGATTGTAATTCACATTACATAGACATTACTCTTATTCCAGGAGATCCTAATGTTTAATTAACATTTAAACTCGTCATGTTATGGAGCTGAACGTTTGTTGAAGTAATTCAGGGTAAGATCCTCGTCCAAGGTTTTTGTGCATGTGGGAAATGTGCTGTATGTGTGGGAAATGTGCTGTATGTGTGGGAAATGTGCTGTATGTGAAGCTAAAGGAGTCACGGGGCGCGGCAGTCCTGTTATATCACCTAACGGCTCTCGGCCAACATGGAGCGACACTGCGACCTTTCGGAGGCACGCTTTAGGCATTCTGAGCACTCGGCTCCCCAAGCCAAGCAGCCTGGTGCGCAGCTCCATCCGAGACACCAAAGCCGCACGGGGAAGCTGCTAGCGGAATGGAGTGGAGAGCTGTGAGGGCAGGCGTTTACAGAGACGGGGAACAGCTGCTCTGCCCGGGGTCTGTGTGGTCCGCATTCCCCGGCTAATTCTGCACCGCGCTGGGCTGACACACTGCTACCAACACAAAGCATTTTGGGCTGCTGCTATTATGGTTTGGTTGCTTAGCGATGGCTTTACCCTTCACCCCTTTGGATTTTTGAACTAAAGCAGTCCAAGTTGACCCTCCCAGTGAATGGGTGTAAGAGCAGGTCCTGGCCCGGCCTCCAACCAGCATGTCCTCATTCTTAAATGCTGCTTAACTGGCTGCCCCCACACTGGGTAAAACTGGTGCGTGCGTTATTACCCCAAAGACGATGAGAAAGCGCCTTCCACAAAGATTCTTAGATTTGGATTAACATGCGAGGTACTATTAGCAGGTAACAGTCTCTGGGTTGTACTTCTGCATCATCTGTAAAGCTTTGAACAAAGGTTTCCACTGGCTTAGTGCAGTGTAGGCTGACACATTGATCCTAAATGGCAGCCATTACAATTTCACAAAAAGCCTGTTGTGAATAAGCTGGCTAGCTGAAAGAGTGTACCTAAAAATAGACTTCTCAGTCCCGCCATACTAGGCACCTGGATGTCAGGGACAGTCTGACTGGGACCAGTTGGAGTTTGCCCCCCAGGCACGGTGTGCACGTTGGTTCATGGCACGTGACCGCATGGGATTGTCTGCGACTTCGGGGATGAGGAACTACCTCAAAAAACGAAATGGAGGGAGACACACCGTCGGACCCCGGATCCTCTCTTCTCTTCCATGTCAGCGCAGATGGAACGAGTCCGAAAGGGAGCATGGCGTGATGACCGTGGGGCAGACTGACGGATGCATCTCTGTATCTCCGTTTAACGGCTCCTGCATCTTTCAGGAGCGGCTAAGGTTACCGCTGGCCCCTGTCCTGGGCTGGCAGCGTGAAGCTAGGGATAATTGTTCCGGCCAGTGTAAGTACAAATTGCCCGGCCAGGGTCTTGAATAGACCTGCTGATGCGTGTCTGTGAGGTTCAGGTAGTGGACTGAAGCCAGCCTTGCCTTGGGGCAGCTTCCATCCCTCCCAAATAAACACTCTCTGTCTTGCCCTCACCTGCTAACTGAGATCACACCCTTTCCCTCCTTTCTACATTGAACACACGTGTATAAGAGCGCATAGAGAAACACACACGCCGAGAGCCGCCCACACGCGAAACCCGCCAGCTGTCACCCTGCGTGTTTCTCTCCCGTGTCACACGGAGGGGGCTGAAACGTACAAAGCGCGGCCCCAGCCCAAAAATCGGAATGTGGGACGGCTGGCTTTTTTTCTGTCCCGTCAGGGGATTTTCACAGGCCGCTCAGATGTGGTACAGTCCAGGATGACGCACCCACCCGTGACTGAGGTGCTGGGGAATGAGCACCCCCCCACCCCGGAATGGGTGGTCTTGGCCGCAGTCGTGTTTGTGTTCCTCCCTGTCTGGAAAGAGGACCACCCGTGCCCCCCCCCCCACTTCGAGTGCGGGGGGAGTTTATTCAGGGCTCGAGCCCTCACATAGCAGATGCGCTTCTCCGGGGCGTGAACACTGCCACGGGGCCATCGCATTGCATCATGCATCGCATCGTGACCTGTGCTGCACTGTAAGAGTGCATGGGCATGTGCATGCCTTGGTCCACACGTGTGTGGCATGTGTGTGCTCCCGTGCGTACGTGCGCAGGTACCCACACACCAGTGTGCGGCTCGCCGTGTGTTTGTCTGTGTTGGCCGCCATGTCTGGTGTCAGGTGAGGGTCTGTATGTCTGCTTCCTACATTGTAGTGAGATAATGGGCTGTAATTAAATATGAATAGTGCCAGATAAATGGTCAGTAGCTGCAGCAGGGGCAGAAACTGGATCCATCGGAGCCGGCTGGAATAATTAGCAGCCGATGAGAGATGATAGCGGTAGCGCTGGTGCAGTGTGTGGCGCTCTGCCTACCTGGGCTCCCAGGTAACCCTGCCTGGCACGCTGGCCTGTCAGCAGGCTCACACCGCGCTGCAGGTGGCCAGCCTCAGCTCCTGGGGATCCTGCGGAAAGATGGAGGAGGAGGAGGAGGAGGAGGAGGAAGGATAAGCGCTGACTCCTCCATCATTCGAGGGGAGTGGGAAGCCGGCCGATCGTCCTCCTCGTACCTCCTTGTGTCACGTTGGAAAATGGGGAGAAAAAAATGGCGGCGGTGACAGTCAGGGGGAAGCTCCGGCGGCAGACAGGAGGCCAGGAGGTGAGGGAGCAGCAGGTGGCAGGGAGATAAAGGCCGCATGCGAAGGCAGACGCAGACGGTCCAGAGTGCAGTGCAGACAGTTCGCAGTTAGATCCCGCTGTTTCGAATGCGCTTCGTACCATTAATTGCTGAATAACAGCATGAAAAAAAAACAACCAATTTCTGGCCTGGGACTCAACACTGCAGCCCCTTGGTTGCAGTTCCAGGTGGGTTTTTCAGCATCTCCCCCTCCAGGTTAGCAGCACAGTCCCTCCCCGCCGCCTCACGCAGCCCAGACGGAGTGACCGGTGACCTCCCTCCCCTCCTCCTGAGCGTCAGATCTTCACAGGACGCAGCGTGGATCAGAGCCCGTCGACACGCCACTGGGGGTCTCATTAGGCAGCGCGCGGCGTCTTCAAATCCACTCGACCCCCCCCCGGGAAACACATGCCTCTGTTCAGAGTAACCTGCGTGAACCATTTTAAATATTAATTAGACTGTCTAATTGATTTTGGAACCGTAATACCAAAACATAACCTTGGGTGTGAAGCATCTTCATTAAATGTGCCTGTAGGTTCTCTTCCAATAAAAAATATGACATGTAAAGTGAATTTTAAAGGAGTGCATCATTTGGAGCGGGACTATACCTTCAAACGTTTCCCTAAAGCATAATCATTCATGCTGCTTTTCTTTCTAGGCTGAGCTGATGCTGTGCAGAGCTTTTTAAAACTGATTTGTAGTGGATGTTTATTTCCAAACCAGGCTCACGTTCGCCGTTCTCAACGCCAGATTAAACCACGATGTTATTTCATTTCCCAGAACGACATCCAGAGGCTTTCTCTGGATCCGCACAGCAAATGCAATTAGATTCACGGAATCGCCAGAGCGTCCTGCTTCAATCAGGTGTAGGAGTGCAGCGGGTCAGCGTGGGGACAGGAGCGGCCGGCGCCGCGTCACCGCCAAGCTGTGGAACTGTATGTAAATCCCTCTTTTGGATATGATGTAACACAAGCATCGCTAAATCATCTGTGCTTTCATCCCTGATAAGTAGCGAGGGGAGGCACAGGGCCAGATTTCCCCAGATGGACATGGACCCCCACCCCCTCACCCCCCCCCCCACACCCCACC
>JAODUD010000026.1:15647174-15662152 GCA_026784285.1 Stomatorhinus walkeri
TGTTTCACCCCTACCCCCCCCCCCCCCTTGTATCAGCACATAAACTAATGGTAGGAACTGTGGTGAAGTAAAGCAATTTGCAAGTTACACACTGTGACTAAAATGTGAGATGCAGGGACGCGTCCAAGGCGGCACAGCATAAGCATGCACATTATGCCTGTTAGCATTCCCCCCACTTGCTCAGTGGTAAGATTAGCCCCCACCCCATGCTGTTATCGCAGATTAATGACTCTTTTCAGACCTCCCAAATTGTCACCCCCACTGAGCTGGATGCACCCCGAGTGTGCTCTGCCTTAAACTGTGTCTCTACTCACTACTGCCATGATCGTCTGTTAAACACCCCCCCCCCACCCCCCCCAGCCTGAGTCTCGCCTACTGAAGGCTTATTTGCTATTTACCCATTCATCATTTTTATCTTGCTATTATTTTACTGCTTCAGTCATCCGAACGGAATAATTTCTTATTGATATTTTACGGGAGCCAAGCCCCTCCCTCGACAATGGGGGGGGTGGGTGGGGGGTCCTGAAGCAGCAGTGCCCGTCGTCAGCCGCTGCCCCATTCCGACATGGAGCCAGGTGAGAGGCCCATTTCTCAGGAACCAATCAGTGAAGAGCGTAGTGCGCCTTCATGCATGCGTGCCGGCAAGCCAAGCACCGCTACTCATGCGTGAACTCGGGACCACAGAGGGAGATGACAGCAGGTCTGGATTAGCATGTGCACACAGATAAACACACACACACCCTTCTGTACCCTAACCCCCCTCCCAATCCAACTCAGTTATACTGTATGCATGGCCTGTACAAAAGCCTGGGACAGTGGGGACAGCAAATCTGTGATGCAGCCCTGCCTGGCAGCTGTACCCCTCCCTTCAGTGACGACTGGGGGAAACAGGCACAGAGACCAGTTAGCAAGTCGGGTTTCAAACCAGCTGATTATCAGCGACCGGCGAGGGAGGTGTGTGGGAAAGGGGGGCTTCAGGAGCAGCTTGGGGGCCCAGTCAGGATAGACATCTGCTGAGTAAATGTGCGTATTCAGGAACACATTTCAGGTAAAAACACAGTGTATTTGTAACCCGTAACACAATATTTGGTTAAAATCTCTAAGCATGAATGTGCATTTTTCCAAGACTGAGTGAGGAAGGTTAGCAGGATCTCACTGCGTAAGTCCATGAGCCACTTTATCTGCACAATAAGCACCGTGACATTTACATAGTAACATCCCAAAGCTTCGCTGACCGAAACGAAGACTGCTGTCATAACACGGAAAAGCCAGTGCATGCTCTTACGACATAAGCCAGTCCCAAAAACCCTAACTCGATAATCTCTTAATTACATTCGTTATGTAACTACAGCTTCAGAGGCGCATCGTCGTCATTTGGGTAGATCTCATGGAATGAAAAATCAAAAACAATCATATAACAGCAGACCTTTGGAGAGGGTAAAGGTTAAATACTGAATAGAGAAAGCCAGTGAAACAGCTGACTGCTATTTACCACCGCAGTAGGACACTGCTGGTGTATATCCTACACCCATAATAAATGGATCCAGGGACCGGAGCAGTAAATACCTGTCTCTGCAGAAACTGCTTTCTTTGGCCTGCTTGGTCTCCTCTCCCTGTCCTCTCCTCATATCCCCTCCTCTTTTCTCCTCTCCTCTCCCTGTCCTCTCCTCATCTCCCCTGCTCTTTTCTGCTCTCCTCTTCCTGTCCTCCCCTCATATCCCCTTCTCTTTTCTCCTCTCCTCTTCCTGTCTTCTCCTCATCTCCCCTCCTCTTTTCTGCTCTCCTCTTCCTGTCCTCCCCTCATATCCCCTCCTCTTTTCTCCTCTCCTCTTCCTGTCCTCTCCTCATATCCCCTCCTCTTTTCTCCTCTCCTCTCCCTGTCCTCTCCTCATCTCCCCTCCACTTTTCCCCTCTCCTCTCTTCCCTGTCCTCTCCTCATCTCCCCTCCTTTCTCCTCTCCTCATATCCCCTCCTCTTTTCTGCTCTCCTCCCCTCCTCTCCTCTCCCTTTCTAGTATCCACACACTTTTTTGCAAATCATCACAATCCCTTCATCTATCTTCCCATTCAGTCACTGCTGCAGAACCGAAGGCATCTCTGTAATGAGCTGCCTCATTTTTAATTCCTCTGCTCCTTCTACTGTTTGTTTTGATGGCTTTTTCACCTTCTTTCCGGAATCATTTACTAAACACAGCGGCGCCTTTGTGCGGCCAGAGGGAGCGCAGTACAGCGCTCGCCCGACGGGCACTGTCAATAGCGATGAGATATTAATTAGGCTGGGTTCCTTAAAAACAGACAGTTTGAATTAGGCGCTCACTTTCAAAAGGATTGTGTTAAAAAAAAAGGGCTGGAATTCAGACCCCAGTGGACTCATTAGTGTCCATGCACCACCGAAGATGAGGAGATACAAATTGTTTCTCCTGAATATTTAATCACCGAGTCGGACTTTTCTCCATTCAGCATCTCTATGGATTTTGGAAGCAGGTTCACACAGAGTGGAAAGACGTTCTTCACTGAAATGTTGTAAACACGAGTCCATACAGTATCACACACTGCAGGTATTGAAGCAAAAGCCACAATCATGTTTATCTCAGCAGCAAAATAGCTCTAAAAGTACAGGCACGGCGCAGCCTGGGAGGGGTCGCGCGTACTTCAGCGGTCGTCCAGCAAACCACAGGGCTACAAACCGCAGTGATGGGCTTAACCATTAGCAGGCCGTGACTCACACTTCTTAAAAGGGAATGCTGACTTCATGAGTGGTGAGCGTAAGGACACACTGCAACACCTGTAATCAGCCGCGTGGACCATGTGAGGTGGATGCATTAAAAACACCCATTTCATAAGGTGAGTTGGGATTAGGTCCCTCTCACCTTCCATCTGTGTCATCACTGGAAGCTAATTGGCTTATTTTGCCCCCCCTTGTTGGAGTTAGCACAGATACCTGGTTTGCTTTCAGTAGTGAACCTTAAAGGGTAAAGTGTACGGTTCTGTGTTTTGCTGTGCTATAGAGAGAGGAAGATTCTTTAAGCTTTGCTCCCTCCATGCTTGATGTGGCAAGCAGAATGTTTCTTTTTGTGGTTTTTCGCGTATTTGGGTCTCCTTTAAAGGTTCTCTCTCTGGAGCTCCCCCCACCTGCACTCATGGCCCACCTGAAACCACAGTTCAGACACATTTATTAGACCTGTCGCACGCACGCACGCACACACACACGTGTTTGTATTCATATCTTTGTGGAGACCGTCCATTCATTTCTATGGGAAAAAAACCATAGTTCCAACAATGACAACCATGAGTAACCAAACAAAATACAAGACTTTTGGCATTTTTAGTTTTTTGATTAGTCACAGATGTTTATAACATTGTTTCCCCTTGTGAAATAACAGTTTTTTTTTTATCACATCGTGGATTCATTTGTTCCCTAAAATGTAATATACATATAACACACACACACGTACTTACAAACAGCTGGGCTCTCTCTCCTAGCTGAACCAAGGAAGGCCAGGTCCCAGTAGGGGGTCGGGTATTGTATTGTGTGGAGGAATGAAAGTTCACTCCTCACCCCAGCTGTCCCAGTGTTTATTGATTAGTCAGTCCTACCCGGGGGCAGGGAAGAAAATGACAATAGACACCTGCCCTGCCCCCCTCCCCCCTCCCCCCCTAACCCATACTGACGGGGTCTCAATCTAAGGCTTCACTGAAACTCGTCAAGAGACCAGGAAAAGAATTTGTCAATTTGCTTGTTTAAGGGGTTTGTCGAGCTAAAAATAAAACAGTTGAGAGCACAGAGAAGCGGATGTGACCTTCTGCAGGAGCAACGGGAGCAGCGCTTGGCGGGAGGCTGGTAGTTTGCTTGCCGGTGGGTTCATCACGTCTGTGAAGACAGCTGCAACTGGAAGAAAAGGTATGCCTGGAAAGGGAAACGGGAGGCGAGATGCAGTGCCACCAGAGGTCATGAAGGCCAAACAGCTGCTGGTGGGAGAATTCCAGAGCAGGACACAGTTATCTTACCCTGAGAGAAGCAGCCTAATCAATACGCAAGGCGAGACTGGCTCAAGGAATGACAGCGGGCCGATTCTGCTTGACCAGTCATTGTTTATTCATGGTATTTATAAATATTAATCAACCATCCAATGAGTGAAGGACAGCAGGACTCCCAGGGATGTGTAGAAATGCTAATTTTGCACTAAATGTATACCAAAAAAAGAGAAGATAACTTAAGAGTAGCTCTACTTTTACTCTATAGTGAAACATAGCGTAGGCTGCACAAGGTAAACCCAAGTGGATGGATAGACAGGAACAACACAGCTAATCTGAGTTCTGTGCACACTTTGCAATCAAGGAGCATTTGCACAGGCGACTTTTGTTTGAGGTCCTTGTCAAACAGTGATAACAGAAGCGAAGAGGCTGTGGGTCTCGGCCTGCGTGCTTGGCAGGCTGATCCCCCAAGGCTGCGTTTGCCCTTTTCATTGAAGCCTCCCTAAGGCCTTCACAGTGGCCCTGACTAAGCACTTTCAGGCTAACCTGGGTATCTCTGAAATGTGTTTGCCCGTCCTGGAGAAAAGCCCTTGTACTGCTCCTCTCTCACGTCACCGCTGTCACAGCTTTGACTCGGGCATCTTTAAATTATGTAAAGTCATAATCCATCCATCCACACTGCCGGGAATTCTTTTTGGGCACCGAACCTACAACCAGCTGCTTATGGGCTCAGCTCCTAACCTGCCATCCCACATGCCCGTCCGGCTCTCAGCACCCCGGTGGTCCCACATCTCCTATGCAGTGGCTGCCTGCTGGTCCTTCTACTCCGCCTTTGTTGTGTGATTTTGCCAACGGATCCCAACCTGACTGGTTGCCTAGTCAGTCATGAACCAACACTACAGCTTCTCCCGATGTAAAAACCCAATTCAGGGCATGTCTGGGGTGTCTGGTCCTCCACTGCATACAGCAGGAACACACAGAGCATACACGAGGAAACCTACCTGACTTAGAATACATGACCAAGTAACCAGAACAAATAAGATCAGTAGAAAGAAAGAAGAAAGAATTTGACTACAGATTTATTGAGTATATTATTGGTATATCAATACACAGGTCATATCATACCAGTGTAACAGCAATATGAAGGCTTGTTAAATACAAAAATTAGCTTGTGTGCTGACAGGTATTACACAGTATTAAACAAATCGAAGAAACAAGAAAATCTATTAAGTAAATAGAGCCCAACTTGCTAAAACATCGAGTAATCCTGAGACACTTAATCCCGATTAGATTAGATTAAACTTCATTGTCCCCATGGGGCATAGTGCGTGGTGGCTGTATATAAAAATACATTACAGAACATCACAACATACAAAAAAGACAAAAAAATGACAACCATTTGAACATCGACAATCTGATTCTTTAGAGTCTGTGGAATAAAGGGCCATTTGCTCTATTGCATTTGACTTCACAATGCGGGTGAAGGTGTCGCTATAAAGTGCCGAGTGCTAAAGTGCCGGCATAGTTGTAGACGACTCGCGTTATCTTCTTCCTGGCGGCAGGGATTCGGATTCAGGGAAGGGGAGGTGTTGGGAGTCAGAAAGAATATTTTTCTATAATATTATTCTATAATAATCTTTATTTGTGTTGTGTAGTTTAATGCCACCTACATGCAACTTATTTCTTTATCATTATAGTTAATCAGTTGATTATAACACTACGTGATCAGTTAAAAATTACTAATGGTACGACTATTTAGAAACGGTATTATATACAATGCTTGATTTCAATGGCATATAAGACGAGACGAACATGGATATAATTAGACATCATCTGATTTTTTGTATAATTTCTTATTCTGAAAGTAACACATGATTGAAGTACTTGCGTCGACATAGATCAACTTATACTGTCACATGTCAGCTGATCAAGCGCGGCAAAAAGAAGGTAGTTCTGTTTTTTTAATAAAACTTGACTATGGGGAATTTCCCATCCACGTGTCAAAATACAGCACACAGAACGCCGGGTCAAAACAAACAATGCGATTGGCTTAGACCGCACAGTGCTCGCCCTATACTGTGAGAAATTCGATTCTCTTAAAGGCACACAACATAGTTATTGTTCTTATTCCAAAATGAAAAGCAAAATGTTATTTTCTTCACACAGATGATACACAACAACTTAAAATCCAAACAATAAATGAAATGAGTCATTTGAAAACTACCTCATTCAATATACTCGATGAGCCAAATTATGAAAATACAACACTGTAGGCCTATGTGTACTTGAATTCCTTCAAACTTTAATTCTTAATTCAATAAGCACAGAACAGTGTTTTTTAGGAATACAATCAACACGACGAACATTGAGTAAACTGTAAAATAAGGACTCAAAAATGCATAAAGTTTTTAAGAAAGTACTGGCACTTTAAGGACTCTATTTACTTTCTTTTGGTGTTTTTTTCTAAAGGGGGCGGTACACTGACGTTTCTGAAATAAGCGCGTAGCAGACGATCAGCATGAAAACTGTGGCGGAGGGTTAAGGAGAAGTTTTGCTTGTCAAGACAGAGAATCCATCAACTACGTCGGACCTCAACTGGCGGTGGGCACTTTACCATTGTTTCTACCGGCTTTTTAATGACATTATCTGCTCGTGCTTGGCTTGTTATCTTTATTAACAGGTTCTGTCATTTGTAAGCAAACTGTCGCAAAGTGTGATCAGCAAAAAGACTTGTAACCAAGTCAGTTACGTTACATAGCAAAATACGTCTTCGCTCATCTACTTCTTCTGAAGTCCGGCGCGTGTCGTCTAAGTATATATTTAAAACGTCTCCATCTGATTACATTATTATATCGTCGCCATGTGTTACTGAAGCGGGTGACCGATTGGTTATTAGGTACAATTTGACTACACGTGTTCAATGTATCGAATTATTACTCGCGGTTCGCCAGCAAAGACACGTGAAAAGTTGGAGTAGTCTGTTAGTCGGCTTTTGCTCTATACGCAGTGTACATTTTTTTAATTAACATTTGTGTAATATTCTCATCGACAAGGCATTTTAGCCAGGTAAAATTTAAGTCCCAAAGGTAGCCGCGGATCGTAACGAAAGTTGAGTAAATGTTTTTCTTACATTTAATTTATTTAAGGGCAGCATTTATTTTGTCAGCTGTTTGCGATTCAGGTGCGATCCGTTTCTCGTACATTTCGTTAACTATGACTGTTAAATTGTTATAATAGTTATGTGCCGTCTACTACTCTAGATTGATATATAGATGTATTGAGTTACAGTACCGTCCGCTACTCTAGATTGAATCGTTTGTTTTGTTTTGGTTTACAAGCACGCTTCCGGATGTTGCCGACAAGAAAATGATACATTGTTTAAAGCAAGAACAAAGGCTGTTTTAGACAAAATCAGCTGTCGCGTGTCAGTTGTAACAGTTTATCCGCCGCTTAAAATACTAGGAGGTGTTTTGCAGTGTTGCTGTGGTGCATTTAGCTACCGTTTAGTGTAATGCGATGAACTTTCTTGAACATGTCAGCGCAGACATTTACGTTATGTACTTGACCAACGGTAGATAATCTTGTATTTTCATATCACCGCTACTTACCGAGGAAGAAAAAGGGCCCGCAGTGTTTCCGCTTGGAATTGGGGCACAATAGTTAAAATACCGGCCGGGGCGACTCTCTTGGTGTTTCGACGTTAAACGAGGATGCGTTCAGATGGGAGGGCAGTTCGCTTCGAGAAGCCGAAGGACGGAAGACTGGCGGCGATTATGGAATATTAAAACTAATTCGAACAAGACTGTGGGTGTTATTTTATACAACTGCGCATGTTTGAAAATCCAAATAATAGCCCACAGTTAGTTAAAAACAAAGCTCCGATTAATTTAAATTGAATATTTTTATTGTTCGTCAAATGTTGCACAATGTTATTAATTTGTAATTGTAGATGAATGTTCCTTTCCTTGCTAACTTTTGGCCTTAAAGCACCGCGTAGCTTTACAACCATTAGGGTATTTTGTTAAAGGCTATGGGGATCTAAGGATTTACATGTCATTAAATATATTTTAATTATCTGATGACTGTTCCGTCGTTGCCCATCTGAACGCTTTCAAGCGTTAGCCTGTATCTCTCGATCTTTGTTACTCTTACTCCTCTCTTACTGTCAGAAGAAAGATTAATCGATTTACCCGAAGGATTAACTCCATGATTAAATACTGTAACACTAGGCCTAATCAAATGCATGACCACATAAAAACGGATCTTACAAAACATAACGATTTTATTAAAATCATATAAAAGCATGTCAGAGTTTCCACTCGCATAAGAAATATTAAATATAAGTGTTTTTGTTGCGTTTAAAAGGGAAAAGCCGATTTATTTTTTCGCGAATTGCCGGACGCAAACATACCCCATTCTGTAGAAGCGGTCTCGCAGTGTAGTCGAGCTTGGCTCACAGCAAATATTCACGAAAAACTACCGCCCTCTACCAGGGCGAATGTAAAACGGAGGGGTGTTTTTCCCCGCGCATCAGAAACTATCGAATAGCCTCGGACTGTACCGTCACCGATCGACCCAAAATAACCCGTAGGATTCCATCTATTTGAATGGGTGAACGAAACAGAATAGTTTACGCCTGTTTCGGACAGTGTTGGTTGGAGCGACTAAGCCGCGGTCACCCTGAAGTAGTAAGAATGTAAACATCCTTTTTGCTCGTGTTATAAGTTGGCAAACACAGGGAAACGGCTCGAACCCCTCGTAATTAGGAAGTGTTCTGTAGTATGTTGTGCTAGTTGGGTGTTGGGGGCGGTCATCTTTGGGCATGCTGGGGTATGACAATGATGCAACCGAGCTCTTCAGTTGAGTGAGTCAGGGAGAAGCCCTTCAGCCGTCTCTCCTGGGTCCTAAGCAAACATGTTTCCACAGGAATGCCTTACCGCTGTAATGCACAGAGATTGACAGAGATAATGTCTATTGAAGAGTACGTTTGCTTGCAAACCCTGCGGTGTCACTCTCACCTACACTTAAGGAATTAATTTAATTTAAGTTTCATCCTTTGGGGGAAATATTTGTTCTCCTTACACTCAGTATACCTACTGGTTTGCATTTGACAGACAGTGGCAAGGTGCTTAAGGAGAGAGGGCAAATACTTATGCGGGATGATGCTGTCGCATCTTTGAAAATGGTACTTAAGGGTGCACACATAAAGGGGTGTGTTTATTACTAGACTTGGTAGTGAAACACACCCATTCCTGGGCTTTGGAGGGGCATCCCGCGGTGGGTCGGGTTAAGCCGGTGTCCGGGGCTCCGCACGGCAGCCACCAGGACATCACGTCCATCCCGTCCTGGCAAGACTGTGCCAGAGTGTGAACGGCCACACAGACACGCGATCAGTTAAGTGCTGCTCCAGTTCGCGTATCTAACCTTACTGGGTTGCAGCGGGTGAGTTTGAATGGTTACTAGGTAAAGTGGCACATGGTGTAGTAGGAGTCTTGTGAAAAGTACAGAAAGGGTTTGTCTGACAAATGATAGCGGAGAGCTTTGATTAAAAAAAAAAAAAATCACTGAGTGTGTGTAACCTGCGTTAGTGGCAGGGTACAGTACGTAAATAAATGAGCCTGTTGTGAGGGTTAACCTTCTAAGCCACTTCCTCTCCGGTGCAGCGCGGAGGCTCCCTTTGCCCTGCCTGCTTTGCCCCCGGCGCTGCTTTTCTACCTGTGCCGTCGCCGGCCGGTGTTGGGATGCGGTGTGGTTTTGGCAGGACCGAGCTACCGGGCGTTCATACCCCCCCAGGGTGGTCCTAGGCGTCAACAAGCTGCTTTGGCCGGCACATGCAGTGGGAGAGTGAGGGAATGAGAAGGTGGGGAGGATATGAGAGAGAGAGAGAGAGAGAGAGAGAGATTGAGTGAGCGAGCGAGCGAGCGAGCGAGCTGCAGCTGAAGCGTGTCGCGGGCTGGTGCGCCAGAGGGAGCTGTGCTCTGGTTCCGCTGTCACCACTCTGCCTCCTGGCTGTCTGCAGTGGGAGCCCGTGCTGCTGTCTCCAGGCTCGGGGGCCAGCAGCCACCCAGAGCTGGGGGCTGCACTGAGCACCTATACTGACATGGAGGCTTTTCACGGAAGGGAGGCCCCTCTTTCATGGGGGTTACAGATGGGTCACCGAGCAGCATGGCCTTGGCTGACTGATGCTCACAGGTTATTCCATCATGTTCTAATGATGGATTACGGGATCCCTCATTGATATGAGCCTGACTCCACGGTGGAATCACCCTGTGGGTCACTGTATTGCACATTGCACATCCAGATCTCTTTGGGGTAGGGGGTAGGGGGTGGGGGGGGGGGGTCGGGGGCATTGTGTCAGCTGGCAATTAAGACAAAGAATGGGGCTGGAGGATGGAAAAAGAGGCTCTTGTTAGAGCTGACACGTTAGCAGGTGTGATGGGACTGTGGCTTCAGCTATAGGGATTGTGTGTGTGGTGTATGGGGAGGTGGGTAGCCATCACTGTTCTATTCTCTACTCGGGGGCACGGTTGTGTCCATGCTCAGGTGCACTAGAGATTTTGTCAGCCCCTGCACTGGGCAGGCGAGACGGTCAGACCCTCAGCCGGACGGCTGCTTGCATTATTAAAAGGTAAACATAAGATTTTCGGGAGCGGGGGTGTGGCTCTCCCCGCTTCCCATTTTCTGCAGCGTGCTGCCGCGGCAGCGCTCCCACCCCTGAGGTGAGCCCGTGCGCGGCCATCTGCCCTCTAGGACCTGCCAACAGGTCGTCTGAGCGAGCGGGCATTTCGGTCCCGACCCGCACAGGCGAGAGGCCACTCCGTGCCTTCAGGAGCCTCCTCTTATTACGGCCGGAGGATCCTTGTGAGTCGCAGTCGTCGGCGCCGCTAGAAGGCTGCTGACCAGCCCTGGAGACACGGCCGCCATTAAGGGAGAGCTTCTCTCTGGCGGACGCGTTTCGACTTCGTGTGGCAGGCTGGTGCGTGTAGACGCAGCTCGGAGCAGAGCGAGCCGCCGGTGAACAGGGCGCCCTCCCTCCCCCTCCCCCCACCCCGGGTATCTGGGGCAGCAGTGTGGATTAGTCACTCTGACAGGCTCCACCATCTGTCTAAACGGGAGCGGGTCCTGGTGTCCAAGACCGCCAGGCTGCATTTAACCCCCATTCCTCAGCAACCGCCGGAAAGCACGGGCCTCGGCTGCGGCCGATCCACCAAGTCGGGGGGGATGGAACCATGAGATTTTGCCTGAGGATGTTGTTCTGAATGATTCGATACTGACAGTCATCCGCACCTCCCGCTGCTTGCTTCCTGAGTCGGGTCAGGTCTGGTGCTTGACTCATTTGTCCAGTGAGTTCACATGAGGTACTAGAATATGAGGCCTTTCGGGGGAAAGAGCCAGACTGTTTGTAGCCTTTTTCGAATAACCCTTGTCCTACAGTCATGGTCACCACTGTTTCCATAACATAACCCCCCCCCCCCCACGGTGCACTGGGCCAGACTACGTGATTCCTGATTCACATCTGTAGGAGTGTGCTTCTGGCGCAAAGAGAAGCCATGTAATCATTCTGAACAAAAGACCAAGAACGCCATTCTCAATTACTTTTTTGTAATCTATCAAAAATTGTGAATGAATAATTCAGGAAATCCTTCCCTCTCGCAGTCGTCTCAGTTGCTTAGAATGGAGGCGCTGACAGCTTTGTAATGTTTAAACGCAGTTCCATTTTCAGCCTTAATCCCTTCAGTGTTGGACCCTAATCCCTCCACCTTGGTTCTCTGTCAACACAAATTGCCCGATGGCCGCTTTTCGATAGGTTATGTGGCCTAACGGATTGGGGCAGGATCCCTGTTGCGGGGTGGGGTGGGGGGGGGGGGACGACGACATGGGCCAAACCGCTGGTGAGCTTGGGAGTGAGAGGGGGCGCAAAGCGGGGGCTTTCCTCACAGGGCACCACCGGCAGGTGGGGAAGCACGGTGTGGTTTAGGAGGCTGACTGAGCGCTTTTTTTCTGGCCTGCTTGGCTTTTTGCCCTCAGAGGGGAGCCGTCTAAGCGGGCCTCCCAAGAGGCCTGCCAAACGTTCCTCGGCGAGCTGTCCGCGCTCCGCTCGCTCGCTGGCAGCAGGCCTGCCGCCGCTGCCACGCCCTTTGGGGTCAGGATCACTTCCTGATCTGCATACGGGTCATTTGGAATTGTAGGGGAATCTCTTATTTCTTGTTTTCGTTTTCGATGCTGGGGGGGGGGGGGCATTGGAGTGTTGTTATTGTGTCTGAAAGAACATGTCAGACTGTGTCTAAAAGGGCACACAGCTTCAGACTTTGTATTGATGCGTTTCTCGTCGTTCCTCTCCGCCCCCCCAGGCTGACTATCGCTGAGGCCCCACATGGACGATGACGATGACGATGTGTTCCACACGGACCCGCTCACCTATCAGCCCCCGTTCAGGGATATAAAGTGTGAGAATCGGGGCACGCAGACGCCTGGCCCAGCCCTGGTGCAGGGCCTCAACATGCTGCCCTGTGGCGTGGGACACGAGCCACGCAGACTCTTCTACGGTAAGGAGGGGGGGCGCCGGTGCGCACGGCCCTGCGTGGGTCAGCGCTCATACCCACCCCCAAACTTCAGGTAGCTACAGAACCAATACCGTGCTGAGAGGGAACTACGCTAAAGCTCTTAGTCCATGAAGCATTCTGCTGTAGGCCCCCATGACCATAAAAACAAGTGCTTATGTAACCCTTTTCCAGCATGAGGGAAACGCCCCCTGGTGTTCTGGGAAGGAAAGTGTTCCAGAAGAGAGCAGGTTCAACCGCAGATGTCATGCTCTTTAAAATGACTCTGATTTCATGCTTTTTTTGCACCTTCTTCCTCGTTCATCACCTTGCTCCCGAAAACTGAGCAGGGCTCTATTATTCGAGCGTCAACAGCCCCCGTCAGATCTAATACAACCGGTTTGGTTTTTTTTTTTTTTTTTTTTTTTTTTTTTCTTCTGTGACGTACAGATGCAGAGAGTAAACACTGCGGGCACAGCATGTGGACACCCTGTTACCCAGCATGCCGAGGTGCGGGGGTCCACGTCGTACCCCTGTGCCAGTCTGGTACCTATTCGGGGTGAGGAGTGCGCCACAAGATGTTCTGAACACATCTCCACCTCTTCCCCCAAGCAGGTAGTGCAGGCTTGCGGCTGCATTTCCCGGCACTTTCGGCGCCCGGGGGGCACCCGCCGCGAGAGGAACGGCAGCCCGACGAGCGCCCACAGCCGAGCGCCGAGGTCCGGATCGGCCAGAAGCTTCAGATGATTGGAGACCAGTTTCACCAAGACCAACTCCAGTTGGTAAGGAGCAAGACCCCCGAATGCTGGGGCAGAGCTTGATATAGGAGCGGACGGGGGGAGCTGTGCCTGGGCAAGTACCGTGGGCCTCGGCAGGCGGCGATGCGCCGCTGCACGGCGCGGTCAGGGGCGCAGTTCGGGCATGTCTGCAGCATGTCAGTCACTCACACATGCTGCGTGTTAGACTCTCACGGCCCGCAGGATTGTGGAGGCGTTCTGTGAATCAGTCTGTATGCTTGGCAAGCGGACGGCCTCTGGGCGAAAAGTTACTGCAAGGACACGTGTGTGTGTGTGTGTGTGTGTTTTTTTTTTTAAGAGAAAAAGAAAGGGAAGAACATGCAGAGGCTTAAAGGGAAAGCAGAAGTGGCCAAACGAGATAAACATGTTGTAACCCAAAGCCTGGTGTGTGAGTGAGTGCGGTTGGGGAGTCTCCAGCGTGTCCTGCCAGCTGCTGGAGGGGCCTCGACGGAGACACCCAAATAAGAGGGCCGGGACGCTGTGGGGTTAGGGGGGGGTGTGGCCTGCCATCCCTGCGGGGAGCTGGAGCGGCTCGCTGTGGGGCGGGGAGGGAGACTCTCACACCCAAACTCCCCTGACGGTCCAGAGACCGTCTCGTGGTTCTCAGCAAACAAACCCCCCCCCCCCACCTCAATATTTCTCCCTCGCAACCAGCCAGAAATAGGCCTCCTAAAAATATTTAGTGGGTCATACAAGCCGTTTTCTGGTGCCTATTTTGGGCAGCGAATCTGCTGCTCCGATCTGCTGAGCGGCTGCTGTTCTGGGACCCCCGCTGCCTCGGGTTCGATTACCAGGGAGCACTTTTGGGAGGCCTCCTGACCCAGGGAGGGGGCGGCGGGGAGGGGGATCTGTGTTTATCGATCCTGCACATACAGCCTCAGGCTCGTTGGCCTGACGTGACATGCTGCACTGACCCGGAGCCATAGGGGTGTTTCCCAGACTCGAGACGGGTCCATCCTGATGGGAAGGCCGGGGGTCGATAAGGACATCCACGTGGATGGCTGTCCTCAGTTGTGGTTCCACACCCCCTCCAGACAGCGAATACCATCTTATACTCGCTTTGCGATCATTGTCTCCCATATTGTTGCTGGCAAGGTGCTGTGCACGGCTGCCTGTGGACAGTGGGCCCTTACGAGGCCCCAGCAGGACAGCAGCCGGCCGGCGGGGGCCACGGCACGGGGACCTTGTCTTCTCATCCCTGTGGTTTCCGGCAGTACGGTGCCCCCCCTCCCGTATTGCTGAGGGGATCCTGAGAGGAGTTGTTCCTGGTCGCTGCTGGGGGGAGAATCCCCTGCCGTGGTGTGGCCCTGACCTCCTCCATAACTGTGAAGCCTGCCCCCCCCCCCCCGCCATGTTAGTGGGAGTTTGTCTGTCCTGGAGAAGAGATCAGCAGAGGTTTGGTGTGGGCTTATAGGAACTCACACTGTCTCAGTTCAGACAAGAGTGCTGGGGTGACAGAGTGGGGGTGTGGGGGGGGGAGCTGCAATGGGACATCAGCCGCAATGTGCAGGGAGGAAGAGCTCAGAATGAGTGGAGTCAGGTTACAGTTTATCAGGGCATGAAACATAACCCCCCCCCCCACGGTGCTTTAGCTGGGAGCCTGCAGGTGCTGAAAGCTGGCCGGGTAGCTCACGCGTCGGCCGACTGCGGTTTCAGACCCAGAGTGA
>JAODUD010000026.1:15738957-15757896 GCA_026784285.1 Stomatorhinus walkeri
GCGGGGGGACTGAAATGGCCACCACTGGTTATGATGAAGAAAATTTGTTAAAAAGTTAAAAACTGTGGGTAGCCCAATGACTTGCACGTCTCAGTGGGGGGGTCGAATCCTGCCTCTGCTATGAGTGAGAGGGTTTGCATGGTACTTTGTGTTATACCAGTTCCATTCCACAATGCAAAGGCATATAGTTGGTTTAGCTAAAGCCAGGCATCGCGCCCAAGGGTCCCCCAGCCTCGTGCCCTGTGTTGTTGGGAATATGCTCCAGATCCCGTGCCCCTGACCCGGGCAAGCGGCAATATACATACAGATGTAACTATGGTAAAAATATTTTATTTACATAAATGAAATGCAGAGAAATGATCATAAAATCAATATTAATAAATAAAAAGAATAAAATTACAGGAAAACTACAATGGAAATTACTGTAGACAATGTAATACACAGAAACACAAGTAAAAGTTAAAAATAATTATATATTTTTAGAAATAGGACTAAATGGCAATATAAAGTGAATTTCAAAATGCTTCACGAAAAATATAATAAGAAAACAAACAGCTCAATCCACTGGCTTCTGGAAATCACCAGTCCAGCTTCATATCAGCTTTACTCCACAGATATCTGCCACCCCTCCTCAGAAACATCTTCTCGTCGAAGCCGCTGAACTGAATGGCATTCTCCACGCCCACGTCAAGGATGGACCTCGACGGATCCTTCCGTCCCTCTCTGCAATCGAGAAAGCGCATCTAGATGGCAAAAGAACATTAAGATAAGTTAGGATATACAGTTAAGATAACTTAATATAACAGTACTCTGTCACTGTCACATTTATTCATTACCAGTAAATTGCTGTTATCGGTATAGGACGAGCAGTATAAATGAATGAGAGGAAAAAATTAAACACCCGATGAGGTGAGCGAATTTTGTGAAACTCAACGGCAGCACTGATCATGCAGAAACAATGCGCTTTACTTTATTACTTATTATAAATGACTTAACGCCACTGTCAAGAAACACGTAACCATAAAACACAGTTGAAGTTTTCCTGTCATACCGATTTAAAGTAAAGCAGTTTGTATAAGAGTTAAATCAAGGCCATATGGTCAAATACAGATTACAATGGCTGTTTCAGATGAAATGAGATTAGGCGATAAGGAAGTAAGTATGGACTTAAAATTTCTTCCATCATATAATTCTAGAACAGTGTTTTAACAGGGTTTTTTCATAAACATCTGGCAGTCAGAACAGTCGCTATATATTCATGATAAATTACGTGGTGTCTATGTGAATCAGGATAAATGCTGACGTGTGGTCAAGGTGAACGAAAACGATTTTTAATTTAAAGTGGTATGAAATTAAGTCACGTACGAGCTTGTTATGTACGCCTGTCTAACGTTCAGGATATAAAGGAGGTCACCATTTGCAAATGCCAAGATGATTAAAATGTATAACAGGCTGTTTCCAAAAGCTAAAGTTGAAAAAAAGTATAAAATTGCTTACATATTCATCCAAGATAAGGTATGAGTCTTTCATCTGGGAAAACAAAAAATAAGATATACTATTAGTTCAACAATGCTTGGCATATCTATTTTTAATTTAATCTCACAAAGATAAATTGTCAAAATTCATGCAGTACAGATGCTGTCATGTAGAATCATTTTAATTACAGATCTATGTATTTCTGTTGCTCATTATTTATGTTGCTAACGTTACATTGTTTCTGTTAGTCACTATATTACTATGTGCAGTTGCTGTGTGCGTTGCTATGGCGTTAGCACTCTACCTTCTGATTGGATTCTGGAACCAGACACTGGATGTTGCTGTGCCGGTCCTGAAATTCTTTAAATTGTTCATCGCTGATGACAAACTTCTCTGCGTCCCTGAGGGCACTCTCCCCAATGTTCTCTCCCTCGATCAGCAGACACTGAAATATCTATGTTACAAAACGTGCACAAGCAAACATGAGGTCACTAGGATCTAGCTCCAACACATTTCGCTTTAATAAGTCACCATACCTGAATTATCCATTCTATGGAATTAATAAATTTAGCTTTAGCTTAATATAATATGACACAAACATCCATCCATCCATCCATCCATTTTCTATACCCACTTATCCTGCTGGGTTGCAGGGCATCCGGAGCCTATCCTGGAAGTAATGGGCACAAGGCAGGGAACAACCCTGGGCAATTCAGTAACTCCAATCAGCCTCAGCATGTCTTTGGACTGTCGGGGGAAACCCCACGACGACACAGGGAGAACATGCAAACTCCACACACGTGACCCAGGCAGAGACTCGAACCCAGGTCCCAGAGGTGTGAGGCAACAGTGCTAACTACTGCACCACCAGGCCACCCCCACAACACGAACAATGAAATGAATCATTCAGTAGACGACTGGATACTCAAATGCCTCAAAGATAAAATTACTGATTGGCTGTCATATCCCAGAGAGGAGGTCCGCGTACCTTCCAGCGAATGGGGTTCAGCTCCATTATCTGGTCTCTCATGTCCTCGTCCACGTTGTAGCTGCAGATGACGGAGTTGATCTTGAACGCCACCTTGTACTGACGGCACCAGTCACGCACCTGTTTCAGGTTCTCCACGTGACCTTTACGACCCTGGGTGCGGCCGATCTGAACGTTAGTGTCCTCGTTGAAGCTGTCGCAAGAGACGGCTAAGATGTCCAGGTATTCACCTGTCACATGGGAAAAGGGCACTTTTACCTTCTGATTAATAAAGATGAATTCGCTCAAAGCCAATAACAATTGGGGTATAAGTTAACTCTGCCCTAAACCTGCAGGTTCACATTTGTCTTTTTCCTCCACCTGCATGCCTGACTTTGTAATTGTACTTGTCAGCCAAAGATGAAGCCATCATTATCTTGGCTCTGACGTGCAGGTACTACAACAAAAATGTGACCTGCTTAGGGGTGTGCACAGGGATAGAGTTTAGATCCACTGCTCTAGAAATACAAGGGGAGATATGAATAACTAATCCTGTCATCAAATGTCCTCAATCATTTTGAGGTTGAAGTCAGTTCAACACAGCGGGGTGGCTTCTGTTGTAATGTGACATGTTACCTGAATAAATGTCTTACACGTGTATTCTTGCAAGTCTGGATATTTCTTCAAGTTGCTTAGCAGCTAATTAATTCTTGCACACTATGACAACCTACCACCTGCAGTTCATATGTGGCACTGCAGCTCAATTTTAAATAAAAAGAAGCTGAGTATCCGCACGAGTGAAACAGACATAGCGTAGCTTACCGTACTTCTGAAACCACCTCTCTCTGATCATGCTTCCATTGCTGACTATGCTGACACTTGGAAGCTGAAGATCCTGTTTGCAGTACTGGACCAGTTTTCCGAGAAAGTCGCCTCTCTCATGTATGAAGGGTTCCCCACCAGAAAAGTTAATCTTTTCCATCCCTGTAAAAAAAGACACAAAGCAGAGTTTATTGGCATCTATCTATCTATCTATCTATCTATCTATCTCTATAATATATCAACTAGAAAAAAGCTTCCAGTTTTGAAACCATAGCTGGTCTTTAATTAGAATCACAGGTACTGAGATTTCTCAGAACTCACCTGCTTCTTTCAGCGAGCGCAATCCTCTCTTTGCTTCTTCGAGAGGCAGCACGAAAGACGTTTTTGCGGTATGAAAGCAAAACCCGCATTTATAGTTGCACCGCCGTGTGAAATGGTAGTTGACGCTGCTGGGAGTCGGTGCGTTTGGATTATTGCTTTTACTAAGTTTTCTGTTGCTATCCCCCTCTCCTTTCTGCACATCCCCTTTTCCGGGACCCCGCACATTTAGAAAAATAAACCTCATCCAGGTGCGCGCCCACCCCACCACATCACTGAAGATGTGAAAGTGGCTGACAGACTTGCACACCCGTAAAAAGAAATGCAAGAGATTGACTATGGCTGAGGGAAACATTATTCCGGTTTCTTCTCTGGTCTCGTTTAAACACGAGAGGATTTATTTATACTATCAGCCGCATCTCGGTCACATGGGTGTCAGACTTACGTTGCAAAAGATGGCAAGCAAATTCATCCTTCAAAATACAGAAAACGAAACATGGGAGGGTCACGTGCCTGACAATTCTTAGTCACAAATATTTTAGATTAAACTGCAGAGCGTGTTGTATCTGCACATTTAGCCTACATGTAATAATCACATATTACAATGCATGCATGCGATTCAAAATAGTGACTTTTTATTCTTCCATAAGTGGAAAAGCACAACTTCTTGTTTTGGGTGCCCTGCGAAAGAACTTTCGTTTTCGTGTAAACAGTGTTTGCTTTCGGTTTCCCGCCGAAAGCGACCCGTAAGTTTCGGTTCACTACAGTGTGTTTTATAATCAGCTTGCGGGTGAAACTTCGTCGTGATCGTGATCTCCATCGCGGGACATTCTGGTGTAAATATGAGCAGACGTGTGCTCGGCTGTCTGGGCCAGTGCTCCTCTCGGATCTTCGCCATCGAGACGGACCCGACAGTCGATCCCGTGTATTTTTCTCTTATTAAAAACCCACCGACAGACGCAGAGATGCCGGCGTTTCAGGAAATATTCGGGAGAGAAAAAAGCTACTCTTTCCAGGTCTGTGTCGAAGACAGGATCCAAAGAGCTCTTCTCCACGACGACCTTCGGCACCAGTTAGTTTCGGGGTTTGGAGGAGATGTCAAAGTGTTTGAAATGTCCTCCTTTCGTCCTAATGTGCAAAACTCTCTGGTCAAGGGTTTTTTCGTGAATGGCGTGTGTGGTACGCCGAAGACGGAACAAACTCTCAGCAAATTGCTGCAAAGCAACCGACTGGCTGTGTACACCTACGTCCTCGGGGACGGAGTCGGCAGGTGGTGCCAGGAGCCGCTGCGTCCCGCAAAGGATGGCGCTGCGGCTGACAGCTACGGCGTGGTACCAGTCCCCAGTCCAGACCATCACCCATCAGCGCTGGATATTATAAACTCCAGCGTCTTCTACAGCTTCCTAGAAGCCCACAAAGTTATGGCCGAGGTAGGGTGAGAAAATCAGCTTTCCTAACGCGTCTGGATTCATTGCACTTGTTTGGTTTGTTTAAGCCTCTTTGCTGTAAATCGGTCATGGGTGTATTCTCCAATAGGGAGGCCTTTGATGGTTTAGAGTCGTTTTATGTTAGTCAGGGACGGCTAAGCTTCATTTGGGACCCCCCCCCCGAAAAGTACATTGATGGTAGTTGCACTTTCCTTTTCGCAGGTAATTAGGGGTCCCAAGGCAACTGTTTGTTTTGCCTATAGTTAGAACAGGTTACAGTGTCGTTTATGTTTCATGAAAGACTTGGTTTCCGTTTCTTAATCGTGCATATTTAAGATGTCTTCTCGCTTACCTGACTGATCGAACTAGTTTCTCTTTATATTATGGACATGCGTGAGACTTGCATTTTTCTGGTAACAAGATTGTCCTGTTTGCCTTTAGATAAATAGTAGACTAATGTGCCCATTTAAATACACTCATCCATAACATTCATTTCATTCCTCTTTTTAATTCCCTGTTAGTGCGCTCACGTTATTACGGAAGCGAAGCATGTGCTGGAGCGTGTGGATCAGACATTGCCGACGAGTAGAACTGACCGCTTCCCAGTGATTGTCATTGAAGGACTGGATGCAACAGGTTTACTGCTCACATACCGCAAATACACAATTAACCGATATTAGTGTAAATGTGATATTTGACTGAAAAAGTCATTGCGCGATACACCAAAGCTCAAACTATATTAGTAATAATGTCGTACACTTATAATGAGTGGATATTATAGGCCTGTTTGTAATATTCGGCTTAGGCTATTTATTTATATGGGTTTGGAAGACAGGTAGGTCGATGGTTTGCGCGCTGTATAATTTAATAAATTGCCAAACCCCTCCACTTGTTCAGGGAAAACCACTTTGACAGAGTCCCTGAAACAGTCCCTCGGGGGCGTCCTGCTGCGTTCCCCCCCGCCCTGCCTCAGCCCGTGGAGAGCCTGCTTCGACGCCAAACCCGCCCTGTTACGACGGGCGTTTTACGCCCTGGGGAATTACGTCACCGCCGCCCACATCTCCGCGGAGTCAGCTCGGGCTCCGGTTATTGTCGACAGGTGCGCCCATGCATCTCGTTTCTAGTGTCGTAGATACGATGTTCGTTTAACTACAATAAACGATCCCTAGAGACCCAGTCTACGGCACAGTGTTAACTTGATAACTGGTTTAATTTTTAATGATACCTTTATCAGCCTTTGGTAAACAGGAATTACTCGATTTCACATTGGGTGATTTATGCAGAAGTGGGAGACTTTTTGGTAAATGATTTTAACAGAATAGTTAGAGTTTTTGTCTGGCTTTTGGGGTCTATTTCATGCATGTTCCACCCAGAGGGTCAGAGTACCTGGAGTGTGCCTGGGAAGGTGGGGGAGCAAGGCTGGGGGGGCACCCTGAACAGGATGCCAGTCCATCACAGGGCACCTGGGACAGGATTTTCTCACTTGTAATTACATCAGGGGCTCTTGGTTTTTGTCACGTTCCTTCTTTTCAAATAGATTCGATTCAGTTCAGTTAGATTAATTTTTTTTGTCATTTGGACAATGTGCAGACGCATGCAAACAAAAGAAGAGTTGCAGCTACACCAGAACATGCAGACGTGTGAGGCGCAAAGGAACATGGGAGGTGGATGGAAGGGAATATACATAGATTAGACATAAATCACATAAATTATACATAGCCTACATAAATTATACATAGATAGAATACAGATATACATATCTGTACATGCTAATATCAAGACTCCATAGAGAGTAACTACATTTTAAGTGTAGCTAAATTTTGTCTTTCTATTAGGATTTTTGCTGCTTAATACAATCAACTGATAAACTGTTCAGTGCTTGTTAATTGCTGTATTAATAACATGAACTGAAGCCTGTCGTACCCACATTCCTGATGTGTCAGGTACTGGCACAGCACGGCGGCCTACGGCATTGGCACAGCTGTCAGTGGCAAGGTCGGCAATCTGCCTCCCAGGGGGTCTGAGGTGTACCGCTGGCCAGGCGACCTGCTGCGGCCCGACCTGGTCCTGCTGCTGACCGTCAGCCCTGAGGAGCGACTGAGGAGGCTCAGGGGGAGGGGCGGGGAGAAGACCCGCGAGGAGGTGCAGCTGGAGGCCAACCAGCTGTTCCGCAGCAAGTGAGTGAGAATAGAGCGCCGCCCTGCTGGAAAAATGGGGCAGCGCGTTTCATAGCTCTGCTGCTGCTACTTTCATCAGGAAAAAAGACACATATTCTTATGAATTAAAAGAAAAAAAAGCCGTGTACATTGCTCTAGCAAAATGTAACAGCTAAATGCAATAAATAGATAAATAAATACACAGTTCCTGCTCATCCTGAATCAGTGCAGCTAAATTGAGGAAGGTTTTAGCACTGCAGGTTACCTGTGGATTAACATTTTAGCTGTTACTGCTTCTGGCTTTAGTCACACCAGCTGCACATTTGTGTTAGAGGATTCAGCGGAAGCACCAAGCTGGTAATTATTACCAGAGGTGGAAAATTCAGGTCCGGAAAGTACAAATCCAGACCAAGACGTTGTTTCAACCAACCACTTGAGTAAAAAGAATAAATTCACAGAACTGAGTGGCTGAAACAACGTCTTGGTCTGGATTTGTACTTTCCGGACCTGAACCTTCTGCCTCTGATTATTACTGCCTCCCAGAGCAGTTTTGTGGTATTTCACTGTTGAGAAGTACGTTGACATTAGCAGCCCTTATATCTCCTTTATAAGGGTTCAGTGTTGGTTATATTATGGTTTTTACTGTAATGCATTTAAAAATTGTTGATAGCATTTTGTGCTAAACTGTGTCTTCTGGTCCTAAGAGTGGAGGAGGCCTACAGGAGGATGGACCCCCCAGCCTGTGTGGTTGTGGATGCCAGCGCTTCTGCAGCAGAAGTCCTGCAACAAGTGCTGCTTGTAATTAAGGATAAAGTGCACATGCAGGGGAACCTGTAGCACATGGATCTGCAGAGACTGGCTGCGATACTCTATTTGGCCAGCAGGAGGTAGCACAACACCACAGAACTGGTTCTCTCCCCTTCGCCTCATTCCAGACCCCTCCCATCCCCCGCAGGAGAACCAGGTTGCGGCAGCGGCGTGACTGGTGTGTCGGGGCAAATTCTAAGAGCTGCGGTCGGACATACCGCTGCATTTGTGATGTCCAGCACTGACACAGAGCTGGAACGTGATAACAGTCCCTGGGGTCTGAGTGTCAACACTGGCACACAGCGGAGACAAGAGCAGTGATCTGTCCCCGGCTCAAGTTCAAGGAACAAGGAATTGTGTTCGCTTGCAGGTTATGTGTGAATTTCATTTTATTTTATCAGTTTGGAATCTTTCATCAAGACACTCAAGTTCAATAAACAGTAAAATCACTCAGGCTGTACATTAATTTAAGACCATGTTTACTGTATCCAGTTACTCACGGCCCTGAAGCATTTTGCCCCTTTTCACACATCTGTCAAGCTCATCTTTAAACCAAATACTGTTTTTCTTCTCTCATTGTCCGCCGTGTCCTTCAGAGTCACATTTAAAGGTAACCAGACCCCCTCGAAGGCCTGAGGACCACTGCACCCCTGGTCTCCGGCCTTCTCTGCTGGGGATGGCCGTGAAATTCAAAGGGCTCAGTTTCACATCCATTCCCCCTCACAGGACTTGCTTTGGTGACACAGTAACTTGCCGCTGCAGTGAGGCTGTGACAATTAACTTATTCACATGACATAGGGATAGGGGTAGGATTGGAGACTTTGGGGGATGGTCTTCAATCCAAGGAAGAACGCAGAACCGAATCTTATATGACTGCTAATAAGGTATAAGCGACACTAATGAATATTCTCTGATTCAATTATGGGTGGGGGGTGGACTGATCCCAAATCTCTTCTGCTTCTGTGCTGTACCTGTGCCCAACACCATCTTCGGAGGGGGGAGGGGGTCACTGAGTATCATCTGACCATCAATAACCAAAGTCATAGCAGCTAAAATCAAGTCAAGTGGGACTTTAGTGTCACACAAATCCTGTACATAACATAGCATACGGGGGCACGGAATGACGCTCTGAGGTTCTGTGGTGATACGTAAATGCATGAAGTGCAGAGACGGACAGAACAAGTGCAAAAAAAAAATAAGGCATGACACCATCAACACACAATGGAATGTTTAGAATTTAGCTGATGACTTTCAAAGGCAGTTTATTTGCGCTTAAATTCGCTGCCAGTGATCTTTGTTCACACCGATGACGCATTTAAAGAGAAAGGCTTTCTGCAGTATGTCAAAAGGCCACCTTGTGCAGCAGGTGCGTCGCAAATGTTGCTGCATGTCGCATTAGTTACAAGCACAGAAGGAATTCTCCTCCAGTCTTTGATAAATAACACCAAGGCCCTCCTTGGATACAAGCATGTTTTTTTTATTTGAGTGAATCCAAATCGTTAAGTAATGTTTACCGATTAATCCACACGTTGGCACACTTGTTAAAGTCATGTAGCAGTTTAAGGCCACATTTAAACATTAATGGCCATATCGATGCAGGAGATCACACATACCTTGGAAACAGACCCTGTAATTTTCGCTGGTTTTTTGGCCGCAGTTTAACAATTTTATGTGCAATTACATAAAACGCTCATATCATGTATATGTAAATCACATGACTGCCACTGTAAATACTTGGATTATATCCTGAATAAAATGACCGAATACATAAAACCTAAATCAAAGGCCTTTTCTTATTACTTATATAAAATTATAAGTTTTTTTTTCCTTGTTCTGGAAATTCCAGAAGACTTGTTAGTATAGAGTACTAACATCTTGTTTCGACCAATCACTTTCTTGATCGTTTACAATTTCTGTCCAATCACTGTGCACTATTCAGCAACATGCCGTCAACCAGTTTTTATTTATTTTTTTCAATCTGTGATCAGAAGACTCAGCAACAGTTGCGTCTTTTCTGTCTTTCCCTGTGGGACATAAATTGCCCATTAATATACAAAAGTATATACTTGCAGATAAAAATAGAAATTCCACAAATGGCTTGAGTCATAAAATTAATTCAGCGGTCATGGTATCGTTAAGCCACAGCAGAAGGGGCTTGCGGTTTACACTTAGCTAATTCCTTTAGGCTGTCTGAGTGGTTTGTGGTCACATGACCTCTATGGTTAAATAAGCTGGGACCTGGGAAGAGGAGGGTACCCGGGGAAACCATCCAATCACAATTCACGGTATCGTGGGAAGAGTATGTTTGTAGGCATGGTCCCTACTTACACATTATTTATCCATAAACACTAGATGTGTGCCTTAGCAAAGCGTTTCAGAGACTCCTTACGAAAACAGGTGCACAGTGTATTTGACAGGGCCTGCCGATAAATAACACACTTGTCAGGATAATGCTGTACCATGGCCAAGGTGCACTGAAAGGAAACAGCGAGATCATGGGAGAATGATGCACTACTGAATGTCAGGCATATGGAGAGCCAGTGGGATGATGGGATACCATGTGGGAGGAGCCCAAGGCCCCGCCCTTCATGCCTCATAGGCTGTCAGCGGAGGTCCTTGCGAGGGCACTGAGCTGCCCATGGGTCAATGGGGATTTTGGGGTTTTTTTGTGTTTGGGAGAGGGGGGATTCTCCACCTCCCTCTTGCCCTCCAGCCGGCAGGCGACGGTCCGCCTCCTCTCCCCCCCTCCAGCTCGCAGTGGGAGCGCAGCAGCTGCTGAGTGTCTCATCCAGGAGCAGCCCGGTCGGATTATCGTCCCAGCCCTGCCTTTGTTTGGGAACGCTGCAGCCTCGCCGTTTCCAGAATCCCTGGGAAAAATCAATGCGGAGTGCAATGCCAGGAAAATGTGTGAAATATCGCCTCCAGTCACACATCGGGGCAAAAATCAAAGCGGCGATCGTGTAAACAATTCCGGGGCGCGCGCTTTACGGAAATCCATTAAAAATGCCCGGGAAGGAGAGGGTCCGTGACGCGGACTCTGTATTTGTAAACATCTTTTTCACCTGGGGCAGAGTGGAATAATGTGTGTCATGGGATTTTCAGTTTTGTAACAAGCTGTGGTGTTTTTGATTGTTGATAAAGAATAATGTATATAGCTCCACTAGCATCATACTGGGGGGGTGGGGGTGGGTCTGTAACCAAGGGATGCTAAATATTTAAAGACGTGGCATGATCTCATTAAATTCGGAACTGGATCTTGCCCTCTGAAGGGCTCCGCTCTCTCCAGCAAATTTGGCTGCAGACTAGGGGGTAACCTGGTCAAAACTGACACCCTGGCACCGTCGCCCTCCTCCAGAAGTGGGATAGAGGGCCCAATAAATCACCGCTCCCCCTGAGAGGTGGCAGATTTCGGCAGAGGGCCAGGTTTGAGGGGGGGAGGGGGGGATGGGAACATGACCGGCCGGCTACCAAAAATGTTTTAAGAAATGGCTTCATCCTCACCGTAGACTGGGCTCCGGCGCGATGCCGACCCGGACCATCAATTTCACACGATGTGGACGCCCCTTAAACCCTGCGAAGACTTTTAGAGATACTAACCATCCTCTTTGCCACAGATGAGGAGGAGAGGCTGAGCCGCATGTGTGTGCGTGACTCTTTATACTTTTCATGCAGGCTATTTCTGTTGAGACAGTAGACGGAGTGCTGGCCCTTTAAATCTCACCAGGAGGCAGCTTGTTTTTCTACAGATTACTTAATTGAGACCCAATGAAACCATTCCAGGTCTTTCCCTCATGCTTATCGGTGACTTGGCTTCTCGCTGTGACGAAACTGATAGCGAGCTTAAGAGCTAAACAGCCAGCCCCCAGCGAAACCCTAACAAAATGAATGGACAATGCTGGAGCAAACTAAAAAGTGAGCAATAAGACATGAGCAATGCCGTGTTGTAAACTGATAAAGTCTGGTTAACCAGTTGTTGTTATCGCTATACATCAAATGCCCAGAAACCACTGTCGGTATACACAATAGTGTTTTATAAAGCTCTCTCTACTACTGTGGTTTTCTGACAAATAAATTAACCCCACAGCCCTGTGCCTAAAAGGACATTTTAAGTGGAGGAGAATGATTATCACACAATATAAAGTTACAATATAAACATGCATTTAAGCTTTGCATATAAAGCTTTAATGGGCCCCATTTCATCTGACCTTTCACATAATAAGCTTGTGAATAATTATCTGTTTTCGCTGGGTGATTCACAAGCCATAAACCAGACATTAAAAGGATCTACGATAAGGACTGCGGAAAGGTAAACCAGACCTGCTTCGCTCTCCCTGCTGAGCCGCTCCAATCCCACTGCACCGATTTAACTAGTTCACCGAACAGCTCAGCCGTGCTAAAAAAGAACTGACGTTTACCTACTTAGCATTCATCTCACCGCGTCTCCGAGACCACTGGGTTTATGACGGTTCATCCTAATAATCAACAATATATAGCCGGCTAACCCCATGACGAGAGACTAACAAGGGGAACGGATTTAACTTAGCTTTCCCGTCTGCCTGCTAAAGTCAACGGGATTCGCATGGTACAGGCCTAATGAAGGCCCGGTATGTGAGAGGATCGCCGAGAGGGGCTCAAATATCTCAGCTCCTGACGCCTGCCGCACTGCCACTTCAAATCCTAATGCTAAATTGTTTTTTTTTTGGGGGGCAGAGCCTGAAATTTATGTCGCAGGTAAAGTCATCATTCCCACAGGTGAATTTTAGCTGTTTTATTCTCCAGTTCTGGGACACTCATCTGATATGTGAACGATTCTTAAATCTCTCTCTCTCTTTTTTAATGGAAGTCATTTCGAGGAGTCTGCCCAGTGACGTGTCCCGCAGTGACGTCCGGCTCACTTGGAACATTCCGGAAATCTCATCTCGCCTGATGTAACGGGCCGGCAGCTGTGTGCCCGGCTTTGACCAGCCCTAACGACGTGTTTTCTCTGTCAGACAAACTCAGTCCCTTCACCTGCTTAGTACCTGCCTGCTGTGTGAGGTATCACGGGGAGGGGGAGGGGGGTTTACATTTTTAATGAATGGGGCCGTTCTGTCCCTCTGGCGGGTTGATAACAGGCTGGGGATAGGCATGTGGTTGCATGGGGAGGAAGCCCTCCATAAAGCAAACTCAGCTCGGGTGTGGCTCAGTGGGTTAGCATAGCTGTGATCGCAAGGTTGTCTGTTCAAATCCCAGCGTCGGCAGAGTGACTGGGGGGTCCCCTGAGCAATACCCTTAAGCCCAGTTATGGTAGGCATTGGCTGACCCAGCAATCTCAACTGCATATAGGGAAAAATCTGTGGAGATTCCTTGGTAATTATCAGGCATAGAGTGTTGGTTAGAAAAAGAATGGACTGAGACCTGTGGTCTGTGAACGTTACAGTGGTCAGTGCTATTCTTTGCCCGTGTTTCACAGCAATGCTTCAGTCCCACCTGTGAGAAGTACGTGGCAGATACCCTCATTGGTTACGTCCCAACATCAGTCTGTTGGACTGGGCCACAGTACTGAGCAGCTAAACACAAAAAAATGCTATAAAAATGATTGTTTTAAGACTATGAGCAGCTAAGTATAGCCCAGAAGGTAGAGTTGCTCCACAGCTACGTCTGAAGCAGAACTCAGTCCCCACCTACATGTGGTGTAACCTCGACGAACCTCCCGGGGGTGAATGACAGAAGTAAGATATCATTTCACGTTTGGCCTGTTTGCACAGTAGTTACAGGCCAAGGGAGGATAGGAACCAAGAGTATTAATAATAGTCCTCAAACGGGAGGGATCATGGGAAAGAACTCAAAGCTTTGGTTTTTATGTGGGAAATTTTTTTAAGTAAATGTGTGTGTCTGTGTAGCGCCTTGGAACTATGCAAGCGTGATGGCGTGTCAGGGGGGCAGATTGGTGGGTTAGACCCCCAGAGCAGGTCAACTGAAGCAGCCTTCTTGGTTACAAAGCAGTTATCTGACACCATGTTTTTGTTTTATGCCCAAAGGAACATGCCAGTAGAGGTTGCTCATACTAAAGAGAAGGAATTTAGCACCTCGTAGCCCAAAACTCAAGCGAGGGGACCCACCATGAGACAGGGGCGGGGCCATGGGGTATTGGCCAAAGCTGAATGCTGATTGGTCCCTGGAGTGCCCCACCCCATCACTCAGCGATTCAAAACATATCACTGGCTAATTAAGTTTGGCCCCTTTGTATGAATTATGGCTCCTCTTATGCCCCCCACCTTAAAAACCCTACAATCACTGCTGTCAACCCCTCCCAGAAGCAGTGTGGGTTATGGGCTGTTTTAGCCTTGGTTCCAGTGTACAGAAAGCTTGGGGAACCAGAGAGTGGCGGACTCAGTTGCCCGGGAGATAAAGGCAAATAAAGGGAACACATGTGATACTCACCGGGATTTCTGCGGCAACCCACACAAGCAGCATTTCCATATTCCTCTGCTGCAGGGATGAGGTCACTCTCCCAGCAGGACAACATATGATCATCTTTTTTTTCGCCTGCAGATTTCATCCGGTTTCGGTCACTCATTAGGAGCAGTTCGCTTTCTAGAGCGCGGTGGATGCCCGCTCCTGTCCTATCAGAAGAATTCCCAGAATCCTCTCCCCAGGCTACTGCGAAGTATTACCATCTCAGTATGCAGCTGGGCACCTCAATCCGCAGTGGTTCATGATACGAGACCCACCACCTGCCTCACTTATAAAATATAGAAATATGAACTTATGAACGTAAAAAAAAAAGAAAAACAAAACACGGCTGTGAAAACTCTCCCACATAGTCTCTGCACGGTGGTTTACTATATTACATTTCCCAGAAGCACTCACAGCATCCTTCACAACAAGAGCTACATGTCAGCACATTCGATTGGTGCTTTCATTTTATTTCAATGTAGATCAGGTTTTTTTCTGTGCGTCTTAAAAATCCAGGAAGGTAACAGCTGGACATATATAGCAAAATATATGAAATAAATAATCATCAGCTGTAAAAATAAATATATGTGAGATATATTTTTTCCATCGAGGGGGAACTGAATATTACACAGAAGAGATGGCTGCATTTTTCCATGTTTGCTGCCAAGAAAGACTGTTTATCCAGGTGTTGGAGCCGCATATATTAGCCAGAAAATAAATATATGATGATATTAAGGGGTTGCAAGTAAAATGGAGCAGAGGATGATCGAATCAAAGACTGCAAAGCTCGGAGATTTGCAGCCTGATGACACAATGTTGGTTCTGCAATTACGTCTCCTGGAAGTAAATGGAACTGTGTGGGGTGGGGGTGGGGGGTCTGATGTTAAGACTCTACACCTGGGGAAACATGAGGAAGCACTTTCTGATCAGGAGTCAGGCAGGAAATGAGGTCAGGGAAGCCTTTCTGCAGGAGAATGTGGGGAACACCTGTCAGAGCTTTTCACTGGCTGGGCGAACATGACACTGTTGTGGGGTGAATTAACAGAGCTTTCAATTGGCCAGGAGTACCCGGCAGTGTTGACAGGTGAATTTATATTGGTCAGGGGTACGTGACTCCGTTGACCGGTGAATCATCAGAGCTTTTAATTGGCCATGGGTTCCCAACACTGTCGACGGGTGAATTAACAGAGCTTTCAGTTGGCCAAGAGTACCCGGCAGTGTTGACAGGCGAAGTTTAATTGGGCAGGGGTATCCACCACTGTCGACAGGTGAATCATAAGAGCTTTCAATTGGCCATAAATACCCAGCACCATCAATGAGTGCATTATCAGCACTTTTAATTGGCCAGGGGTAGCCGACACCGTCAATGGGTGGATTATCAGAGCTTTTAATTGGCTGGAGGCATGGACAGCTGAGGTTCACGGAGAAACTGACAGTCTGGCAACACTCAGTGGCTCGTATTTCACCATGTTGCACCCCCTCTGGACGAGCCTCACCAGAAGGTCTTCTGCATAGCCAAAACGAACTTCGCTGCACTGGACATGGTCTCGCCAAGCTGTCGAGGGTTCACCGACCAACGTTATGGCCGCTCGCTTGCCAAGCCCCCCCACTCGATGGGATTGCATTTTATCCCGTAATGGGTTTTGTTTTATTATTACATATCCTGGCTTTCATTTACTTTCATTCATTTAGCAGATGCTTTTGTGCAAAGCAATGTACAAGACAGGCAGAGGGATCATTACAAACGTGCAGCTGTCGAGGAGCCAACCAGGTGTAAGTGCAGCTAGCTTCTAAGGAGTGACCTGTATGAGTTAACATCAGCGTAAGAACTTCTTATTGATTGGGTGGTACACTCCATTATGAAGCATAGAGGCCTCTCATTGGATAGTTTATCGTCCAGCATCGTACCTCCCCACTGGATTCTGTACAGCTGACCTTTTATAATGGTTAATATCACATGGTGTGTTGATGCATTTTCTTATATTTTATTAATCTTCACATAGTAGCATCATATTAATCCAGAAAAAAACTCAATACACTACTTTTAGAATACACGAGGGCAATAAAAAAAAATCATTCTTTCATTTCCTTGGCTTGTAAATGTGTCTCACAGTTTTAGGTGATCCAGCCCAAAGTATGTGACTGAGTGTACGAACGTGTGTTGTTGCACGTGGGCTGTCGTCCCACCCAAGGAGTACCGCCGTAATCCACCCCTTCCGTAGTGTGTCCTTTAAAAACTTATTTGCAATGTGTTTACCTTTGCACGTTGTCTTGCTTTGCACCATAAGTGTGTTTGTCTGCACTTTACATACCTCGCTGCTGTATTCACAAGAATCCATCCCCCCTGGATCAATAAAGTTTACCCATCTTGTCTTATCTTATTGTGACTGTTACCTTGTAGCTAGGGCTATGGCTATACCTCCACAATCGTCCAGAGATGAGGTGAAGGGGGAAACTGCATCTATCCGTGTGACTCTCAAGATCACGGTCTGTGCAGCACTGTACTGCAAAGGGGCTCCGATTCCCCCCTCCACGAAGGCTGTGATCACATCTGGTGGTTTTGCATGCGACGGACACATGCGTGGCGGACACCTGTCTTGCAAAACAGTCATATGGCTGCAGCCTGCTGTTTTCCAGTCCGCATCGCGAGGGTTTTCCCAGTTAACCTGTTTTCCCAGGCCGTTAACCAGATGTGAATTTTAGAATAATCCTGTGCATTTTTATACATAAATAAAATATAACTGGAAGGTAGAATAATACAAAAGTGTTGACATGCTTTATGTCTTCTTTAATTAATTTCTCCTTTCATTTAAATCTGATCAAACATGTATACGTTTTAATATCCATGGAACTGCCAACATGAACCCCGGTCCCGGTAACCCCCCCCCCCCCGACCTGTCAGGGGGACCTGAGGGATAAACTGTGTGATTAAGAAAAATCCAGCTTTAGCTCACCGGCGAGAGCAGATGCTTTCATTAAAAATGCAGGGGGAAAGGAGGACGGGGCTCCTTTCAGCCAGAATCTGTCCTGCGGTTTTATTTCCATGCAGGAAGATCGCCCAGGGCAGGCGCTTAACGACACCGCCTGGCCACAGCCGCTATAAATTACTGCGAGGAAGGCGGATCGTAACAACTGGCCGGCTGGCTGCATGTTCGCAGTGCGGAGGCTCAGCTCCGAGATCGGACGCGATGACTTTATCCATTAATTAGCTGAAACCGCAGAAACACGTACAAATAGCGCAGTTGCGTGGATTTTTCAGCGTTTTTTTTTAAAGCTTCTGAGATTCAACGAACTAAGAAATCCAGCCCTGGTCCCTGGTGCATCGTATGTCGAACTCTGTAAAGATATTTATTTGATTTTGCTTGCTAGCCAAAGCAGATCGTTTATAAGTTTATTGAAGTGTGCGTCCATACAGCTGCGCATCAGGAAGGTTATGCGCCTCGCTCGGGGTTGCAACATCGGGGGCTTAATACGTAATCTTCTTTAAATTCAGTTACTTAACCTGGAAGATAATCTGATGACTGTTGAAACTGGATGGTCTGAGCACAGGGAGGCGGTAGCGGGGCGCTAAACGATTTTCTTGTAAAAAGCGGGGGTGGCTCACCTGGCGTGAACGGAACCTTGTTCACGGTCCATGAGAAGCTGCTCATTCCTCACGGTCATCGGGGCGGGGAATGGAAATCATGTAAAAAAAGGAAAAAAAACAAGCTGTTTGGCGTTAAATCATGTAGGCAGGTCACATGACCCAGGTCGGGTTTGCTTCTCAGCAGAGACGGGACACAGACTGGTTTTCCTTAAACACAAGGTGGAGATGGGGGTCAGGTGAGGCTATACTGATGCCTCATCATCCTGTGAAAGCCACTCCCCCCCCAAGGCCAATCTTCCTTCTAGTAGACCGAAACATCCAGGAAGATCGTCCAGAACTTTATCCTTGCAAAGAAAATTCCCCAGCTGTTTCTGAGAGCGACCAGTCAGCTGTTAACGAAACACTTCATTTAAAGTCGGCGTGTATAGTGATGGAACTGAGGTACTCTGAAACAGACGGATTTACCCTGAAGATCCCATCAAACCGGATGTTACCTGGCATCGCGGTGATTTATAAGACTCTGCCCTGCATTTATTTTCTCTGATGTCGGCTAATGATTTAAGGTGACGGTACACAGTTAAATGTTGTATGATATTAACACTATCAATTACTGGCTTTTCTGACTCTGGAGGTGATGTACGGAGAATGGAGTTAATTATACACTCCGGTACAGCTTTGATGTCTTTTTTTGGCAACCCTTCCCATCCGGCAGGACTCTGCCCATATAATACCAGCCTTTTGAGGGGAACAGATTGTGTTAGTGCTGGGATGGGTCTGTTTTTTACGTGAAAAGAGCGTTAACTTGTATGAGATTTATCGACCTGGGCCGGGAACTGAAAGGTCACTTGGCAGATGGCCCCGGCCTCCCACACACACACACACACACACGCACATGTAGGGTAAACATATCCTTATGGGGACCGCTCATTCATTTCAAAGGGA